>VDFB02281492.1:566070153-566207707 GCA_007258455.2 Sequoia sempervirens
GCTAGGTTTGCATAACTAGGTTAGGAATATCATACATGTAGGTTGTAGCCAGTGTATGATAGCACTAGATTATGTTGGACACAACACCATGCTTGGGAAAGGCAAGTACTATGAGGTTTCCAACCTAATCTCTTCGTTGAAGGGAGGGCCATCTTACCAGTTAGGTAGATGTGCGTGGGACCACAGTAAGTCAATGGTTTGTGGAAAAGTGCTTGAGTTACACTCTCCCTCATTAGTTGGTGGAAAATATTTGTGCATGTATTGCAACAAGGAAATCTGGACCATTTGTATTTTTGTATCATTAAGCTCATGGAAGCTATGTATGTATTCATGTATCTCTAATATTATCTAGAAATTATAAATGGAAAAATTTTATCATTGAAATGGAATTATGTAATATGGAATCATTACTTGGGATTTTATAATGTTTCTTTGTAATGTAATGGAAATTTTTGAAATGGGATTATTTTAAATGTGCATCTTGTTATTGAAATAGAAAAGAAAAATTTTATTGCTAGAAGTTGGTATCATAAACTATTCACTTGTGGGTTAAACATAGTAAAAATCAATGGGTAGAACAATGAGCATGTTACATGAACAATGGGAATGTTACAGGGGAGTTGGCAAGGAAAAATTAAAGTTCCTTTCTTTGTGTGCATCATGGATCAAGGAATTTATTTGTTGATACCACATAATTTCTACACATGAAAATTCAAAGTAAAATTATTACTCAATCTAAGGGATTATGGAAAATGATTAATGGGTAAAAAATGCAATTTACTAGGGAGTTTAATAATTTTACTTTTCAAAACAAGTTAAATGAAGCAATGGGTCTAATAGGTCTTCTTATTTTTGATAATTTGTAAATTCACGTTTCTAGTTGTACAACTCCTAAATAAATGTGGGAAAATTTTGAAGATCTCTTTGGTAAAGTTGATTAATTCAAGCATCTACAATTGGATGCATAATTAACAATGTTGTCTCTTGATGCCTTCTCTTCCATTGAATATTTCTTGGTTTAATTTAAGTCTTTTTTCTAGACTTTAGGGTTGTAGTAAAACAAAATATACAAGTAATGTGTCTTCTTGATTTTTTAAAAGCTAAAAGGTCCTTATAAATTTGGCTGCTTCTTCTTTCTACTCTATAATATATGCTCTTGGAACAACGCATATAATACCTTCTTTTGAACAGTTTTGTGATAGAATCACAAGAGAAAAATCTAAATTAATCTCTATGAATGATATCACCTCTTCAAATATTCAAGCATTAGATGACCAATCATCTAAGGGAAACAAATTGTAGACATGTAAAAATGCCTAATGCATATCACACATTCTGAAATTACATTTTTCCATCATTGGCATCATTTTCATTACCGTTATTTCACATAATTTGCATCATTAATCCCCTCTTAACTTCGTTTCCATCATTCAACCCTATTTTCCTCTATTAATTAAATAGTTTTGAATTGTTTAATTAATTCACTATTTCATCACTAATTTCCCCCTTTATCTACCTAGTTGAATACTCTTTAATTATTTAATTAGGCTCATCAAATATTTCTTCTAATCCCATATAATTAAATAGTCTAATTATTTAATTATCCCATTTCTAATCTTTTTCCTCCAATGTAATATTCTTTTCTAAAGAATGGCATATTCCTATCCTCCATAATTAAATATTCTCTAATTATTTAATTATCCTAATTTCCCTCAAAATATCTTAAATTAACTTCTCTCAACCATCTCTAGCCTTTGATCTTCAAATCTAATCTCCACCCTTGATCTAAAATATCCTAACCATTTTCCTAAAATGGTGGAGATATTTTAGTTATATCTAATCACCTCCTTTGATCTTCCTTGATTCGCTCTCATTTGTGGGTGTTGAGAACCAATCTTAATCCTTCTTTGTGGGCATTGAATCTCAATCTTGACCCTTGATCTAATTTCCTAAAATCTATAAAATAACCTTCAATCCTTCACATTCATCACCTAGAATTTTAATAGCTAAGTCATGTCAATTTGATTCTTGAGTTGGGAGAATTCATCTTGAGCATCTAGGTCATATTTGCATCGCATTCAATCAAGCTTTTGAAATAATTCATGGAAGCTTCAAGTGTTTGAGCAATCCAACACCATACTACACCAAGCTCTCCAACAATGGGATGGTGAATTCATTGTGTTTGATTTGATTTATCTAACCCTTGTGTTTGAATTCATAGATTGATTTGCAATCAAATTTTATTAATAAGTGGGTTTGATCTTCATGTTTTTGTGTTCTTTGATTGAATTCTTGTTTCTTAATCCATTCTACTTTTACCCCTTACATAAAATGGCACACCCAATGGGACCCACATTCTTGATCTAACATTTTTATCAAGTTTTGAATGAGTTGCAGATTTCTGAAGCATAGTTGTCTTTTATAAGGGTCACTATTATGCACTAGGCTACTGTATTTTTAGAATCTAGACATAGTTGTTTTATTTCAGGGTTGCTACTATTAATCTAATTGTGGTTTTTTCTCTATTTTTGTTCATTAAATTTGATAGAGTTTTCTAGTGTTTACATAAAAAGAGTCATGTTTTCCTCCTTTTAGGATTGCTATTATCAGAATAATCATGACTATCTCACACCAAAGCCGCTATTGCATGATATAGGGTCGCTATTGTCTTAGGTAATCATTTATGTTACTTTAATTTTTAGGGTTTTAATAGTGGTTTGTTGTTAGACATAAAAAGAGTTGTGTTTGTTCTGTAATAGGACCACTATTGCAGAAACAAAGGTATTTCTATCTTAGATAGAGGTTTCCCTTGTAGGTAACAAATCCACATCTACCTTGTTCCCTGCTTACTACTTTTTACTTTCAAACTTTTTGGATTTTGATTTTTCTAACCCTAAACCTAACCTGCTTGTTGTCTTCCATTGATTTGAGTTTATCTAAACTAATTATGCAACTCTTTGTAGGATGAAGGGATATTCATAAACTAATAATCCAACTAGTTATGTAGGACGAATGATCGAAGAAATCTAATCCAAAACTACTAACACTTTTTCTTGCAGCCCCTTGTCAAAGAATCATTTCATTTAAGCATTTTGTTTTCATTTTCATAGAATGGAAAACATTTTCTTTGGTGTATAAATTGATTTTTTTGTCATGCTTGGAAATTCAGATGTGTATCCTCTCCCCTTGCATCATTTGACAATCTTGGGTGATGAGAAACATCTTGGAGTTTTCATTTTGAGTCACCAAAGGCATCTTGTATACGTATCCTCTCCCCTTACGTCATTCAAATATCTTGGGTGATGAGAAATATCAAGACAATCAATCCTTCCTTTTTTCGTAGAGAGGTTTGCCTTTGAGAAATATCAAGACACTAAGCCTTCATTTTTTAGTAGAGAGGCTTACGTTTGAGACACATCCTAACAGAGAACTCAAGGGGATGACCTCAAAGCATATGTTCAGGTGGTCTATAAAAATGTGTGAAGGAGAAATCTAGTAGCACTATCTGGGGAAGTTATACCTTGCGTGTCAATTTGATGTGGGCGTATAGACCACACATAGGCTGACTAGAGACTTTAGTGTCTCACATATGAAGTATACCTTTGGAATTCACCGAGTCATTACAAACCATTGTATCTAGAAGCCTAAGATCAAGTTTTTTATTGTGTTGAGTCATTGTAGTGTATCAAAATAACATCATCTCAAGAAGATACTTACTACATCCGATCTATGGTTGAGGTGTAATGTATCTTGCTAGACTTTATGCTCTTTCAAGGCTATGGGTATCAAGGTGGTACATGACCTTGGTATACCCTATTCACCCTATTAGGACTAAAAAATTAGCCTTAAATTTCCCACAAAAATCCTTTTCTCCACAAAAAATCCTATCGACTAACATGTCATTTAAAACTTTATCACTTGAAACCTTCCATTCATCCACCCTATTGACATCATCCTACCCATACGACATGTCGCTGAGACTACATCATATTAGCAAGACTCATTTTAGGGTCCCTTCGAAGAAGCGATGAAGCAAAACAATATGAACATTTTTGAAGAGAGTATACCATGTCAAGGAAACTTGTTTTTGTGTTCATCTGACAATATGATTGAAACCTTATCAAACACACCTGGGTGCATCAGAGGGTAATGTTTTGGGTCTCTTTGATAACCCAATACATTGACTACCAAGGAGTACAATATTTTAATTTGTATCACTTTGGCATGGGATAATTACACTTCATCATTTAGGAAACAAAAAAACATCTCACAAACATGACTCAACAATGTATCAGAGTGACAATGAAAAGTCGAAAGAGAAACACATACACTCAAGAATCAGAGAGACTTTGGGATGTCGAGATGAGTCCCTTCGAAATAACGAGAAAGGAAGAATTCATCAAAGAGAAATGTGTATATCGATGGGACAAGGAATTTGTCTCTTCGACAGGACGATAGCATTTATTACAAAAGGGAACAAAAGAACGTCAAAAAGGGTTTGAAAGGACTCTGGAATATCAGAGTAAGGTAATTCATAGTCCCTCCAAAAAAGGAAAAAGAGATATCAATTGAAAGAATTCCAGGGAGAAAGATCTAGATCGGTGAGAACCAAAATCAGTCCCTTTGATGACCGTAAGAGTAAGAAGTAAAGAACTAAGATAAAGACTCCATTAAAGGGAAGAATACATATCAAAAGAACAAGGATACTATTCCCCTCGATAAAATGATAACACTTATTTCCTTGGTGCGATAAACTTATGAACATTTCAGAGTGATAAGAGGGTATTGAAGAAACTACTTACAAGGAAGGTCTCGAGAGGACATTGTGATATCGGTATGCAGCCATATGAATTCTCTTCAAAATATTGAAAGAGAGGAAGGAGTATACCATTAAAAGGAGATATCGGCGAAACATGGATATATCAGTGAGATCAAAATATTGTCATCCCGATGAAGCAAGAGTGTTGACAAGACAATGACATGATGAAGAGGAAATTTGGAAGCGATGATGAAAGATCAATGACCTATATTCAAAACAATTAATTACACTTGATGAAATGATATTTCCATCAAACGACATTAATGAACTAGAGCTGAAGACATTAAAAAATAAATTTTGAAAACACTACGAAATAATTAAGCATCTAGAGAAGAAGGAAGTGGAGTATAGCAATGGATGACAACACCAGGACTAGGAAAAGCATTTTATTGTTCAAGTAAGTATCCAAGCCTAAGTTGAAAATTTTAGTATTTGCAAGTTGGGTCAAATTATCGAAGCACAACAATATGGTTTCTTTCTGCAAAACCCATATTATGGAAAGTATGTCTAAAAAACCTAAGAAAAAATGACAAAAACTAGAAGAAAGATATCTAAATCAAGACTTAATTTCTCAATGCCCTGGCTCTGGACAAAGGTCTAGGAGAAACACACAATTAAACCCTCAGGCTGAGAAATTGGAGGATAAGAATGAGCAAGTGGGTGATACATGGACCTTGACAAGGGGATATGATTTGTTTATATACCACTATAGGAAGATTCATAGACACCAACCAGTCTCCAACCCATGGAGACTCAATTTGGGAAAGTTGGTGGTTCCCAATGTGTTCATCAATGTTGAATTGATCAAAGCAATTGCCAAAAAATATGATCCATAGACCCACATGATTAAATTGGAAAATGGGTCTTCATTCCTCTTTGATACCAAGAATTATATATCTATGGTTTTGCAATTGGACACTAGTATCAACATGAAATTCGGGATCAAGATCTCCTAAAAAAATACCACAACCTGAGCACTAATTACAAAAGGTGGAGATTACCATTACATAAGCCCCAGGATGAGGGAAATAGGCTTAAAGTATTTTCAAGGGAGGAAAACTCTCCATATTCTGTGAAATTGTTTGAAGGATACTTCCAATACACATATTACTTTGCTTGCCAAGTGCTTGGCTTAGACACCCCCATATTTATGGATATAACACCAATGGTCGTTACAACTGATGTGCAAAGTCAAGATGTTTGACCCCTTGATTATGTTGAGTACTTAGCACATAAACTTCACAAAGACCTTGTTTTGGTCAAAAATAAATATGGAGGTTTTTGGTTCAAACACTATTCACTATTTATGCACCTCATCCTGTATGAGCAACAAATTATGGGAATGTGGGATGACTGTTTAAGAATAAGAGACTTGGATGATAATGGAAATATCAGATCAATGTAAATGTGGATGGCCATTTGGGACAATAGATGTGAAAGATCACATTATTTTTATTTTGAGGAATATTTTATGAAATATTTATACAAACTCCTTGGTCACCCATATGAATATAACCTGTCACTAGAGATACAAAGATTCCTTAGGCCAAAGGACAAGGATGAAAGAGGAAAGGTCAATCACAATTGAGGTGATTTGTATGCCTATCGTGACTATACAAAAAATAGAGTATATGGATATAAAGGAGCACCATTCTTGCTACCAAAAACTTGTCCTAACAAGGTTTCATATTTAGAGATTATGAGGCAATTGGCTTATTCTAATTTCATGCACCTCAAAAGTCATAACAAGCAATCCCTAATGCCCGAGAAATTGTGTTTTAGAGATATTGCTATGGTTTCGAAAAGGGCTATGAGCTAATTAAAAAAAAGATAGAACACTACAACTTTCCTAAAGGGAATGCAAGGGTGAAATTCAATCACAAACATTTTATAAATGATGTTAAAACAAGCAAAAAACTAAAAGGGTACCATCACACACTTTTTGTGGAAGATGATTTAATAAGAAATATGCATCTAGAAAGAGAAGCCTATATCATAGAGTGATGATAGCAGAAGCTTGGAAGACGTGTAATAATCCCATGTATGAAGGGGTCTTTTTGGAAATTGAAGATCCTAGTTAAAGAGATTGGATGCACTCATTTCACATGAATTAGAGTTAATTAGGGATGTGCCTCTTGGGTGTTCATAAAGAAGAGAAATGAGGATATTGGAGAAACACAAGTTGAAAATGAAACCCCACTATGTCAACTATCTCCTTAGCCTATATCGGATATTAGTTTCTTTGTGGACACATCTATTGCAGAACAAGAAGTAGGGAGTGGTGATGAAGGTGTACATGTGATTAAGCCTGTAATTGGAAATTATGAGCCCCAATTAAGAGAAAAATTATTGTGATGGAATCTCCAACTAAGCTCTCTAATGATGTAAGGAATAGTGCCAGCCAAAAAATTATTTCTCATGATGATTTCGTTAAACCTTTGAGTTTAAGACCTTTGTGTATGATTATAAAGGTAAAATAATTAGGGAAACGATTAAAGATATCATAACTGAATAGGAAGCAAAAGCTCTGAAAGAGCTACATGATAAGGTTGATAAATAAATGGATTCCATTACCCCAGAAAGGGAAGAACACTGCTAGAAGAGGCAGGGATCATGTTGCTTGCTAGATGGGATATGAGCTTCGAAATTGTATCTAACAATTTTTGGAGAAGCCAGAATAAAAACTTGTAGTTGAGCATAGAAGGAGTAGATCAAGTATATAGAGGATTAGGTTTCTATCCAGATAATGCAACTTTATTGATCTAGGCCTTATACCCATTGAACAAAAAACCTATTCATTGATGATCCTTATAAGGAATTTGGCCATCTCCTTGTACAATGAGTTGAAGATACCAATCCTTTGGAGATTGCATACTTGAACGTTAATGGTGCTAGGTTCACAATGGCCAAAACTAAGAGGCTGGTGAGAGATAATAAGTCAAATATGACTAGGAATGAGAAGCTAAGGCATGATATTTCAAGTTATAAAGAAAATTTTCCATCTTCTTCAAGTGCCTACTCCCCATGGTTAGACACTGATAATAGGGTACTAGAAGCCATGTCTGAAATTACCTATTGGAAGCATATAGTTGAGAGATCCTAGAGAAAGGGTGATAAATTAGAAGTGAAAATAAGGTCCATCAAGTTCAAAATGGTATCAAAGTTGATAAATAAAATATTTGAAAAGATGCTCGAGAATGCTGACAAGGTATGGGAAATTCATAGTAAAACGCATGCTGCTTACCAAAAGCACAAAAGGCTACATCTTAGAATGATGGAAAAGAAAGAAGAATTAATAGCCAAGGGAAATGTTGACAAGCAGGTGTTCAAGATTTATGATGAATTAATTGATATGCATGAGAAGTTTCATACTATGTTGACACAAGAGCCTGGTGATTTTGACCGACCCTTGGATATGGCTTTGCCTAATTTCTTTGATGATGAAGGAGAGCTAAAAGAACAAAGTATTTGGGAGAAAAAACTAGCTTAGCTATTATCAATGGCTCTTGAAAAAGTTAACAATGAGTCAATGGTGCTGGAGAATACACATTCACAATTGGAGCAAATTTTTACTCTAGAGTTTGTTATGAAAGACATAATCACCAATGCGAATACATACGCCAACACATAATACATTGAGCATCTTTTTAAAGTCAACATGTTCATTTCTTGAGCAACATAAGGATATGAAGTTTCATTGAAGTCACTCAAGAATAGGTACACTATCATAGAGAAAGGACCTTCAATAGATATTAAGTGATTATGGGTGCCTTACAAAAATTAACTGACTATAGCATATTGTGTATGTTGTGGACTTAATTATTTATCTTTGTTAATTTTAGTTTTTAGGGTTTAATTTACGATCAGTAAAATGTAAATAAAAAGACCCCACCTTAGATGTAATGGTCTAAAGCTTGTTTTGCTTCCCTTATATAAGAGAAACCAAGACCGAGTTTAAAAGAAATCAATATCATCATATGCATCACATACTATCTAGTCATACTTATAGAATTGAACATATAGGGAGACTTCTAATATCAATTGTATTATCTTTTGAAGCAATATAATGGAAGAAAAGACTTAATCTAGTGGCCAAATTTTTGGTGCTCAAATTGTTTGTTGATATTTACTCATATATGTTATCTTGTTGTCTCCAAAGTGGTTTTCCTTTGTTAGTCAAATTAATGAATCAATGATAATTCTAATTTGTCAAGACACATTTGTTGCTTCTATGTGATTTTCTTGATTGGTTTCCGCAAGAAGAGAATTAAAAATCCTTTTAAGAGATTCTATTTAATTGGTTTCTTCCTAGAACTAAAATCCTTTTAAATCAATCATCTTAACTAGTTTCCTTCAAACAAGAATTAAAATTGTTTCAAACATCACAATAATTTAGGGAGATATCACTGGGATTTCTAAGAAGAGTTTGGTAACTAGCAACCTTGCACGTTTATACAAGGTATAAACTTCTAAATGTTCCAAACAATTAGAGTTAAGCCAAGAAGAAGGATCCACATATCATATACATTTCGGCTCCATTTACCCAATAGGAATAAGCACTAATCACACTAATTTCAAACAAAACTTAAAAAAAACCTTCTCCACACCTTCAAATTTCAAACATTAGGAGTAGAAATAGCTATTAGTTTTGCATCTATTTCCCATTTATATGCCATTTTGGAATAGATTGCCATAGTTAAAAGCACACACAACCCATAATTTGCCTCATTATTATAGGTACACCTGCCCAGTTCTAGCAAAATCTAAAGTGCAAGGAGTGCACTCCGTTTGTTGGCCAAAATATTGCTAACCTAACCATAGAGCTTGAAATCCTCTTAGGTTTTGTGATCTAGAATTTTAGGAACCAATAGATTGGTGACTTTACTGGGGAGTATCCTAGTCAACTCTAAATCTAGGTCGTTTCATTATAGAGTCATAAAATTTCACATTTTTGTAATTACACCTTCACATAACTGAATAGGGGATTACATTGGGGATAAACCAAGAGTAATCTCATTCAAACCTCAATACTAAATTACTACCATTTTCTCACTTTTGAAAAAGTGAGTGGTGACTCTACCAAATCTTTGAAATCATTGCATGAGTGAAAGTTTGAAATATACATCAAAAAGGGTGAATCCTAGACACCAAAGTATCATAGTCTCCCATAAAATGGATGGAAGAAGGTCTTTACACAAGGGAATTCCAAAGAAAGATGGTAAAAATGGAACAATAAGAAATCCCCTCCATTTACAAAGGGCCATAATAATAAAGGTGGTACAACATCAAATCCACTAGAGATTACATAGAAAAATACCCATAGTGATCAAGAAAACACATCAAAATAGCCTTTTACAATACAAAATAGGTTTAGTCCTTTACATGGATTAGAATCTCATGAAGGATTTCCATCAAGGGAATACCATACCCATCTTGAACAAAACAACTTAAATAACACTGTTCATCATTTTGAAACTGACCCTCAAAAGGTGAGTGAATTTGAGGCACAACTTGAACAGGAAAGGAGATACATACAAGACAAAAGGAATTATGAAGATAGGATGGCTCAACAATATATGGAAGATCCAGGTGATGGCATACCACGAATGGTGTGCTTCATAGAAGGCTACAATAACTTTACTAAAAAAATAGAATTAACCACTCAAGAGTCAAAATAGGAGACAAAGAAACTTAGGAGGGAGCGATTATTAAAATATAAGGAGAAATTAACTCAAAAATTACTCTAGGTTGATATTGAACTTACAACTAGTAGTCCAAAGTATGTGCCTCCCCATAAGCAAAGTGGGTATGTAAACACAACTAATTCATAGGGGTCACACCGAAACATAAGTGGTCCTAAATCAAGGGCATCTCACAATGCAGTAGGGAATCCAAGCAGGAATAATCATGTACAACAAAATATCCCACCAAAAAACCCAAAACCTTAAAATGTTCCTAAAGTTCCTCAGCCCATGACTAATGCTTACCTAATCACCCGACCAAAAATATGCCACACCTCCACAACATTACATACCTCAACATAATGCACAAGGTAACATATATCCTCATAAAAATATACAATAGAATGTATCTTACCATTAGTACCATCAAGGCCCACAATACCAACAATACCAACCTAACCAAAGCCCCTTCTTGCAAGGACCCCTAAATATAAATAGATACAGGAAACTAGACTTATCCAGATATCGGATTTTTCCAAATCCAATTAGTAATGATTTGAGAAATGCAATCCCAAAATTTTCTGGGAATCATGCCATTTTGGTAGAAGACCATATAAGAAGTTTTGACATAGTCATGGATGGTTTTGATGTGCAATATGAAGATGTCCTCATGAAGCTCTTTATGTTATCCCTAATTGAAGATGTCAAGGAATCATATAAGAACTTTCTCGATGCTTCAATCAGTTCTTTGGAAAATTTCAAGGATCAATGTAAGGAATAGTATAGAACTCATTATAACCCAAACTTTGTTGTGCAATAACTAACAACCATCCAAAAGCACCACAATGAATTAGTAGTTTATTTCAACTAGATATTCTCAAAACTATACCATAAAATCTCACCTGGATTAAAGCCTCCATATGGTATGGCCTTGGCCTTGTAGTTAAAGGCCTTTGATCCTAAAATTAGGTATGAACTCAGATATAGAGCTCCCACCACCCTTACAAAAGCTTAGAAGGCCGCTGTGAAAATTGAAAATAATAGAAGAGCTGTGGGGAATATTAGCAAAAGGGATAATGTCAGAATCCCACTAAATTCTAATAACCATCAAACCAAGTAGGAAAACTATTATAGGAATGAAAGGCCTAGACTACATGATATTCCCTACAACACTAATTGGAAGGATGGGATACCTGTGGATAATAATAAAAAACAAAGTTATAGTAAGGAAACCCCTAACCCTTTGAAGAAAGATGGAACACACGTGGTAGAAAATAATCCATGGTGTTTAGCGTGTAGCTTACCACATTCACCAAAATATTGTGTAGTGGCTCATTCCCTACAAAAAACTGAAATATCTTATGATCAAGAGAGAGATGATAATACTATAAACATGTTAGGGATGATACCCCATCAAATTGATGAAGAGTACTCATCTTTTGAGGATGATGAGTTTGAATATGATGTGAGTAATTAGAAATATAATTTCAACATGGGTCAAGAGGAGATATTTTTTGATCAAGAAGATGACAATGAATAAATTGCCTATCCATCTAATGCAATACCACAGTTCTAGTTAAGGAAACCAACTAAAGAAGAGAAAAAGGCTCTTACAATAGCTATTGTGGTGCATGCTAGAAGCAACTACAACTTGAGGAACATAAGTGTAAACAAAGATCAAGGGACACTAAGAAGCTTGTTCATAAAGGATCAAAAGCATAAAAAGGATTCTTTGGATAACCAAAAGAAAGGTGAAAAAGAGAAGGCTTAGAAAAGTGTACCAAAGGAGATAGCGAATATTGAGTAGAGTAAGATAAAGGATAATGTTAAGTTGCAAGTTGAGGAAAAGAACTACACCAAGATAGAAAAAATAGAATAATCAGTGACCACCCCCTCATTCGACATAGCACAAGCATTGTCCCAGGTCAAGATGTCAGAGCCATTGTTGGAGATGATGAAAGTGGATGAATATAGAGATAATTCCCTTAAACTTATCTCTAATATACCCAACAAGCAACAAAATCAAAATAAGAACAAAGAAAGTAAGGTAAATAATGTTGAACAAGAGATCACAAAGACACTTGAGGTTTATCTTGGTGACACTTTAACAAAGAATCCCTCCTAGATAGACCCATTTTAGACTACACTATTGATTAACAATAAACTCATAAAAAATTGCATGATCGACTCAAGAGTTGCAATAAATATCATGCCAATGGCTATTATGAAAGAGTTGGGCCTATGGGTGGATACTACATATGGAAAATTCTATGTAATGTACAACAAATCTATCCCAGTTGTTGGAGTCATATGGAATGTAGAGCTGAAGTTGGTTGCATACCCTAAAGCCACTTATAGAATTGATATCACTATTGTAGACACTTTTCCATATTATGGGATGTTGTTATCCAGTTAGTGGACTACTACAGTAGGGGGAAATTTTCAATTAGACTTGTCATATGCAACAATACTAGAAAATAGAAAAGAGGTCAAGTTGTATAGAGAACTAAGATCTTAACATGTTATAGAGCATTTTGATCCAAACCAAATGATTTTTTTTTGTGATGTGGATGTTGGAAGCTTCAGAATTGAAAAATCACAACCTGAGTTACAAAACACAAAACCAATCAATACAAAAGATCAGCTTGATGAACATGGTGTATGGAAAATGTATTTCGATGGTGCCTACAACAAGGGGAAAAATGGGGTAGGAATAGTGTTTATCTCACCAACTAGAAAAACATTCAAGTACTCATTTTTATTAACATTTGAATGCACTAACAATATAGCCGAATATGAGGCATTGTTGTTAGGCTTAAATATTTCCACAAGGTATGGAATCAAGTTGCTAGTAGTGTATGGAGACTCTGAACTAATTATCTCACAAGTCAAATAAAAATATTCATCAAAAAACAAGACATTAAAACAATATAGAAATGTTGTTTGGGACACTATTGAACACTTTGATGCATTCTCAATAGATTGGATAGAAAGATCTAAAAACATAATGGAAGACTTCTTGGAAGATGTAGCTCTGAAGAGAGATGATATTACATTGGCAGGGATAGCAGTAGGACTGCAATCCTTGATAACATCTATAATTGGCAATTGTTCAACGATGATGAGGACTTGATTAAGTTTCTGCATTGTATAGACTAGTATGAATCTCAAGAAATAAACTTTAATTCTTTTGTGGAGGAAGTTGATGGTAAATAAATTGTCTCTGGGAAAGAAGTGGTGCATCTTAAGACCAAGAAAATGCTGAAAGGCCCAATAGCCTTGGAGAGAGTATTTGATGGACATGACATATTTAATTTGAAACCCACACCTATTAAACATGAAGATATTGAAGAAATCAGTCTTTGGGATATAAATGGCTCCTAAAAGGGTGCACAAGAGAAAAAGGATCAACCCTAAATTTAGAGAGATGCTTATAGCCTTGCTCTGAAAGTATAAGCATGCATACACTTGGTTGTATGATGACCTCAAAGCATATAGAGAAGACCTCTTCCAATATAAAATTCCATTGAATCCTGATGCCAAACCATTTAGGTAGAAACAAAGACCCATAAACCTCACATTAGCACCAAAATGCAAGAAGATCTCATGAAAATTAGAGATGAAGGTATTATCAAACCAATCAAATATTCTTCTTGGGTCTCAAACTTGGTGCCTATAAGAAAGAAAAATAGAGATATACGATTATATGTGGATTTCAAAAACTTGAATATCTCATCGCTTAAAGATAATTACCCACTTCCTAACATGGAGTAAATGCTACAAAGATTGACAGGGTGTGAGTTGTTGTCTATGATGGATGGCTTCTTAGGTTATAACCAAGTGAAGGTTAAGGAGTAAGAACAATACAAAATTTATTTCATCACACCTTGGGGTACATATGTTTACATGAGAATTCCTTTCAGCCTCACTAATGTTGGAGCAACATTTCAAAGGGCTATGGATGTAGCCTTTTCTGACCTGATCATTGCTATAATGGTGGTATATCAATATGATCTAACAACATATTCCAAAAGGGAAGAAGAACACTGTGCACACTTAGAAAAGATTTTCATCAGAGCATTAGAATATGACATATCTCTAAACCCAAAGAAATATCATTTTGTTGTCACATAAGGTAAACTGTTAGGACATATAGTCTCAAAGGATGTAGTAAGGATTGATACCAAATGAGTGGAAGCTATTGATAATATCCCCATTCCAAAGACTGTAAAATCCATCCAGTCTTTCTTTGGAAAAATTAATTTTGTCAAGAGATTTATTTCAAATTTTACAGAGATTATAAAGCCAGTCTCAAAGATGTTGAAGAAAGGTTCAAAGGTTGACTAGATAGAAGAAGCCATTGATGCATTTGTGTCAATTAAGAGAGAAATTAAGGAGGACCCTATACTGGAATCACTAGACTTTGATAAACCATTTCAGATCTTCTTCGTTGCATCATTTCATATGGTGGTAGCTGTAATGTTATAGAAGAATACAAAAGGATATGAACAACCTATCTCATTCTTTAGTAAATCACTTCAAGGGGTAGAACTAAAATATGATATCATTGAGAAACAATCCTATGCATTGGTAAAGTCAGTAAAAATATTCAGGCCTTACTTGGTAGGGGCATAAGTAATAACATATGTATCAAATTCTGCAGTAAAGGATGTTTTCTCCCAAACAGAAGTCATAGGGAGGAGATGCAAATGGATAAACTGTATTCAAGAATTTAATATTGATATTCAAATTACCAAACTAGTGAGAGGGAAAGGAATAACACAATTGATGGCTGAATCAAATTTGGAAGCATCACATGTTTGCATGTGGAACGAGAAGAAAAATGGGTATCAAGTATTGAGCATACACCTTGGTACACTAACATAGCATACTATATTAAACATATGAAGTGTCATGAAGGCTTGAATGAAAACCAAAAAATGACCTTAAAACTCCAGACATTAAAATATGTTTATTGTGAATGGAGATCTGTATTGGAAGAATAAATATGATATCTTACTATTCTTCCTAGATGAAACACAAGCAAAGTGAATTCTACAATAAATGCATAAAGGCACGTGTGGAGAGTAGTTCTCGAAAAACACCATCACCCATAAGATATTAAGAGTGGGATACTATTGGAATAAAGTCTTCAAGGATGCCCATAGATACGTAAGAAAGTTTGAAGCATGTAAGAGGTTTTCTAGTAAACTAAAATATCAAAGATCCCTTCCATTAAGACCTATGCAGGTCGAGGCCCCTTTTCATCAATGGGGAATTGAATTTATAAGAGAAATTACAGATAGGTCTAGTGGTGGACACAGATGGATCTTGGTGTCCACCGATTATTTTACAAAATGGATAGAACCAATACCAACCAAGAAAGTCACTAGCAAGGTTGTGATTAATTTACTATTAGAAAACATCATCACTAGATTTGGGGTTCCTATAAGGCTCATCATAGATAATGGTATGTGCTTTATATTGGATGAATTCAAGGAATTTTGTGACTCCTATGGCATAATAATTTCATATGCTTCACCATACTATCCTCAAGCGAATGGGTAGGAAAAATCTAGTAACAAAAGTATTATAAAAATAATCAAAATTGGCACTATGCATAGATAGAATTATTGTAAATAAGTCCACTAGAAAATCTCCATTTGAATTAGTGTATGGAGCCCAAGCTAGGCTCCCAATACATAACCTCTTACCAATATACAATTTTATCCTACAATAAGATATAGAAATCCCTGAGCCCATTGAAGATAGGATATAACAATTGGCTGAGTTGGATGAGGTTAGAGCTCAAGCACAAGAAAAAAATATGAATATTCAATCATAGAAAAATACCTATTTGACAAAAGGGAAAAAGATAGAAAATTTAAGGTCGATGACATGGTCCTTATGTGGAATTCTAGAAGCCAGGATAAAGGGAAGCATGGGAAATTTGATGCACTATGGTTGGGCCCATTCATCATTACTGGTAAATAAGGTGAAGACTCATAATACTTACAAAATATGATCAGTGAAGAGCAAGAGTTGCCAATGCATGGACAATTATTGAAATACTTCTTTTCATGAAAGTATTACTTTCCATGCACAGTAGATTAGGATTTTTTCTTTTCTTTCCACCACCCCGCCCTTGATCTGCATCCCAGAGAATACTTCTAAATTCTTGCAATGACCTCACAACCTTTCATCCCCAACCAGAGCCGTCGTTAGGACTAAAAAAATATCCTTAAATTTCCCACAAAAAATCTATTTCTTCACAAAAAATCCTATCACCTAACATGTACTTTTAAACTTTATCATTCAAAACCTTCCATTCATTTTCCCTATTGATATCATCTTAAAAAATTCACATTTGTCATCTTACCCATAAGAAATGTTGTTGAGACTACATCATATCAGTGGGACTCATTTTAGGGTCCCTTCGAAGAAGTGATGGAGTGAAACAATATGAACATTTTTGAAGAGAGTATACCATCTCGAGGAAACTTGTTTTTGTGTTCCTCTGACAATTCGATTGAAACCTTATCAAAGACACCTGGGTGCATTGGAGGGAAATTTTTTGGGTCTCTTCAATAACCAAATACATTGACTACCAAGGAGTATAATATTTTAATTTATATCACTTTGGCATGGGGTGATTGCACTTCAACATTTAGGAAACAAAAAAAATCATGCAGACATGACTCAACAATGTATCAGAGTGACAATGAAAAGTCGAAAGAACAACATATACACCTAAGAATGTGAGACTTTGGCATGCTAGGATGAGTAATTTATAAGTCCCTTAGACATAACAAGAAGGGAAGAATTCATCAAAGAGAAATGTGTATATCGATGAGACGAGAAATTTGTCTCTTTGATAAGATATCATTTATTACAAAAGGGAACAAAAGAATATCAAAAAGGGTTTTGAAAGGACTCCAGAATATTGAAGTAAGGTAATTCACAATCCCTTTGAAAAGGAAAAAATAGATATCAATTGAAATAATGTCGGGGAGAAGGATCTCTATCAGTGAGAACCAAAATCAGTCCCTTTGATGACCCTAAGAGTAAGAAGTGAATGGCTAAGCTAAAGACTCTATCGAAGGGAAGAATAAATATCGAAAGAACAAGGATACTGGTCCACTTGATAAAATGATAACACTTATTTCGCTAGTGCAATAAACTTGTGAACATATCAGAGCAATAAGAGGGTATCGAAGAAATTACTTACAAGGAAGGTCTCGAGAGGACATTGTGATATCAGTATGAAGCCACATGAAGTCTCTTTGAAATATCGAAAGAGAGGAAGGAGTATACCATTAAAAGGAGATATTGGGGGAATAGGGATATTGGTGAGATCAAAATATTTCCATCCCAATGAAGCAGGAGTATTGGTAAGACAATGGCATGAAAAAGAGAAAATTTTGTGGTGGTGATGAAAGATCAGTGGCCTATATTCAAAACAATTAATTACACTCTCGATGACATGAAATTGGCATCAAACAACATTAATGAACTTGAGTCGAGACATTAAAAATTGAATCCTAAAAACACTTCAAAATAATTAAGCAACCAAAGAAGGAAGCAGAGTATAACAATGGGCGGAGACACCAAGACCAAGAAAAGTGTTTTACTATTCAATTAAGTATCCAAGTTTGAGTTAAAAAATTTGGTATCTGCAAGCTGGTTCAAATGAATGAAGCAAAACAATAGGGTTTCTTTCTACAAAACTCATGTTATGGAAAGTATGTCCAAAAAACCTAAGAACAAATGACAAAAAATAGAAGAAAGACATCTAAATCAAAACTTTATTGATCAATTCCTTCACTATAGATAAAGGTCTAAGAGAAATGCACAATTAAACCCTCAACCTAAGAAATTTGAGGATAAGAATAAGCAAGTGGGTGATACATGAACCTCGACAAGGGGATATTATTTTTTTATATACCACTATAGGAAGATGCATAGATACCAAATAGTTTCCAACCCATGGAGACTCAATTTGGGAAAGTTGGTGGTTCCCAATGTGTTCATCAATGTTGAATTGATCAAAGAAATTTCCAATAGATATGATACATAGATCCACATGATTAAATTGGAAAATGGGTCTTCCTTCCTCCCTGTTACAAAGAATTATATATCTATGGTTTTCTAATTGGACACTAGTATCAACATGAAATTCAGGATCAGGGATCTCCTAAACGAATACCACAACTTGAGCACTAGTTACAAAAGGTGGAGATTACCATTACACAGGCCCCAGGATGAGGGAAATAGGCTTAGAGTATTTTCAAGGGGGGAAAACCCTCCATATTTTGTGAACTTGTTTGAAGGATACTTCCAATACACATATTACTTTATTTTCCAAGTGTTTGGCTTGGATGCCCCCATATTTATGGAGATAGCACCAATGGTCCTTACGATTGATGTGAAAATTTAGGATGCCCGTCCCCTTGATTATGTTGATTACTTAGCACTTGAACTTCACAAGGACCTTGTTTCAATCAAAAATAAAGATGGAGGTTTCCAATTCAAACACTATTCACTATTCATGCACCTCATCCTGTATGAGGGACAAAGTATGGGAATGTGGGATGAGTGTTTAAGAATAAGAGACTTGGATGATAATGGAAATATTAGATCAGTGCAAATGTGGAAGTCAATTTGGGATAGTATATGTGAAAGATCACATTATTTGTATTTTGAGCAATATTTTGTGAAACCTTTATACAAACTCCTTGGTCACCCATATGAATATAACTTGTCATCGTAGATACAAAGATTCCTTAGGCCAATGGACAAGGATGAAAGAGGAAAGGTCAATCACACTTGGGGTGATTAGTATGCCTATGGTGACTGCATAAAAAATAGAGTATATGGATATGAAGGAGCACCATTCTTGCTACCAAAAACTTGTCTGAACAAGGTTGTATATTTAGAGATTGTGAGGCAATTGGCTTATTCTGAATTCGTGCACCACAAAAGTCATAAGAAGAAATCACTGATTCCTGGGACATTGTGTTTTGGAGATTTTACTATGGTTTTAGAAAAGGGCTATGAGCTAATCAACAAAAAGCTATAAAACTACAACTTTCCTAAAGGGAATGTAAGGGAGAAATTCAATCCCTAACATTTCATAAATGATGTTACAACAAGAAAAAAACTGAAAGGGTACCATCACACACTTTTTGTGGAAGATGAATTAATAAGAAATATGAAGCTAGAAAGAGAAGCATGTATCATATAGTGATGATAGAAAAAGCTTGGAAGACATGTAATAATCCCATGTATGAAGGAGCCTTTTTGGAAATTAATGATCATATAAAGGGATTGGATGCACTCATTTCACATGAAGCAGAGTTATCCAGGGATGTGCTTTCTTGGGTGTTCACAAAGGAGAGAAATGAGGATGTTGGAGAAACAAAAGCTGAAAATGAAACCCCACTATGTCAAATATCTCCTTAGCCTACACCAAATATTAGTTTCTCTGTGGACACATCTATTGTAGAACAAGAAGAAGTAGGGAGTGGTGATGAAGGTGTACATGTGATTAAGCTCGTGATTGGAAATTTTGAGCCCCTAACTAAGAGAAAAATTGTTGTGATGGAATCCCCAACTGAGCTCTCAGATGATGTAAGGCATCATGCCAACCAAAAATTTACTTCTGATGATAATTTCATTAAAACCTCTAAGTTTAAGACCTTTGTGTATGAGTATAAAGGTAAACTAAATAGGGGAAAGTATTAAAGATATCACACTTGAACAAGCATAAGCTCTGAAAGAGCTACATGATGAGGTTGATAAAGAAATGGAGTCCATTACCCTAGAAAAGGGAAGAACACTACTAGAAGAGGCAGGGATCATGTTGCTCCTTGGATGGGATATGAGCTCCAACATTGTATGTGACAATTTCCAGAGAATCCAGAATAAAAACCTATAGTTGAGCACATAAGGAGTAGATCAAGTATATACAAGATTTGGTTTCAATCTAGATAATTCAACTTTGTTGATGTGGAACTTATACCCACCAAACAAAAAACATATAGTCATTGATGATCCTAATAAGGAATTTGGCTATCTCCTTGTACAAGGAATTGAAGATACAAATCCTTTGGAGACTACAAACTTGAATGTTAATGTTGCTAGGTTCACTAAGGTGCAAATTGAGAGGTTGGTGAGAGATAATAAGACATATATGTTTGAGAATGAGAAGGTGAGGTAGGATATTGCAAGTTATAAAGAAATTTTTTCCATATTATTCATGTACCTACTCCCCATGGTTAGACACTGATAACATGGTACTAGAAGCCATGTATGAAATTACATATTGGAAGCACATAGCTGAGAGATTCCAGAGAAAGGGTGATAAATTAGAAGTGGAAATAAGGTCCATCAAGTTCAAAATGGTCTCAAAGTTGATAAATAAAAGATTTGAAAAGATGCTCGAGAATGTTGACAAAGTATGGGCAATTCACAGTAAAACACATGTTGCTTACCAAGAGCACAAAAGGCTAAATCTTAGAATGATAGAAACGAAAGAAGAATTAATAGCCAAGGGAAATTTTGACAAGTAGGTGTTCAATATTTATGATGAATTAATTGATATGCACGAGAATTTTCATACTGTGTTGACATAAGATCTTGGTGATTTTGAACAACCCCTGGACATGGCTTTGCCCAATTTCTTTGATGATGGAGGAGAGATAAAAGAATAGAGTATTTGGGAGAATGAACTAGCTTATCTATTACCAATGGCTCTCGACAAAGTTAAAAATGACTCAATGGTGGTCGAGAATACACATTCACAATTGGAATACATTGAGAATCTTTCCAAAGTCAACATGTTCATTGCTCGAGCAACATAAGGATCTAAAGTTTCATCGAAGTCACTCAGCAACAGGTATATTATCATGGAGAAAGGACCTTGAATAGATCTTAAGTGATCACGGGTGCCCTACATAGATGAACAGACTATAGCATATCATGTATGCTATGGAATTTATTATTTATCTTTATTAATTTCATTTGTTAGGGTTTAGTTTATGATCAAAAAAATGTAAATGAAGAGACACCACCTTAGATGTAATGGTCTAAAGCTTGTTTTTCTTCCCATATATAAGGGAAACCAAGACTAAGTTTAAAAGACATCAATGTCATCATAAGCATCACATAATATCTAGTCATACTTACATAATAGAACATATAGGGAGACTTCTGATATGAATTGTATTATCTTTTTAAGCAATATAATGGAAGAAAATAATTAATCTGGTGGCCAAATTTTTGGTGTTCAAATTGTGTGTTGATATTTACTCATCTATGTTATCTTGTTGTCTCCAAAGTGTTTTTCCTTTGTTATTCAAATTAATGTATCAATGATACTTCTAATTTGTCAAGACACATTTACTACCTTTGTGTGATTTTCTTGATTGGTTTCTGCAAGAAGAGAATTAAAATTCATTTTAAGAGGTTCTAGTTAATTGGTTTCTGCCTAAAATTAAAATCCTTTTAAATCAATCATCTTAACTAGTTTCCTTCAAACAAGAATTAAAATCCTTTCAAACATCACAATAATTTAGGGAGATATCACTGGGATTTGTAAGAAGAGTCTGGTAATTGACAACCTTGCACGTTTATACAAGGTATAAACTTCTGAAAGTGCCAAACAATTAGAGTTAATCCAATAAGAAGGATCCACATATTGTATACAACTTGATTCCATTTACCCAATAGGAATAGGCATTGATCACACTCATTTCAAACAAAACTTTACAAAAACCTTATCCACACCTTCAAATTTCAAACATTAGGAGTAGAAACAGCTGTTAGTTTTCCATCTATTTCCCATTTATATGCCATTGTGGAATATATTTCCATAGTTAAAAGCACACACAACCCATAATTTGTCTCATTGTTATAGGTACACCCGCCTAGTTCTAGTAGAACCTAAAGTGTAGGGAGTTCTAAATCATATTGGTTAACTCCGTAAGTTGGAAGAAACATTGCAAACCCAACCATAGAGCTTGGAATCCTCTTAGGGTTTGTGATCTGTAATTTTGGGAACCAACACACCCATTCCTTAGATATGGATTACATCTCTCTTTCGAGGGTGAGTTAAGTCTACTTTGACTAGACATTCCCTTAATACTAGCTAGGTTTTACATGAATGACATGTATTCTTTGATCCAAACTTAGTAAACCTTATGGAAGAAGGTTTTCTCAAAAGCATCTTACCATTCTGAGTGAGTTATATGCCTACTTTGTTTGTTGTGTGTATCACTTTCTCTTTTCAAACAAATTATCTCAAACATTAGACCTCAAATTTCAACTTGCAAACTATCAAAACAATCATCAGACCAAAAAAATGAAACAAAGTCAAACTTGTCAGAAAATTGAGCCATAATTGTACATCTTACCATGTCTATCTTAGATTCTTTCCATTATTGCTCAACATCTTCTCACACTTGTCTAGACATATGTTCCCTATTGCATTACATTTGGTCACTATTGAAATATTGGTCATTTTGTTAATTTATCTTACCTATCAATCACAATGTCTAAACAAAGTGACTCTTGTCAATACTACTGCTACTACCTCTGTAGATGCTCACTATTGTCTGATAATTCTATCGTAGCTACCTGCACAACCATTGATTTTTCCTTTCTATGCCATTTTTTTCTACTTAATAACTTGCTCACACTTGTCAAAATTTGTCTCAAACATTGTTATAATATTTTTCTCATCTATTAAAACATTTATCACAGTATACCTACACTTTTACATGATTCGTTTACACTTTCAAACATTGCCATCCCACCTTTCAAATTTGGTTTACTTAGGGTTTGTTATCATAGACCTCTTGGAAAAAAACATCAATCAGATTTGCATCAACATTTCTTAGAAAATTTGGACATCATTAGTCTTTTATTCCATCCTTTACATCATCACCATAGATAAAACATCAAACTAGCCTTTGGACACACATCAAACACAAACCATCAAACCTCATCAACTTGGTAGTGTCTTTATCCAATCAACTTATCATCTTGTGGTCTTGTCAAATTTAGTAGACATTATCCTCTCCCTAAGTTTCTAGACTACTATAATCCTTCCTTACTTGCACTCAAAAGTCTAGTTCAAGTAGAGAAATCAACTTATCCCTCATCAATACTTTTGATACTTATCAAAATTTCACCCAAATCTTGTTTATCCTTATGTCCATAGACTAGCATCATCCTTAAATATTTCAAAATCCACTTGTACCATCATCATAGGGTTGAGTACCAAAAACATAGCATCATTTTTCAAATATATCTCACAATCCACTCATACCTTAGTCATAGGGTTGGGTAACAAAATCTTGTCATTCTTAAACATCCAAACATCCAAAATCAAACTTTATCATCAAACTATCCCAAGATCAACATCAATCAAACAATATCATTGATCCAAAAGGTTTACCAACATTCCCTTTGTACATCATTTTGCAAACCAAAACCTCAAACCAAAACATCACCACACCTTCACAACTCACAATATCCCATTCTCCATAGTCTAGTGTGCACGTTTATGATAACTACTAGGTCTCAACATAGAAATAATATGGTAGCTAATAGAAGTAGCTCTAGTGAACCTACAACTACCAATGTTTTAAACTCCAATTCCTACACCATGGGGGTATGCTCCTAATGAACCTTCGGTTTTCTTGACCCCTCAAACAACCACCAATGTTCAATGATCAACCACTGTGTGGGTGTCGAAATGTGTAGAGTGAGTTAGTTATTCTAATGTCAATACAAACCTTAATGAAATGGTTTACATTCAAAGTTTGAAGCAAGTAAAACTAATCTATTTCGTAATACAATCAAAGTTTTCAAATACGTATCATTGTTCTCTAATTCTATGGATTTATTAAACCGTTTGGCCCTCAGATTTCTATGAGCACAAAGGTTGTTAAAATGACTACCTAGAAAATGAGATTTTATGTTTAATATGCAAGCTAAGATGATTTCTATGTGAAAATGTGTGGTGGAAGGATTAATGGTATGCTCTTAAATGAAACAAGATGATGGAATTGATGATGAATGCAAGGATAAACGAAGGATGATGTTGGTGATGGATGAACAAGTGGAGATGAGTGAGATGATATGCAACTATAATGAGCTATCTATGATTATGCATATGCTCAAATGAAAACATAAAACAAACTAACCTAAAATGTAACTATGATGTAATGGAGATGATAAAATGTAACTATGAAGCAACTAATTAATCTAAGATGAGAATGCAAAGTAACATATGATATGCAAGCTAAGTATAAGACTCCATGAAAGCTCCAAGCTCCTACAAAAAACCTGCATGGTAACAATACTCAAAGTGTGGATGGAAAATGGCATTATAACACTATTCCAATTTGTATTTCAAAATAGAATTATAACATTACTCAAAAGGTGGATGATAATGCAAAGGATGAGGGGTGTATTTATAGAGTTTTGCAGGCATTTTGTGAGGTGGAACCTATCAACGGTTCAGATTCAAAGGAGACAAGATATACAGTGGAGATGAAAGGAATCAGGATGTTGTCCCCTTGACCAAGGACAACATGCCATGTGTGTGAAGATAATCCCCTTGACCAATTGGAAGCATGCCAAATGTATGAGATTCCAAGTGATTGAAACAAAGACCCATGTACTCCAAATTTGTTGGAAGTGTGGGGGGAATAAAGCCATGTGCTTTTTATTTATTTTCATGTGACCTTTATGAGGTGGCACATAAAAAAGTTGTAGAAATGTGCTCTAATTCTTAATCAGGATTAGGGAAGATTAATTAAATAAACACGTTTAGGGTTTTTTGTTTATTTAATTTAGAAGAATGTGAATTAGGAGAATTAAAAGGAAAGTGAACAATATAAATAAAGTAAGACCTTATTTATATGTAGTCGAAGCATTAATCAAATAGGTTGTATTTAATTAATTGAATGCGATGACCATTTTCAGGTGTATACAACCACCACTTGATCTCAATCCATCACAACATGATTTTGATGTTAATATTCAACATCAACAAAGATTTACTCAACAAAACCAACCCCTAATCCTCAAGATGTAATCATAGAAGACAATGATAGTGATGTGGAAATTAGTGAAGAGGATATGTTAGAATACACCCAAGATTATAGGATGCAAAGGATAATGGAAAAAGTACTTGGATAAAATCCTAACACATACTTCCTAAAACTTGTACAACATGGTGCCAAGTTACCTGTGGACTTTAATGTGGAAGCTCTCAAAGACCCAAATCTCATTCACATGGGTGATGATATAGTTGTGAGACAAATCCTAAAAGTAGATGTAGATCCAAATATATCATCTATCTTTTCCAAGTGAAAAGAACAAATCAATGAACAACCTTATGGAAAAAATGTTGATAATCCACTATATAGACATCCATCTCAAGTGGAACAAGAATGGTTGCTCAACATGGTGAAGTGAATCTAAACACTATGGAAACTCAAAAAATTCCTCAACAATCAACCAATCCATTCTCTACACCACTTGTAACACACAATGTGTCAACAAATACATGGAGGCCTAACGTATCATTTATAAATAAATTTATTTGATCCTAAAAAGATAAAGAAAAAGTGGCTTTTTTCAAAATTTTGATAGGTGCAAATGAGACTCCATTGTAGGTATGATTTAAAAATAGATGAGTTATATCCAAAGGGGTCTTATATAACCCTCTTCAATTAAAACCATTTAGATGAAACTCCTCATAGATTAAAGCATTCATTTTTTTAAAAAAATATGTGATTTAAAGAGAAATCAAGATGTCCCAAGTTTGGGATACATTATTATGGGATGACCCAGATAAACTTCCAAGAAACATACTAAAATAGGGATACGATGGTTTCAAACTAAAAAAACAAGTTTAGTAGGTCTCAAATTAGATGTGCAAAGTAAGGTCAAATGCATAACTCTATAGATCAGATGCATCAAAGTAATATCAAATACACTTATGATAATGGAATACATTGAAATATAGTCAAAAGAGTAATAGGATAGACACATGTGCCACTATAGCTATCAAATGCACCACAATAATTTTCTGATGCATAATTCTATCTAAAATAATATACAAATAGAGTATCAAGGTTTTAGTAGCATAACTATAAGTATCAAAGGTATAGTTTCAATGCTCAAAAGTGTGATTCTATGATTTTAAGTTAAAATTTTCAAGTTGTTGAGTGATTTTGACAAGCTTTTAGACTAATTTTGATAAGGTTTTTGGAATAGATAAAAAAATAGTGGTGCGATAAGTATTCACTAGTCTTCATAATAAAACATGCCAAGAAGTACAACCTAGCTAGTAATAAAGGTGTTTCTCTCTAGTGTGGGCCTAGGAAATATAATATTGTAATATTTTGCAAGAATGATCCACTCTCAAGAGGGAATAGCTAAGTCACCAGTGGCACAAGGGCTCACCTTCCTCCTTTGCTTGAAGGTTTTCACACCTCCAAAGAAATTCTCTCTCCTCAAGATGATACATATTAAGTAACTTCAAGCATGATAATGTACCTTGTACCACAACTAGATTAACGATCATTGGTCTTAGGTCTCTAAGAACATAGTTTATAGTGGTTTTGAGAACAATGAACCCATTTGATAGTGCTTAATATTATGAGGTATCCCATCTTCTCCTCACCAAACATGTCTTAATAAATTGAAAGGGTCTTGCAACTTGTCTTGAACAATGCTGGCCACACTTAGTGGTACAATGTTTATTCTCCCCCTTTATATACCCGACTTGTAAATGTGGTTAAGGTTTCCCTTGGGGTGATGAAATCCCCAAGTAGGCCTCCTACTATAAAATTAAAAAAAGATATAACTAGCATTTCTGATTCTCAATCTTGCACAAGAACATACTTTATTAATATAACTAGCGTTTATTCTCCCCCTTTATATACCCCACTTGTAAATTTGGTTGAGGTTTCCCTTGGGGTGATGAAATCCCCAAGTAGGCCTCCTACTATAAAATAAAAAGAAGATATAACTAGCGTTTATGATTCTCAATCTTGGGGTGATGAAGTACAAGAGAAGAACATACTTTATTAATACTCCTTTGGTATACTTGAAAAGTGTAAACTTCTTTTGATATCCAAGCTTGCAAAAAGCACGAGGAGAGAGAATACACACTATAATTTCACCAAACATGACATAGAATTCATTAATTAGAGCCCAAAAAAAGTGTGAACTATTCTAGAAATTTAAAAATTGTATATTTTTCCTACATTAGATTCATTAGTAGTCCATTTTTACCAATATTCTTCCAATGATTGTCAAGCTACAAAGATATGTTAGCTCCAAAAAACTTAAGAAAATGTTAGGGTTATAAAATAAAAATAACAAAATTATATGTGTCATTGTATTTATCAAAAGAATCACTATAGTAATCAAATGTGTCATTGTAATCATCAAAAGCATCATTGTTATTATCAAATGCATCATTATACATGTCAATTGTGTCACTATACTTATCAAAAGTATCATTCTATGTGTCAAATGTGTCATTTCACAATCAAATATAACACAAAACTATGAATTATGTCATTCCACAATTAAATGCACCACTGTGGAAAATGAACCTAGAGACAAAAATAACCCAGAATCATATACGAGTCTATAGCTATCAAATGCAATTTTTTATGGATCAAAAGAGCCACTTTGCTATCAAAAGCATTGTTTCACAATCAAAAGCACCTTTTTGGGTTCAATTGCACTTTTTTGTACCTATAAATTGAAAACTCAAGAAAAATGTTAAAATGATATGGGTCCCACTTGGCATGCCAAAATGCAAATAGGTAAAAATTTTGTTCTTGAATTCAAATGAATGGAAATGAAGCAATATAAAAAACCAACTCAAATGAAAAAAATGCCTAATCTCAATGAAGTGTGTGCACATCAATATAAAAAATAATAATAACACAAATCAAATCCAATCAAATCTACTTTACCTCCACCAAAAACACCTAGCCTTAATTTATTGTAAAGTATAAAATTATGCTATTTGGATAGTATGTAGATTGCTCAAATTCTCAGCATAGCCTTGTTAGGAAAAGTGAGATAAAAAAATGAGTATAGTTTAGTTGTAAATTCAAGGAGGAATTCAATGGCTAAATGATGGATATTTTATAGCTTTTAGAAATATGAGATCAACGGTGAAGGATGTGAGGTGAGATTGATGAATGAGGATTATTAATAAATTAGGAGGAACATGCATGAGCTTGCATCGATAGATGAAGTGGAGTGAGTGAGAGTGAAGTGAGGTTGATTTTCTCAATTTAGAGATGACCACTAAATTTAGCTTTGGTCACTAAATTTAGAGTTAGAAGAATAAAGATAGAATTTGATATATTAGAAAATAAATAAAATAATGATTTTATTTATTTTTAGATGAATGTGCAAACTAAATACATTAAATTAATTTATTTAATTTAGAAGGAATAATTAGCTAATCAAATAATTAAAAATTATTTGATTATGTGAATTATAAGAATGCATGATGTAATTAAATAAAAATTATTTTTACTATGTGGATAGAAGGAATGATGTAATGTTTAATTAAATAATTAAAAATTAATTAATTAAAACATAGCCTTGGTAATGTGATCCCTTACAAAAAGGCTTTGGTTGTGAAATTTCCCGCATGCAAATTTGGAACATATCAAAACTCAACAAGATTTTATGCAAATTACAACATTCTCAAGTTATGATTTTTGGAAACAAACTTATCAATTTATGAATTTTAGAGGAGTAATCAAAGAATTATGTGCACAACAATGAATCCTTCCACAGATTAAGACTTCTAAGCCTTTCCTTAAGACAAAACCTTAAATAGGGAATGACGTTTAGTTTTTGGCTTAATAATGAAGACTAAAAAAGGAGGGAAGATGACTCTACAATAGTAGCCAAGGAGACACCAATTAAAATTTTCACGATGACTGCACAACCTCAAATCATAGACCTATCTAAATAAGTAAAGGAAGATATATAATGATTCTTGAAAACCTAGTAGTAATTTGTAGATTTATTAGGCCTAAGATTTGATAGGAAGAAAATTAGGGCTTGGGTGGAAAAAGCATGACAAACACAAGAAAAAATTAAATTATTTCCCAAGGTCTTTTTTATAGCTCTCTTCAAATCAAAAGAAGAAACAAAAAAAGTGTTGAATGGTGGATTATGGGAATTAGAGGGGAACCTGTTGTATATGGAAAAGTTGCATTAGAACTTCAATCCATTTCAGTTGAACCCATATGAACATTGAGTATGGATTTTCCTATATAATTTACCTTTGGAATATTGGTCTGAGGGGTTCTTTGAAAAGATTGGGCGATCACTAGGAAATTTAATAGATGTAGATGCATAACTATTCAAGGAATATTCCTATTTATATGCAAGATTGAAGATTGCTGCAATTAGACCAAATCCAAATGAGATCTTGCTATGTGTAGAAGGTGAAAAAAGGAAGTAGATAGTGGATATTGAAGAAGATAAGCATTTCTAGCTCAAATGTAGAAGTAGGAAATATAATGAAAAATATTGTGGAATAAAGATGAAAGTGAAAGCACTAGAGAAAAAGTAGAAGACTAAATTAGTTTGGAGGCCTAAAAACTGGTAAAAAGCCCAAGCACAGGAAGCTCAAGAAGAAGCTAAAAATACATCACAAATCATGGAGATAGGCGAGAAGCTACTCGAAAAAAATGTTATGATGATGGAAACCTTGAAAAATAATATGAGAAAAAATTTCCTCAATCCACAAGTAGAAGTATGTTTGAAAAGGAAAGAAAGCAACCCAAAGGAGGTTTCAGGGACCACAAGCGCTTATTAGAATTTTGAAGATGAGGGATCGGGCTTTGATGATCTAGAGGAAGAGGATGATCCACTAGAAATTGATGAACTAGGGATCATAGATCCAAGATGCATTAATCAAACAATAACTAAAGCTATGGGGAAAGAAAAGAAGGGAAGAGGCTGAAAATCAAATAAATAGAAGAGAGAAGAAGAAGCAGTGGAGAAAGGATTATAAAGCATATCATGTTTTCTGATATCTAAGGGAGCTAGTGCCTCCCTTGGACAACAATGAATATCACCTCGAGGAATGTTAGGGGCCTGCATGCCCCTAACAAATGATGCTTAGTTAAGCGTCACTTAGAAAAGATAGAGGGAGATATAATACTGATACAGGAAACCAAGCTTAATCAAAGCAAGGCTAGGAACTTATTAAAATGCTACAAGAATTGGTCTAGACACTTCCAAGAAGCTAATGGTACTGCAAGGGGACTGGTAGTCCTATGGAGAAGACATAATTTCACATTTAGTCGCATTCAATCACACCCAAACTAGATGGAATGCAATGTGAAGAACTTTGACATGGACCTAGAATTCACTCTACTAAATGTTTATGGCCCAACAAGGTTTGAGGATAAAAGGGAAACTTGGAAAGAAATCAATAGCAGTATTAGGAAGAAAGGCAACCAATATCTCATAATGGGGGATATTTCAATGCTATATTAGACCTATCAGAGAAGAATGGGGGATGCAAGAAAGTAAATAGGAATATGATAGACTTTAAAGAGTTTGTGGAAGAATCTTGGGCTATATATTGTCACACATCTAATGGAATATTTACATGGACCAATCACAAAATTTGTTTCACAAACATTATAGAAAGACTGGATAGATTTATAATAGCCCCAAAAAGGTTAGAGAAGGCGGCTAGTTTTGAAGCCAAAATCTTACTAGTCTCAGTGTTTGATCATTTTCTAATCTTGTTAGAATTAAATAGGGTCAACCATTGACTAAGACATATTTTATATTTGATAATATGTGGTGGAGGGAGGAGAACTTGACACATCTAATAGAAACATGGTGGAAGGAATATGAGATAAAAGGTACCCCAAGTTTTTTGTTCATGAAAAAGCTATAGTACATCAAGGAGAAATTAAGAGTCTAGAATAAACAAGTATTCAAGAACATCTTTCAAGAGAAATAAAAGGCTGAAAAAGAACTAGAAGATCTAAACAATAAGGTCATTAGACATGCGATGTTCTAGGATGGTTTCCTGAAGGAAAAAAAGCTCAAGAAAGTGCACAAGGAACTTCTAAAAAGGGAGGAGATATTTTGGAAAGATAAAGTGAGGGAAACATGGTTACAGGAAGGTGATGTTAATACCAAATACTTTCATGCCATGACAAAAGGAAAAAGAGATTTTAATAAAATTGAGGAAATAAAAGATGAGCATGGGGGCCTCCTTAGGAAAAAGGTAGAAATAGAAGAGGTGGCAGTATCCTTCTTTGAGAAAATCTTGGGATCAGATAAAAGTATAGTAGACTAAGAGAAGGAAGCCATGCTTGATTGCATTCCAAAAACAGTCACAAAAGTTGATAAAAAAATGCTAGAAGTACCAATAACATTAGAATATGTACAATCTACCAATTTTTAGCCTCATCTAGGAAAGGCACCTGGACTAGATGGGTTTCTTGCAAGTTTTTACTAGAAATGCTAGTCTTTCATTGGAGATGAAGTATGGAATGGAGAAGAGGAGTTCAAAAGGAATAATTTTTTTGTGATGGATATGAATAACACTATCATCTCCATTATCCCAAAGAAAAAAAAATATTTCTTCTTAAATCAATATCGGCTAATTTCTTTATGTAACATAGTATACAAAATTAGTACTAAAGTATTGGTGAATAGATTAAAAAAGGTGCTAAATACAATCATATTTGATGAACATAGTGGATTTTTTCCAGGTAGAGAAATAGTTGATAGCATCATCATAACCAATGAGGTAGATCACAAAATGGAAAGTGAAAAAATGCAATGGATGATGATCAAACTTGACATAAGCAAAGTTTATGATAGAGCCAAGTGGCCTTTTTTAGTGGAGATCCTTCAAAGATTTGGATTTAATGAAAGTTGGGTAAAGGTGATACAATAATGCATATCAATTGTAAGATACTCAATCAATGTAAATGGCTCTATATGCGGCTTCTTCCTAGCTACCAATGGTTTGAGGCAAGGGGATCCCATCTCCCCTTCTTATTAATAATAATGGCTGAAGATTTGGGGAGGTCAGTTAAGGAAAAGTAGGAAAACAATATGTGGAAGGGAATTAGTCCAACTTAGGGATGCTACCCTATAATGCACACACAGTTTGCAGACAATATAGTTCTATCTAGAGAAGCATCCATCAAAGAAGAAGAATAAATAAAAGATAGACTATATGAATATACCAGAATCTTAGGGCCATTGGTTAATAGAGAAATTTTTTCAATATTCTTTAACACAAAAAAGGTACTACAACATAATATAGCAAAGTTATTGGGATTCTCAATCAACTCTATCCCTACCAACTACTTGGTGGCACCACTAATTATAGGACATGGTTTCTCATAGCATTAGGAAGAAATATTAGAAAAATTCAAAAAAAAAGTTGTGGCTTGGAAAATAAATGGCTAACTTTGGCAGGTAGAATCTTGATGATAAAAACTATTTTGGTTGTTATACCAATATATGTTATGTAATGCTTTCAAATTACACATTGTAATTTCCTAAAATTGCACTCCTTGCAATTTCGCATACATTCTTACACTTGCTTTAGTGTCTACTCCCTTAGCATTTGTGTAGGCTCATTTTAGCCCTTGCATCAACCTTTTTCCCTTCTTAGGATGCTCAACACCCCTTTTCAACAACTACCCTTGCGCGTCAGCTTTGCATCGAACTTTGTGCTTTTCCCATTTGCATCGTTTTGTAGCATAACATGTCCAGACACTAGCACACCGCATAGACATCTACGCATTGCGCTAGCATCCTACGACGTTTCAACACTCAAACAACTATCTCCAAGCATTTTTTCCACTTGTCCTGACCTTTTTTCAATGGTAACGGCCCGAGATACCTTGTAACGGCTAGAGAAGCTTCTTTTTCCTCATTAAATGCTATTCTTTCAATTCATTTGTCTCTCTAACTTCTAGCTTCACTCTAGCTTCTTTCTAACCTTGGCTCTGGATTTTTCTCTCTTGTTATTTTGTTTGCACAACAACATTGCTTGCTACAAAAACATTCTCTAAATCTCTCACAACTCCCATTGCAACTCTCTTGACCCTTGTAGCTCTATCTCCTTCGCCTTATGCTTGTGAGCATCCTGGGATTCCATATCCCCTATCTATTTAAACTTTACTTCATGATACCGATTCTCCTCCTCAAATGAGGATTGCTTTTATAAATCATACTTGGTGGTGTGGGTTCTACTCTTGAAGTGGGTTTTGCTTTCACCACACACTTTTTCCATTTCAGTTCATTTCTCTCTCTTTCTATCTGGCTGTCCATGGAGGTGGGAACACCAAAACGGGGGTTTGACTGAGGAAAACCCTTATACAACCTCAACATTCTCTCCAGATATTACACATGTAGGTTTTGAAGAAATTAATTTTTTGGAGGCTTCATCACTTGCATGGTTGTGAACATGTCCTTTCTTCTCCTTATCTTTATCACTTCTATTTCACTTTATCTCAGCTCTATTACATTTTGTTACATTCTCACATTCCAAGATTTCTTAGTGATTAGAGTAGAAGTTGTCACTTTGTTATTTTCTGTGATAAACTCACTTTCTACTCCATATGGATGTCAGTACGCTAGAGAGATGCTAGCATTCTGCATTGTCATCTCAGACCCGCGCTTCTATCCTTTGGCCAAGAGCTTGTCAGTTTGTCTAGAGAATCCTCATGTCTTGTTCTTTCTGATTCTAGAACTTTTGTGATGTTCCTTGAGGTAGTTTAGGGCAGTTCGCCCCATGAGGCTCTCTGAATGAAGAGAACTCATGAGTAACGAATCCCCCTTCTCTACATTTTGGTGAATCCAATGTGAAGAAGGGCTTTTTTTTTCAAAAACTAGGAATTTATTTACCCCTACTTGGTGGGGTCATAACTTTTGACTCGGTGCTCAGAATTTAGAACCGTTTGCATTGTTAGAAAGATCTCAAAGGGGATTAGTCCAGTCCCTAAAATATAGTGCCTTTGGTAGCTAAATTTTAAGAACCAACACAACTTTCGACACCAAATTCCTCTCTAAAGACCTTTGAAAATGCAATTTACTAGAACCTAGAAAATACCAAAAAAATCAAAAAATCTGGATTTCTGATTTTTCTCAGTTTTATCACCACAAAATGAATTTAATATCTTCTTTTATTAGTTCAGTAGCTAGTTTTATTCAAAATGTTAATGATATTACATTTCATGCATGTGATAGTGACTTGGCTTTTCCCACACTTTGTATCTTTGATCCTTCTCACGAGAGTCCTCTTGCCTCAGAGGATATTTTGATGCAAGAAGATGAAATCATTGATACCTTTCTTAATGTTACTCTACCTTCTCTTCATTCTAATGCACTCTCTTCTAGAGACATTGCATTGGTGAATGATGAATATTTTCTCTATTCCAATGCACTCTCCTCTAGAGATGATGCATTAGCGAATGATGAACCTCCTTCAACATTTGAGCCTCCCTAGGTCAATATTGAGAATATTTCTTTGAATAATTATTCCACTAGTTGTGATGATTCTGTAAATGTAATCTATGTCTCTGCTTCCCTTCGAGGGCCTAAGAGACTAGTCATTTACATGACTCCAACTAGTCCTCCCAAAAGGATTTGTTCTATTGATAGTGTTCCATTTGATAGAGATTCTCTTGATCTTTCTATGGATCCATCTTATAGAGCGGTAGCCCATACTTATGAGAATAGAATAAATAAACAACCAAGCCTTCCTCAAGTACTTGAACCTACAACTAAAATACCTAGTGATTATGATCTTGTTGAGTAGCACTGTGTTACTCCAAATAAGATCTCGCTATGGGACTTGCTTCAGTCTACTCTGGTTTATCAAGGTATGCTTCAAGAAGCCTTGCAAAAGATCTCCTTACCTTCTTCCACTAGGACGATAGATGCTAATGCATTGATAGCTCATATTCATGTGGATTCGTCAAATATTATGTTCTATCCATAGGAACTCCCACCTCTGAAAAGTAAAAAATCAAGCAGACCCTCTAATGATTATAGTTAATATTAATAATATCGATATTAAATGTACTCTCATTGATTTTGGTTTGGCACTCAATGTATGTAGCATTGATCTATTTCCTAAGATTAATATTGATTCATCTTCTCTTAATGCCTCTTCTGTTGAAATTCATGGGTTCGATAATGTTGGTCGGCAAGCCCAGGCATGATAGTCTTTCCTTTGAGGTTGGGACCCATTACTATACCCACCCTTGTATATGTTATGTCAGAAAAGTTACCATTTAATCTTCTTCTTGGTAGACCATGGATTCAAACTATGGGTGCAGTCCTGTCTACCTTGCATAAATCTATTAAGTTCATTTGTAATAATCAAGTAGTCACAGTCAAGGTTGACCTTGAGATATTGCACTTATGTAAGATGGCAGTTGCTGGTCAGGTTTCGATTGTGCCTACTCATATTCCTTCTATGTCTTCCAATGTGTCAATGTTTACTCCAGTAATACCTACTACAAAGGATACTCTTGAGATAGATGTCCCTAGAGAAGATCCTTATGAAGCAAGAAATCTTAAGTCTACTCCTACCTCTTCTCAAGAGAATGCATGTCTTGGTGATGTTTGGGGTTCTTTAGACTTTACAGATTCCTTCATTCATGAATATAAAGTTGCCCCAATCCACTTAGACCTTCCAATAACATCATTCACACTTGCTATCAAAGATGGTCATTCTTTTGTATCGCGGGATAATGTGAATGTAAATTGTAATGTTCTTAGTGTTGATCCTCCTTTTAAGGAAGATGATTACACTTCTAATAAAGAGGATAATGTTGGCAGTCCTATTAATAAGGATGATGGCGATCCCATAGAAGAGTATGATCCCCTTGCAGGAATAATGCTCTCTATGGAGATCCTCCTCCTTTGTATTCTATCTTCGTATCTTCTTCTTGTGAGTAGTCGAGTCTTTCTCCACAAGAGAAAGGGTTGCTCCCTGATCCTCATTCTTTATCTGAGAAAGAGTGTATCTTGTTGAGGCTTAAAGCCCACTTGATTACTCTTCCTTCTCCTACATGTAAGAAATTCCACAAACACGATAAAGCAAAGCATTCTTTCTATGCATACCATCAAGTTCCTAGCCATTCCACAAGTGAATGTAAGGCCTTGAAGGATAAAATACAAAATATTCATGATTCAGGTGGCATCACTCATTTATTAGCTGATGCACCTGCCTTTTCTTTGCATGAAAAGTGATATCAAGGTTTACCTCTATCTTGTATGTTCTACGTATCTTGCATGGTTCTCCTCCCCTATATGATGGGGGCAGAGATAAGTCATTTTGGAGATGTGCATCCTTCTTAAGGACCCCCCTCACTTCTCTCTATCTTTCAATTGAAGTGTACCTTGAGTGGACCTTCTTTCTCTTGAAGGGTTCCCGAGGGACCCCATTTGAAAGTTTTTATCTCAAATGAATTTTATGGTGTCTAGCTTGGGGGCAACCCGACTAGACCTATTTCATATCTTTACGTCTAGCTTAGGGACATCTCGACTAGACCTATTTCATATCTTTGTGTCCAGCTTGGGGATAGCCTGACTAAATCTCACTTTTCAAATAGTGCGTCCCTTGAGTGGACCACTTTCCTTTTGAAGGGTTCTTGAGGGACCCCTTTGAAAGCCTTCCAATTTGTTGATAGTTTGCATGACTATCTGCTTGACTTCCTGCATGGCCACTTTAGTTTTAGACATGCTTTATCTATAGGTAAACATGTTGCTTTGCAGGTGCGCCTGTAAATCTGCTTTCCAATTTGACTCTGCAGAGTCTCGTTCTTTGGGTTTCCTTCATGTGAGAGATCTTGGGGGATACCTCCTTGGAGGTCTGTGGCCCTATAAGGCACTTATTTCATTGGGTTTCCTCCAAGTGTGAGATCTTCGAGGACACCTCCTTGCAGGTCTATAGGCCTATAAGGTGCTTACTTCATGGGGTTTCCTTCATGTGAGAGATCTTAGGGATTGCCTCCTCACAGGTCTGCTGGCCTGTAAGATGCTTTCATCCTACAGGATTTGTCCATCATTGATCTACAGGCCTTTGGTGCACTTTGTTCAAACTCTCCTTGGGTCCGAGGACCTGTGGAGCCATCTCTCTTAATATTTTCATTCCTTTCCCCCTCTTAAATTATTTTCTCTCTTCTCTTCTCTTTTTTATATACCGGACAAAATATATGCATCTTATTCATCCTGAGTATATTACCTTCTTCTCTCCATTTAATAATTCTTCTAAGTTTGTTATTTCTTAATTTGGTGACGACACATAGTACTAAGACAATCTCCTACATCAAGGTCTCTTTCACTTTGCTAACTCAAATCCTTTAGTGGATTTTTATGTTCTAACATTATTGTTTGGTGTAGGTTTTTCTTGTCTAATGCATTTTTTTGTAGGTCCTCAGCCTGAGGGCATGCTTCCATGGTTTGAAGAGTTGTCTTCTTCATCTACAGTATCCTTTTGGCATATGATGTTATTTATGTTTAGTATATTTCCTTTAGTGTGCATATTAGTGTAGATTCATATGCCCACTAAAGTGTGGGAAAAATGTAATGTCGTAAAATTGCACCCCATGCAATTTCACATACATTCTTGCACCTAATTTAGTGTCCACTCCCTTAGCATATGTGTAGGCTCATTTTAGCCCTTGCATCAACCTTTTTCCCTTCTCAGGATGCTCAACACCCCTTTTCATCAGCTACCCTTGCGTTTTAGCTTTACATCAAACTTTGTGCTTTTCCCATTTGCATCATTTTGTAGTGTAATTTTTCTAGACACTAGTGCACCGTGTGAACATTTGCACATTGCACTAGCATCCTGCAACATTTCAAAACTCAAACAATTGTCTCCAAGAATATTTTCCACTTTTCCTCACCTTTAGTTAGTGGTAACATCCTGGGATGCCTTATAACAGTTGGAGAAGCTTTTTTTTCCTCATTAAATGTTATCCTTTCAATTCATTTGTCTCTCTAACTTCTAGCTTCACTCTAGCTTCTTTCTAGTCTTGGATCTGGCTTTTTCTCTCTTTTTAGTGTTAACACTAAAGTTTGCACCCTTACTGAGTTATAAGAACTCAATCACCTAGTGAAACATGGGAAGATCTCTAACTTTATGGGACTGTGAATAATTAGAGGTCAACCTCCGGAGAAGGCCGGCTTCCTAACTGGTTATCACCTATGTTAATGATTCTTGATTGGGAAAAAAGGAGAAAGATTACTGAAAGTAAAACAAAAATGGTAGTAACTATTTTCTATGGTGATACACCTAACTGGTTTTTGAAAACTAGAAATTCAGATCATAGTACACTTGCATATAATGAATTAAAGTAAACAAACTTGCACAACCTATCTGTATGTGTTTTGCATAAGTTCTTTATAAAAAGGTTTGATGCATGAGTCTTTAGGAGGAAATAGATTTCACAACTAAAGTAACTTGCATTTTTTGACTCAGACTATAACCTGCAAAAACACATTCTATGCTAAAAGGTGCTGAGTATGAGACACAATTATTAGGAAATGAAAAATTTGACAAGTAATTTAATCAATCAAAATTGCACACAATTAAGCAAAGGGATAAGAAGGAAAAACTAACTCCATTCAATTTTTCCAAGGTCTACACTGTATTCCATGTTCATATGAGTTACAAATATTTGCAAGAATCTCTCTTAGGATTGTCAAAATCACTAAGTCTGAAAAACGACATAAAAGAGAACTAAGTTTCAAATGAGTTACAAAAGTGGCTAAGTAGCCAAGCTCCACCAAAATAGGTTCAAGAACCTTCACGAACTCGTATATCATCAAAACCCTAAGATTTAGCAACAAAATCCATCTCCAAAAGGGCTCATAATGTTTGAAAAAGTCATGCAAGACTTAATCAAACCATAAAACATCCCTAAAAATGCTTCAAACTAAGTCAAAAGCCTAAATTTGCTCCATGTGTCTCTCAACCTTTCACAACCACCCCTAGATACCTTCCTAATGTTTGCAAACTACAAACAACCTCCCAATATGCTCTCTCAATCATAAATAGAAGCATATCTTCCATTCCCTCATGACTTAATCATAAAGAAACAACATATCCCATCTTGCAAATACATCTAGCAAACATTAAAGTGATTTATAAGTTATCACTAAAATAAATGCTTTACATTAAAATTGAATGCAAAATGGAATGTATTCAAGCATTCGGCCATTAGTGCAAATAAAGACCAAGTCTTTGAAGTCTCCTATGTAAGTTACAAAAGAAGCATTTAAAAGGCATAAGCCATAAGATATTACAAGGCATAAATAACACCTAATATAATTGTATTTCAAAAGGTCGTGGGGTTTTATTAGTTTCGTATGAAATTTATTTTTTGTAAATAATGTGATAAAAATCACATCTTTCTAGTCGGCATTTTAGGGTGAGGATAACCCTAAACACATGTGATACCGAGCCATTTGTATTTTATCTTTTGGCGAAACTTCTGGATGAAGCTTGGGCTGCCATCAACAAGGGTTTTCTGGAGAATACTTTGATGAGTTTCGAGTAGATCTCCTAAGATTTCAGAGGATTTTTTGACAGATCCTTGCGCAATGCAACATGTATAAACTCTTTGTAAGTATAAATTGTCATTTTACCCTAATTTTTTGTCATGACTGCAACCCCCACCTCTTATTCCTGTAGATCATCTTGTGTTTCCTTTGTGAAATAATGCCTATACAGGTATCAAAGTTTTTATAATTCATTTAAAGGCCACCATGGGTTAATATGATCCCTGCTCTAATATGTATGGTTGCAACCTTCATCTTTCCTTTCAGTTGATTTCTCTATAAAAAAATTACAAAACAAGAACTTTTATATTGATTTTGTTGGTCTTTATTCTGCTCGACCTGCACTTCAATACTCACGGTTTTGCTTGAACATGGTTTCATATATTCTGAATGTATCTTTCTAGGTTTATGTTTATTTTTCTTTCTGTGGCCTTTACCTGGCCACCATGAATCAATATGCAGAAAATAATAGATATTATTACGCTTTTCTATGCATTTTCCATGTCCATTTTTCCTTGGTATTTTTTTTTCATTTCATGGATTTTTTTTTTGGAGTTTAGAGACCTCTAGCTGCGGCTTATAATCTTGCATTTTAATCCTCCTATGGGTTTGTGATGGCTCAAAAAATCTTTTCTTCCTTCTGTATTTGTACCTCTTCAGAAAAATTTGAAAGAAAAATTCCTCTATATGACAGTCTGTGGCCGAGAATACTTCCTAAAATGCATTTTTTAATGAGATAAAAGACATGGGTATCTCTGTTGTACGAAGATTATGCAAGATCATAATATAAATGAGATTTCATGAGATGGGCGGTTGAATTTTCCTCAGCTATCTTTGCCTTGGACATTTTGGGTCTAATTTTCCATGTTTTGGGTTTTCATTGAACCCGCATCCATGGGTTTACCTATGCATTCATCTCCTTTGCTCCTTTAATTGTTGTGGTCCCGACTTACATTTTCTATGCTTTGGTCTCAGAAGAATCATTCACCATTTGCAAATGTTTCTCCATGCTATAATAGTCCTATGAATGCTTGCTCTATCCTATGAATGACTGTCCTTTAATAATATCACTATCGAGCTATCTTGAGACTATCATTTTCTTCATATCATCTACAGGTATCAAAATTATATTTGGGTTAGCAAAACCCATGGTGTTCAATCATTCTTATTTCCTCTGCATACATTATGTTCCTCTCTAAGAACAACTATGGCTTGATCCCAACTCATATTTTGAGGTTTTCTTAAACATATACTCTTATATTGCTAGAAAACCGTTAAGGATTTGCTTTGTTTCAGCTTTCAAGTGTTCTATTATTTAAAATGGAATTTATGCTACTTGCTCCCATGTAAAACTCAGTTGCTTGTGTCATTGATGATGCTAGTTGAGTGCATGAACCAAAATATAATGAAGATATAGTTTTGATTCCTGGGTTGTGATCTCAATAATGGAATTTATTCCATCTAAAACATTCTTGTCTTGCTGCTCAAATATATATATTTTTTAAAATCAGGTTCTTTAGCTGAAGCTATGCAATTTGAAGTTTCAAAAAAGCTTTCAAAAAATCCATCAGGCAAAACATTTGCTTCGAGAAGCTGACTTACAAGAGAAATTTTCCATTGCTTGCAATACACTTTATAGTAGCCAAGAGTAGTTGATTACTTTTATGAAAATTATGCTCTTCCACATGTATGCATAGCCTCTATCGACTGGCTTTTTATAACTCATTCCATTATTAGGACTGTTGTATTGCCATGATCACAAATGCTTTGTTCTAAGAATAAAACAATGATCCTCATTTTCTGCCTTTAGCACATTAACATAAATTATATTGGAAAACCTCTTAGTTGTTCATTTTCCCCAATCCCAATGTGCATTACTCTTGAGATGTCAAATATAATATGCTTCTTTAATAAACTGATGAAACCATGATTCATATTACTGAAGCTTTGTTGATTCTCTTTGTTATAAACATCATGCTGCCTCTTTTGAAAAATAATCACTATTTAAGATTACATACCTTACTATCTTTATTCTTAAAGAACTTTGAAGTATGTAAATTTTTTGAAAGTACTCTTGAAATTTTTCGTTGTCAAACAACATTGTATACTATCTACATTATGATTATGAAGTAATCATAATTGATATTAACTGGTTTGCATTGTAATCTCATATGCATTTAGAATATTCATAAAAGATTGTGCATAGATTAAAATAATGCAAACATTGCTATGAGTTGGGCTCAACCCTTGTGGGAGCCACATTTATCCCCACTCATTTGATCTGATAGATGATTATACCTGTAGCTGCAGATGAAGCAAACATATTAGAAAGAAAAATGTGTGTCTTTTGTGTGTATGTTGACTAGATGGTTTTCCCAGACACCCAAGGCATTCATTGATCTTTAATACATATGGAGATGAGCTAATAAATGCATAGGTAGATTATATAAATGATCATGTAAGGTTATGACCCTTCATTGCTTAGAGTACAACTCTAATACATTGCTTGACTACTGCAGGAACATGTGTGCAATGAAATTAGGAAGGACAAGCAACAAGGACAACACCGAAGCGAGACAATCACTAACCAGTCATTCGGGCATTGACTGGTCATCCCTCTTACATGCACATTTATTTTCCTTTATTTATCCATGCATTAATTTGTATTAATTTGTATCAATGAAAATTTAGTCTCACGACTTGCTGTGTGAGACACATGTATCTAATTACATTCAATAAAGATTACATTTTCAAAAAGATTGTAAAATATTTTATGTTTTATTCACTTGTATGAAAGTAATAATTTTGTGTTCTTGTAATCTTGTAAAGTTGTTTCATTTGTATAATTGAATGTAACATAGAAGGTTTAATAAAAATGTACCATTCATTTTGAAACATAGATGGCTCTTCCTGATCGAGCCTGTAGGTGAAAATATGGTAACAGTTAGTTTGTTTGCACAACTCCATTGCTTGCTACAACAACATTCTCTAAAGCTCTCACAACTCCCATTGTAACTCTCTTGAACCTTGTAACTCCATCTCCATTTCCTTGTGCTTGTGAGCATCCTGGGATTCCATATCCCCTATCTATTACATCTTTACTTCATGATACATGTTCTCCTCCTCAAGCAAGGATTTCTTTTATCACTCATACTTGGTGGTGTGGGTTCTACTCCTAAAGCAGGTTTTGCTTTCACCACATGCTTTGTCCATTTTAGTTCATTTCTCTCTCTTTCTATCTGACTGTCCATGGAGGTGGGAACAAAAAAATAGGGGGTTTGATTAAGGAAAACCCCTATACAGCCCCAACATTCTCTCCAGATATTACACATGCAGGTTTTGAAGGCATTTATTTGCTGGAGGCTTTATCACTTGTGTGGTTGTGAGAACTTCCTTTCTTCTCATTATTGTTATCACTTCTATTTCACTTTATCTAAGTTCTATTACATTCTGTTACATTCTCACATTCCAATATTTCTTAGTGATTAGAGTAGAAGTAGCCACTTTGTTATTTTCTATGATAAACTCACTTTTTGGTCTATATGGATGCCAACATGCTAGAGAGATGCCAATGCGCCACACTATCATCCTAGACCCACACTTCTATCCTTTGGCTGAGAGCTTGTCAGTTTTTCTAGAGAATCTTCGTGACCTATTCTTTTTTATTCTAGAAATTTTGTGTTGTTCCTTGAAGTAGTTTAGGGATTTTCTCCCCGTGAGGCTCTTTGAATGAAGAGAACTGGTGAGTAGCGAATCCCCCTTCTCTACACACATAAAATTGAATCAAGCTTAGAGGTATTTATGAAAAAGTTCCTATGGGAAGGGGCCGAAGATGAAAAAAGGATTCTGCTACTACATTGGGACAAGGAATGTTTAGCAAAGAAGGAAGGTGGTGTTGGATTGAGAAAGATGGACATGTAAAATATGGCACTAGGCTCAAAACTCTCATGGAAAATATATAGAAATCTAGAGAGGTTATGGTGCAGAATCTTTCAAAACAAATATCTTGATAGCTAGAACCCATAAAGAATCTTGACCCAAGGGAATTTGATAGGAGGCTCTGCTACTTGGAGATTTCTTTGGGAAACCAGGAAGATTATCATAGATAATCTAACATGGAAAGTTAATAATGGCAGACAAGTAGAATTTTGGAGGGATTCATGGAATGGACACAAGCCTTTGGGGGACTTGGATGGGCTTAAATATCATATACACTTACTGCAAAAGCAATATGGTAATAAGATAAGAGATTGCATAAGCATTTCTCCCCCTAAATTTGGAAATCTTAGCAAATGGATTGATGTGGAAATAATGAAAATTTTGTGGGACATTAAAGCAATCCTAAAAGAGGAGCTTGACAATAGAAGAATATCCATCATAGAAGAGGATGACATTATATGGTCTGGGTCCAAGTTATTTGAATACTCAGTCAGACTTGGATACCAAATTCAGAATGCAACTAGATTAGATGACTCCTGGCTGAGTAAACTATGTTGGCATCCAATTTGTGTTGCTAAAAGCAGGGGCCTTTCTATGGAAAAAATTGCATAAGAGCATATTGATGGCTAATAAAATGATTCCCATAGGTATCTAAGGCCCAAATAGATGCACCTTATGTTTTCATGAATGTGAGATGGTCAATCACCTCCTACTAGAGTGTACATATGTAGAGAAATGTTGGGATTGGATCTAGGATGCTCTTGGGTGGTTAGGAGCGAGAAAAAATGATTTGAGAGAAGCCAAAGGGTAGAAATGAATCTTTATGGTCAAACATATGGATCAATTCACCATCAATGATCATTTGGCACATCTGGAAAGAGAGAAATACAAGAATTTTCCAATAAAATGGTATGGAAGCAAAAAGGCTAATAAGGAAGGACTGTGTGAGCTGCTTAATGAAAAACCATAATTAAATCAAACACAAAGTTCACAAAGTGGGATATTCAGAAGAAATGGGATAAACTAAAAAGACCAAAAGGTCATATGAAAAATAAAGTAGATTCTAGGAAAGGGGTACATTGGACGTGCCTAGTGCAAAACATGTTAAAACTTAACTTTGGTGGACCTACAAAAGTGAATCTAGGCCCAACTAGAGTAGGATGCATTATCAAGGATGTGGAAGGAAATTGTAAATGGGATTTATCTAGAAAAAATGGTAATGCAACTAATAATGAGGTAGAAATGGAAGCATTGGATTTAGTCTTATGGTTAAGCAAAGAAAAAGGTATCAAATAGATAGATGTGGAAGGTGATTCGTTGTTGTGCATACAAGCAATAAGGAAAAGAGATACTCCTAACTAGAAATTAAGGACATGGGTCCAAATAATTTGGGACTTGATGGAACAATTTGAGGACTACTCTTTGACACATGTGTATAGAGAAGCTAATGGGGTGATAGACCTATTAGCAACTATAGTGTAAAGCAAGATAAGGAAATTATAAATGGTATCCATGCAATTGGGAAGGTCTTAAAGATATTCTACTAAAGGAACAATAGGATGTTGATCCAAAAATCATTTAAACTATTTGTGGACCAAATTCTTACCATGAGACTACTAGGGTAACCCCCAAAGCCGGACATAGCAACCTACCCTGTTAACACTCCCGTTTAGAAGGTATCTGTATAATCCAAAGAATTTTTTAAGGGTCAATTGAGCCTTTCAAAGACACATAGCTAATATGTGAAATTTGGGCCCTAATACTCTATGAAAGTGAGCATATAGAATATATTCTTCACACAGGATGGACTCAATACCTAAACCCTAAAACAATTCACAATTAAAATTTCCCAAATAGAGCATGTTTAAAGAAGTCACATTTTAAACCTCTATTAATACCCATGCCTAGGTCACTTATACCCATGTCTTTGTATCTCAAATTTTACATAAGATAGGAAAATGAATGCAAATAACAACATAAAAGATATCAAGCCATATGCATTGAATGTAAATTGATTACATTTAAGCTTGAATTTGTAAAACCTAACTGTGCCCTAAGACTAAAATATCTTGTCATTAGGAATTGCGATCCTTTCAATTTGATCATTAAATAAGACATTGAAAGATAAGAATTCAAAGGGGAAAAAAATTAGAGGCACATCACACATAATCTTATACAAAGTCACAAATATCATTAATATATACTCTATACCAAATACTTATCTGTTGTTTGAAACATATAAATAGTAACCATTCCTTTTAAACACAATATATACTTGACTGTATTTATAGATGTGCCCTATTCACAAAAGGGGCATATCAAAATTTACTATATCAACTATCCATTCTATACCTAACCTATATTTATCCCTATCCTTCTCTGATGTAGGAGCATCGCTCTCCACCTCCCCTTTAGCCAGTGTTGCTCCCTCATCGGTAGAACTTTGGCTTATCGGCAAGAGGTTTCTACCTGTTCCGGCAATGCAACAATTGTGTTGGCATAATGGGGTTCATCGACGAGAGATTTGGATTTTGGAGGGACCATATTCCATGTCCCAATGATGACCCGATGGTGACGGAGTCTAACGGGTTCATCAACATGAGTTTGAAGTATCAACGATACACCAACCTTTTTCCCAACAATGAGGTGATATTGGCATGACTGGAGTGTTCAGTGTGACATTGGAGGAGGTCCCTCCGATGGGCCGACAAACAATTATTAGTGAGACATGGTTGAGTGGTAGGAGATGTATTGAGGTCCCAATGATATAGAGATAACAAGGAAGATGACCCTGGTGGGACTGACTAGGAGGTGACTAATAAGGAAGTGACATAGATGGAATATAATGAATTATATGGACAGATGGAAAATGGTGATAGGATGGTTGGTAATTTGCATCCTTGTTGTGAATTACAAATGATGATTAGGATAGCGATCGATGATATGGTGGTGGTGATTTCAAGGAGACACATATGGTTCAGTGTGAGATCTTTCAAAGTCTGTTCAATATTCTGATTAAGCTTTATCGATGGGACATGGTGGTTTTAGAGGGAGATGAGCTAGAGTCTTGCTGGAATTCTGATGGCAGTAGATACACAAAGATGGTTAACAATGGTGGATGATGAATGTGGGAACAAAAATTGGCAAGGCGATATTTGATGCTATTCCACATCATTGTTGTGGAATACATGTTCATTGGCTGATGATTGGAAGCTACTAATAGCGAGGTAACTGCATGGAGATACTACGACACAAGAATGGAGAATGACAAGGCCAACATGAAGGAGAAGGATTGTTGGTGATGATAGAGAGAAGATATATATACCCATCATGAGAGAGGGGGTAGTAGGTTCGTAAGAAAGGAGAGCCGATCCGAACAAGAGTAGGAAAAGTTGAAGAACTGTCATGGTGGTTAACAAGAGAGAGCTTGAAGAAGAGAGTGAGGTAAGGTAGCCTACTAAAAGGGGTGGAAGCTAAAACAAACTATCTCAAGAATTATGTGTGAGTAAAGGTGAAGTATCCTAGAGAGCTCGAGGGGAAGAGCTTCAGAGAGTAGAGTGTGTGTGAAGTGGAACAGGGGATTTCCCTATAGATGTGAATTTCTGAATGTAATCCGTTAATTTGTTCCAAATAAGTAAAAGAGAGTTGTTGACTTGTGTTGTGTCAATCTGTGTGTGTGTGTGGTTTGTGTTGGCTGCGAGATTATGATGGCCTGATAAGGTCCTCCGATCCTAACTACACCAAGTGGTATCAGAATAGGTTCTCTGGAGTCTGTAATAGAGCATCAAACATGAGGTAGTTGCAGTAGGACCTGTGAGTGTGGGTAGAAGCCAAAAGACCTAAGGGTGATGAGCTGAGAAGAGTTGTGGAAAGGAATGTTTGTTGCAAGCATGAAAGAGGGTCTGTAATTGCTATCCTCCAATAGAGATAAAGTTGGGTAGAAGGTGTAGAGTTCCTCCACTAAGACAGAGTGGGTAGAGAAAGCATCTTCTAGGATCTTTGTTGGGTAGAGGATAGTTGCATGAGTGACGTATTGTGACAAGAAGTACTTGTAATTGCAGAGGATTTGAGTTCTAGAAGAGATTATTATGTGTGAGAAGAGACTTGCAACTACAGAGGGCTTGAATCCTAAAGATATTAGTCGCAGGAAGGACCTGTGACTGTAGAGGGTTGATACTCTAATAGAAAGGGAGATATTTTTGCAAGGAGGAATTGTAACTATGGAAGGACTTGTGAGATATTGAAGATGTATTCAAATAAGAGGAAAAGATGGGTCATGAGGAGACCAGTGATAATCCCATTTTGGGAAGAGTATTAGGAAAAGGTGAGAGGAAATAAGTTGATTGTAAAGCTAAAAAAGATTGAAGTAAAATTAGATTCCCTTGAGGAAAGCTTGGGAATGAACATGTTATGGAAGAGGAAGAGAAAGTGTCTATAAAGGAGGCACCCATGGAGACACCTTGGTCTCATGATGATTCATTTGAAGTTGTGAAGAAGGTTGAGAATAAGACCTTGCAGATGATGACAGAAAGGGCAAGAGAGGCATCCATAATTGGAGATGAAGGTGAGAAACAATGGAGACAAATGGCAGTAGTATTCCAAGAAAATTTGATGAGCAGATTGGTGAAGACAAGGATGCCACTTTGTTGATAGAGAAAATAAGAAGAATCAACGAATTGTTGACATTTGAATATGACAAGTTGATCAGGAAGAGGGAATTTGTTGCACCAAGAGAAGATGGTGATGAAGATTCTTTAGAGGCTCATGATTTTTATAACCCTTTTTGTAATCTTGTGTTTGCAGGAAATAGAGAGGTTGCGACAGGATGTCAAGTCTGTGGCATCAAAGAAGAAATCCTCATACACGAGGATAAGAAAGGAAAATCAAGAGAGAAGTTTGCAGTGGAGTTATGTCTTTTAGAAGGCATACAAAAAGAGGAGTACAGTGTTGTACCCAAGGGTGATGTTGGACATGAGGATGTAGTGTTACCAAAGCAAGAGGTAATGCATGGGTTACCTAAAGAGGATAAATTGATGAATATTCTTTTCCAACATTCCACACAGTGTAGATTGGTGGGGATTTGGAGTTAATAAGGATAATTGGAGGAGGAAGTATGCACAGAAAGAGAGAAGTTGACAAATGCAAATAACAAAACTTCAAAGGCAACAATGTAAGTATGGTAGTGTAGAATCAAGGAGACTGAACAGCTGGAAAGTGAGGAAAAAGAAATCAAAATTGAAGGATGGCATGATAAATGCCATGTGTAGGAGAACATGATTCTTAATCACCTGGGGAGTCTGATGCAGGAGCATCATGCTCCACCTCCCCTTTGGCCAGTGTTGCTCCCTCGTCAGTAGAACTTTGGCTTATTGACAGGAGGTTTCTACTCATTCCAATGATGAAATGATCATGTTGAAATAATGGGGTTCATTAACAAGAGATTTTTATTTCAGGTGGACCATGTTCCATGTCCTAGCAATGACCCGATAGTGACAAAGTGTAACAGGTTCATCGGCGTGAGTGTGTAGTATCAGCGATACACCAGTCTTTGTCCCAACAACAGGGTGATATTAGTGTGACTGGAGTGTTTCGGTGTGACATTGGAGAAAGTTCCTCTGACAGGCTGACAAACGATGATCAGTGAGACATGGTTGATTGGTAGGAGATGTATTGAGGTCTCAACGATACGACGACAACAAGGAAGATGACCTTGGTGGGACCGACTAGGAGGTGATAGACAAGGAAGTGATGGAGATGGAATGTAATGATGTATATGGAAAGTTGGCAGATGGTGATAGGATGGTTGGTAATTTGCATCCTTGTTGCAAATTACAAATGATGACGAGGATAGTGATCCATGATATGGCAGTGGCAATTTTGGGGAGACACATATGGTTCAGTGTGAGATCTTTTAAAGTCTATTCGACATTCCAATTAAGCTTTATCAATGTGACATGGTGGTTTTTGAGGGAGATGAGCTAGAGTCTTGGTGAGATTTCGATGGTAGTAGATACATGGAGATGGTCAACGATAGTGGATGATGAATGCGGGAACAACACTTGGTGAGGTGAGATTCGATGCTATTCCACATTGTTGTCGTGGAATACATGTTCATTGGTCAAAAATTGGAAGCTACTGATAGCGAGGTAGTTGCATGGAGATACGACACAAGAGTGAAGAAAAAAGAGGCCAACGTGAATGAGAAGGGTTGCTGGTGATGATAGAGAGAATATATATATACCCATCATAAGAAAGGGGATAGTAGGTTGGTAAGAAGGGAGAACCAACCCAAACAAAAGTAGGAAAAGTTGAAGAACCATCACGACGGTTAATAGGAGAGAGCTCAAAGAAGAGAGTGAGGAAAGGTAGCCTACAAAGAGGAACAAAAGCTGAAACGAACCATCTCAGGAATGGTGTGTGAGCAAAGGTGAAGTATCCTAGAGAGCTCGAGAGGAAGATCTTCAAAGAGTAGAGCGTGTGTGAAGAGGAATAGGGGATTTCCCTATACATGTGAATTTCTGAATGTAATCTTGTAATCTATTCCAAATGAATAAAAGAGAGTTGTTGACCTGTGTTGTGTCAATCTGTGTGTGTGTGGTCCATGTTTTTTGTGAGATTGTGATGGCCTGATAAGGTCCTCTGGTCTTGACTGCACCATTATCTAGCTATTTAGATATCAAAACTTGAACCTGGTTACTAGGGTTTTATCAGTCTTCATCAATATCCACAAACTGAGTAACCCATAAGAAATCTTGGACTGGAACATAATTGTATAAATGTTTCAAGAAATCATAGCCAACTTTAACATGGAAGTGGTGCATCCAATAGGCACTCCCAAAAAGATCCATTAGAAAGGGAAAATTCTCAACATCTAGATTATGATGTTGACCTAGTTCCCTAGGATGGGGGATCCCTTCTCCTAGAAGAGTTTCCTCAAGTATCTCATCCAAACCCTCGAGCAAGCTTGCATCAAATATATCCTTGGTCAAGGAGGCTACCATCTGCTTTGAAACTCTAAAGTCCTAAAGGGATGTCATAAACCATGAAGGGATATCATAATTAACTCTATAGCACTCCTAAGACACTAAAAACTCTTTCCCCAGAATCAGACACACTTCCTTAAGATTCAAATGACCACTTTCTACTGTCACATTCTTCAACCGCTAATCTATTATCTTCCCTCTAAATGCAAGTTGGCTTTTACTACTATGAAGAGAGATTGACATCTCCATTGTTCTATATCTCAGTGATTGATATTTTTTGGCCATTGAACTAATACAAATAAATAATGGTGTGAGATTTGCAGGTACCCTTAAATCATCATTTAGCGAGGTGAAGTGAGTATCCAAATGTAGATTCATTAATTGAAGTGGTTCCATGGAGAAACAAATGCTACAAAATGATCACAAAATGAGTAGGTTGTGGCAGAGGTTCGAGGGAAGAATGGAAACTAAGCATAAGAAAAAATCATTCACAATAATACTTGCAACTGAGCCAATTCCACATTCAAAAGGATGGATATGAAAAGCAATCAAAATGTAGTAACAAATGTGGCATTCACACATTTTTAAAATTTATTTTTTGGGCATCACCCCCTAGGTAACAATTTACCATTAAAAAAATAAATAAATTATTTCAATAAAGTGGATGAAGGAAAATGATTAATTAATTAAATAACTAAAAATTATTTAATTAAGGTTGATGAGTGAAAATGATGAAATAACTAAAAAATTAAAAAAATATTTAATTAAAGTGAGAAATGGGCTAGTTTAATCAAATAATTAAAAAATATTTAATTAATCGTGATGAAAGGGGTGATGAGTGATGATGACAAGAAATGATCTGAATTTAGAAGAATACGTTGGACGTTTTTAGGCGTCTACAACTATGTAGATCAAAAATTAATAAAGCAATAGGTCATTGTAGATCAGTTAGTTTAAGCACCTTTATATGAGATTAATCCTCTCATATCAGATTTTTTAGATGAAACAATTTTTACTAACATTCTTACAAGTCAATAGAAATTATAATTTGATGGGTCACATAAACAACATGATTTAGGGACAATAGTCCTATTTATCACATTATAGTGTCAAAAATTGCATACCCTTGCAATTTCACCTACACTTTTGTATCCACTTTAGCATCCACCCCCTTAGTATTTGTGTAGGATCATATTTTCCCTTGCATCAACCTTTTTCCCCTTTGGATTCTCAAAACCCCTTTTCAGTAGCTACCTTCTTGCATCAGCTTTGTGTTAACCTTGTGTTTTCCTTATTTCCCACCATTTTTTAGCATAATTTATCTGAACACTAGCATGCCACACAAACGTCCACATGCTACACTAGTGTCTCATGACGCTTTAATGTTTTAACAACCATTTTGAGCATTTTTCCACTTGTCACCTACCTTGGACAGTGGAAATGGCTTGAGACAACTTGTAACGGCTTGGGAGCCTCATTTTCCCTAATTTTCTCTCTTTAAAATCTATCTTTTCATCTCTCTTGGTATGTGTGCCACGCTAATTTCTAGTGACATTTTAATGTTTAAACAACCATTTTTGAGAATTTTACCACTTTTCACCTACCTTGGTCAGTGGAAACAACTTAGGAAAACTTGTAACAGCTCAAGAGCCTCCTTTTCCATCTTTTTCTCTCTTTAAAATCTATCTTTTTCACCTCTCTTGGTCTCTCTTGGTCTCTCTTCATCTCTCTTGATCTTTCTCTCTTGTTTTTCTCTCTTTTCTCTCTCAAAATCTCTTTCTCTCAAGCTTGCACAACTCTCTAAATCTTACTCCAATAGTTTCAAAGTTCTCACAGTGTTCTCTACAACTCTCTTGACTTTCACAACTCTATCTCTCTCTCTCTCTCTTGGGCTTCCTCAAGCCTTGCTAGAAATATCTATTTATCTTATGTCTTTGAGCATCTTGGTATTTATCACATCCCTTATCTATGTGTTTCTATCTCATCTATTTATATTTTTTATATATCTATCTATCTAGCTATCCATGGAGGTGGAAACACCGAAATGAGGGTTTGATTGAGGCAAGCCCTTAAACAGCCCCAACATTTTCTCTTAGTCTTGTGTGTGCAGGTGTAGAAGATTTTTTTTTTTGGATGCTTAATTTCTTGGTTCATTGTGAGTGCTTTATTTTTCTTCCTTCATTTTATCATGTACATTTCATTTAGTTTGCTTTATTTTAGTTCTATTATTTTTTGTTATCTCCCTTGCATTCTTAAGATTTCTTAGTAATTAGAATAGAAGTAGTCATTTTACTAATTTTTTATACATCCTCAATTTTCGGTCCATACGAGATGCTAGTGCACTATGGGGACATCCATAAATTACATTGTAATCCTTTTCTATTTACATCTGTTGAGTGTCTTGAAAGGCATTGGAGCCATGTTGGAAGTCTGAATTTTCATTTTGATGTTGAGTACCTAAGTTGACAATATTTTAAAAGGCCTTAAGGGTAGGGGTGGTCATCATTTTGTTGTGTTGTTACAAAAAAAAGAAGTCTACATCTTTGATATGTATTGAAAGGTCATCAAAGGTATTCAAATGTGGGATCACAGTGGATGTGTTATGTCAAACCAGTGAATTAGTGGGCTACAGACCCTAGTTGAAGGGCTACACCATGACCTTGTAGCCCTTCAACTAGGGTCTATCCTCACTAATTCACTAGTTTGACACAACACATCCACTATGATCCCACATTTGAATACCTTTTATGACCTTTCAATACATATCAAAGATGTAGAATTCTTTGTTTTGTAACAACACCACAAAATGATGACTACACCTGCCCTTAAGGCCTTTGAAAATATTGTCAACTTAGGTACTCAACATAAAAATGAAAATTTAGACTTCCAACATGGCTCCAATTCCTTTCAAGATAGTCAAAATATGTAAATATGTCAAAAACAACAAACTTCATTAGAAAAATTCTTCATTAACGAATCAAAATTACAAACCCTTACTATATCCACCCCATACTTGTCTCATGGGGGTTTACGGAAAACCCATAACCCCAAGTCCAATTTCCTCTTCCAAAGCTAGGAGAATATGTCATTGTTCTTGCACAAACTAATAGAAACCATCTCCATACCCTATTCAAGTTATTTCTTCAAAGTACCCATCTTAACCTCCAATCTTGACTCAAAACTTGACTGTCAGAACAAAGCAGTGAACAAAAGGGACTCAAAAACTTAAGGCTTCACCAAGTTCTATATAAAAGGGCCTCAAAAATACATTTCACAACCTTTACCAAACTACATTTTCCAATTTGAATGTCCATTGTGACAATACAACACTAAACTTCATTTGGCACTGTCATTTCATAGATTTTGACAAAATTCTCAGCCTTGCGCATCATGAAATCAATATCAAATTGGAACTTCATGACATACAGACTTAGGGAATTAAAGTACATACAATGATGAATATTTTCACTATTTTTTATCCATTTTCATTGGGCAGAATGAAAGGAATACAATTTTTAATAGCCATTGGTCACCCTAGGAGGGTTTTTGACCCGTTTCCACAAAAGAAGCCATATCTTACTCAATTTTGCATGGAATCAAATGAAATAAAAAGGAAAATGAAATAGATACATAGCTTCATAAAAAAAAATGAATTCCCCCACAATATTAGACTGTTCATGGCCGTACAGGAGCCAAGAACTCTGTTTTACTAGTAAAAAACACAGAGATTTTGAGTTTTATTCATGTTTTCTTCATTATAACAATGCAAAAATATTTGTCTCCTCGACTTGTGTGGGGCCCATTTATGCCTTGAAAATAAAAACTAACTCAAATCCAATGCCTATAGCTGATTCTAACCTCCTCCTAACCACTTGATTTGTCATTTACTTAATTTTTGTTCTTTTCCCTTAACAAGGTTTACAAGATTTTGTTCTTTCACTTTTTGAATCCCTCCATGCCTCTAGATCCATAAATTGACTTATTATAGGATAAAAGGATCCTCCTTGACCTTATTCAAATGACAAAACATCTAAAACCTACTTTGGACCTTACTTAACACATTTTCCATCTTTTTGGAAATTAGACAAAAATGACTACATAACTTATCCTAATGCCCATCAAATAAACCAAATGCATTATAATGGTCTTGAAAGACCTTATTAAATGAACCCCTAGCACTCCTTAAACACTTATTACATTTTGGCCTCATGGAGACATGTAATCAAACAAACCCTCCTACACCAAGACCCCATCATCTTGAGGGTAGAAAATTTATTCCTCTACACACACCTAAAGCTAATTGTATTCCAGAATCATATTGGTTGTGATTTCTATTCACTAACAACATTCTCAACTATGAATCACTTATCAAAAGAATTAGAATAGATATCCAATGGAAAATAAAAGAGTTATAATTCTATGGTGATTTATAGCTAGTGATTAGATAGGTTAATGATGACTATCAATCAAATAACAATAAATTGTTACCATATAAGAGGATGGTTGATAGCCTCAAACAATATTTTACTACTAACTCCTTTGAGAAAATACCCAAAGTGAATAATAAGGCTACATATACTATGGCAACCATTGGATCTCTCCTAGATATACCTTATAATAGTAAAAAAAATGAGTTTCTTATTAAATAATTATATGTACTTACCTTCCATGTCCCTGGGTAAAAGTACAAAGCTATGCCACACTTTTTAAAGGAAACAACCAACACTGATCCAACTTTTAAACTTGAATCACTAAAATGTGACATATATGCTTTGAATTTTGAAATGTTGTAAACTAATTAAAGACATTAGATTTCCATAGTCCATATTGAAGTAAGCTATGATGTAAACTAATAAAATATTTGGTTTTTATTATATTTTATGCTTGTATTTAAAAAAATTAAAAAATTATTTGAATATATTTTTTTATAAATTGACACTATAATATAGTTGTTGAACAAATGTTGAAAAATGAAATTACATGAGACATCAATCTTTATATAGTAATTTTTTTTCACTCAATTTTTTTGTGTGTATTTATAACAAGTGAACCTTTAGTGCATGGATATATTTTTTTCCATTTTCTAAAAAAAAATATATTTTCAAATAAATATTAAAATGTGCACATATTAAAACATAGTTGTTTCCATTCGACATCAACTATCATATTATCTATTTATCTAAAATGGAAAAAAAATTATACCATCTTGATGTAGATTCTTTTATCTAGTGCATCATATTTTTTTGCAATTTTTTTTAATAAGTTTTACTATTTTTCTTTGACATGGTAATCAACCTAATATTTTGTGTTGATAACTTGCTTTTAGTAAAAATAAAAAGGAAACTATAAATAATAATTAAATTCTAAAAATATATATATTTTTGAAAACTACACTTATGGATCTACAAAAGGTTATTTTATATTTTTTAAAAATATTATTTACATGAGTAGAAGTTGTTGAAATATCAAATTTTTCAAATAAATCTATTTTTTTGATAAATTGACCTCAAAGTGGTGCTACATATGCATTTACCCAATAATTTTAGTTGGAAAGGTTTTGGACATATCTAACTTAGCTATAATGAATCTTACAAGATCATGTGTTTAACAAAAAATGACTTTTAGTTAGAAATACTTAAATTCATTTATGCTGATAAGTTGGCCAAAAGTGTGACACGACTTTGTACTTTTACCCCCCCGCCAAATCTAATTTTTATGTGAAAATTTTGGTCCTAATTCCTTGTGGTACCAAGAAATTTACAATTACTTACAACATGGTACCACACCACCTAACCTTACCACAAACCTAAAGAAAACATTTATCCACTGATAATCTTGCTTCACCAATCTTGGTGACACCTTATATTGAAAATGTCTTGATGGTACATTACTTATATGTCTTTACTCAAAAGAGGCTAAAATTTCCTTACATGAGGTACATGAAGGTGTTTGTGGGTCACATTCTAGTGGCCATACCATTGCTAAAAATATATTGAGGATAGGATAATATTGGCCTATCATGGATCAAGAGGCACAGCAGTTTGCTAAGAAGTGTTTATAGTGTTAGTAACATGGAGATCTTATTCATGCACCAGCCCAAGAGTTGCAACCTATTACTATATCATGGCCCTATTCACAATGAGGACTTCAACTCATATGAAAGATTTCTCATACCTCATACAATAGTCATAAACTAATTATTACCACCATTGAGTACTTTACGAAGTGTATAGAAGCCATCCCACTAACCAATATCAATGGAAAAAAGATAAAAAAAGTTCATTATCAATTATCTAATTTTTTGGCATGGTGTTCCCCACACCATTATCATAAACAATAGTACACCCTTTAAAAATTAAGATGTTTGAAGTCTTTGTTAATAGTTCTTGTATACACCTAAAAATGGTCACATCTCAATAGTCTGGTAATTAATTAATTTTTTTTTAATATTTAATTAAATCTCTAAATTCAATCTGCGTATAAATAAATCTAAATAATCTATTTATATTTTTCATTCTTTCATTTCGATTAAATAAATAAGTTTATTTAATCACTTTTCTTATCCATTTCTTAATTAATTAAATAAACATTACGATTTATTTATATTAATTATCATATAATCTTGGCTTGAATATTTTATTCAAATAAAGATTAAATATTCTTCTCTTCTAAAATTCCTCTAAGTCCATTCATAATTAAATATTCTAAATATTTAATTAATTCTTCTAAAGTCTATTCATAATTAAATATACCAAATATTTAATTAAATTTTTTAAAGTCACATCACAATTAAATATTCCAAAATATTTAATTAATTCTTCTATAGTCCTAAAATCAAATATCAAACTCACATAAAATTAAATAAATTTATTTATTTATCAACAACAACCGTGAAACAAACTTCAAAACAGAAAATAAATTTCTTTGTTTCTGAGCAAAGTTGTTCCCGTGGGTTGAAGACAAACCTCCATTCTTCTCTCCAACCTCCCAACATCTTCCATCTTCCTCTCAACCTCTCAATCTCTTACCATTCAAACAATCTCACAGCCATTGATCTTTGCCAGCCAGGCTCTTGCCTGCAAAAACCTATAAAAAGGATTGTCGGGTCTTTGAAAAGGGAGAAGCTTTTGTACGGAAAAATTATAGCCAATTTGCTTAGCACAGCCTTTTAGCATTCATAGCATTCTAGAATCATAGCATAGCATAGTTTAGCATATTAGCAATCCATATCATGGCCTATCATCCTCATATCATAGCTTCAATAGCATTCATAATCTACAACCCCTGTGCATAATCCACAGCCCCTATGCATATCCGTATATCAACATTTCCCTTCACCAGCATATAGGATAGAGAAGTATTCTCCCTTTGCATACTCGTTCTGTAGGTTTCCATTCTGAGAAGCTTTGCTTATACAATCCGAGAGCAGCAGCTTCAAGCAAATCACTAGAGATAGAGGACAATGGAACGATTCTGAAGAAGCTCTGTTTGATTTCTTTGATTTCATTTTATTTAGCTTTCTTTAGTTTAATGTTGCATTGGTGTGTTTTTATTATCTTATTTTGATACTAACATTTCCCACACACATTTTTGGCACCCACCGTGGGGCTCTTGCCCCAATTTTAACATTTTTTTGCAGATTTTTCTGACAGGTTACGGCTACAAGAGTGTATTAGCGCATTAAACACGCTTCAGCGCAGTTCACACCCAGTTTAGTGCTTTTTAACTCTGTTACAGCACCCTTCAGGGATTCCATAGCGCCCTTCAGTGATTCCATAGCGCCCTTCAGGGATTCCATAGCACCCTTAAGTGATTCCTCAGCACCCTTCAGTGATTCCTCAACGCCCTTAAGTGATTCCTCAGCGCCCTTTTGTAATCCTGCAGCGCTCGTTAAGTCTGTTTTAGCGCCCTTGATGTCTGTTTTAGCACTTTATTTATTTTTTTAGTTTGCAATTTTAATCTGTAACTTAAATATGATTTGACTGGATCCGACGCGACCGTGGCCAGAAAGAGCTTTAAAAAAATTTGCCAAAAAAAAACCAATCCTAGGATAGTCACTTAATTGGATTGAAGCAATCCTAGGATAGTCACTTAATTGGAATGAATCAATCTAGGATATTCACCATATAATGATCTTGCAATTAAAAATTGAACAACTTGTTTTTGTGAAGCAATATCTTCACTTAGAGTAGATCATTATGATTTGGGTTTTAAAAAGAACGTTTGTTTGCTTTGTCTGTGGCAATAGGTCTATGCTCTCCCCTTAACTAGGTGATCAAAATACCAGACTTGCCTTTTCAATTTCATGCAAATTTACTATTTTAATTACATCTTTTAGAGAGCCTACTCTTGTGGGAAAAAGTACTCACCCAAGAGGAACGACTCAAGTGGGTTCAAGCCAAAGCCAGGCTATTCCGCCCCACTATAAAATTTAAAGCAAATCTGGGGAAACCCTCTTTTTCCGGTAGTGTGCAAGATAACCATCCCCAAAGCCTTTGTTCTAAAGGTTGGGAGGTCTCTCGAGGGAGTATATCATTTTCCACACCGAATGGAAACCCTTACTACGAACTTAGTGTAGTATCTAATCGAAGTCAGTTTCTGAACACCATAATAATCACAGTGCAGGGGAGGGAAGAATCTACCCCCAAGATAATCACCATATACTTACCAAGGACCATTTGCTCAGGGGATCCGATATCCACTTCTATCACTCTAAGTACTCACCTAGAAAAGAAAAAAACACGGGCGCCCCTTCGGGGGTGACACGGCTATGTGAGTCGACGCAGTTTTAAGATGTGGGCTGTTGATTATTATGGTGACCTACTTGAGTACTAAGAGTGAGTCTGCTTGAACTATCTGTCATGTGTAAAACCTATGAAAACAATTTTTGAAAAAAATTTTGATCATACACTTGATGTTTAGTATAGGACTTAAAAACAACTATTCTACAACTTGCTTGATGTGTCTTTGAAACATTAATTCAGTAAAGATCATCCAAAACTCACAATCACATTGATTACTCTCATGTTAAGAGATTGGAAATCCACAACCTTTGTTAAGAAATCCATTCTCAAACGAATCAAAAAGCCAAAGAAACCACTTAGCTACAAGAAACTATTGAAGAAAAGACAATTCTTGTACCAAAGTCGAAAGGTTTTACTTAAACATAGAACCTTTATCCATCGATATCATGATTGTGTTAGAGGTTTCATTGATGATTATGTTGTAGAACCATTATACTCATGAGCTTTCTTTCAAAGAAGAACCCTTTCTCAAAGGCACAACCACAGTCAGCGTATTCTTTCTTCTTATCTAGCACAACCCTCAATTGAATATCCCACTCATCCCAGCCAAATCATTCACTAATATTGAAAACAAACTAGGCTATTTGATACACTTATCAATTTTTGAGACTAGGATCAAATCTCAAAAAAGTGCATCTTTTCAAACAAGTTTTTGATTATTGATTCAACTTCCCCAACATGATTCTGATATCCTTTCATCTTGGAAGCCACAATCAAGAGTTAGAAATGTCATTTGATCATATCATAAGATTTTCATCTTATCAGATCAAGACATCATCATTTTTGCACTTATAAACCTGTGATCTAAGTCTAGAAGAACATTTCAAAAGCATATGCATGTTGTCCACTTTACAACATGGGTGATAGGGAAGAAAATCCTTTTCATAGGTTTTGTACTGGAAATAGTTCAAATGATGAAATAACCGATGAAATGATTCAAGAAGTTGAACATGATCCACAGTTTCACATAATTTTGGACAAGATCTTAGAGCGAGATAAAGAAGACTACTTTATTTTTTTAGCAAACCAAGGTGCCAAATTGCCCTCTAACTACAATATGGAGAAAATTAAAGAAGATCACTCCAAAGGAAAATCAAGGAAATACAAGGGGGCACAACTACGAAGTCTTTGGACGGAAATATGAATGTAACCTCTTCTCCTCCAAAAGCAACATCATCCAAATTCAATGTTTTTGAATTTTTGCAAAGGTTAAATGAGAAGCCCAAATCTAAGCCATCAAATAAAATTGACCAATCCTGTCATGTCATGCATTTATCTTCATCCCCCATAATTCAAAATGAACCTCACGATTCTTTCACCCAAGATAACGATTCCATTCAATCACCTTCTTCTATCATATCCTTTACATCCAATGATTCATTTCAATCTACACATCTCGATCAAAACATTCTACAAACCCTTCCTATCTTTGATCAAGATCCCATCTCTCAAGAACCATATGATGATCCCCTCCTTTCATTATTCACCCATGATAATCCTCTTCCATCTCAAGAACAAAATGTTCTTCCAAGTTGTCCATCCACGTCATCTAATCAATCCATACCATCCCTTGATTCTATTGCATCACAAAAGCATGATAGTTCTTTCGACCTATCTAATGATGTCTTACCAATTGATGATTAAGATATGATTTCTACAAAATCTCATGATTCCCTTCCTCATCAAGATCAATATATGCTTCCATTCAAGGATACCCTTTCATCCCATGAAGATGATTATCCTTCTCATGATCAAGATATACCTTTCATACCACTTCATAATTCTTTTCCAAGTCAAGATCAAAACACCCCATCATCCCCATGTCAAGAGCCTATCACACTTATTCAAGTTATCCATGAACCCCACACCTATAAATTGGGATCCTCCCCCTTTATCCATTCTGGTTTACTTCCAACACCTATCCTCTCATCCATATCATATCCTCCTCAAAATGGACTCGCATCTTGTTTCACAAACAATACATATCCCGTTGGTAAATGAATGTGTCAAAGTATGAATTACAAAGGAAAAGGATTAGGCCTTCATGAGCAAGGTATCCTAGAACCCCTTTCTGTCCAAGCACATCCATATTCTAATGGCCTTGGTTATACACCTCATGCTCAACCTAGGTATCCTAGTCCATCAAACTCTCCATCCATCCTAGGTCCTTATCCTAGTCCATCAAAAACTCCATCTATCCTAGGTCCTTATCCTAGTTCATCAAACCTTCCATCTATCCTTGGTCCTTATCATCCCAACCCTAGCTCATCAACCCTTCCATCCATATTAGGGTCCCACATTTCTCCATCTCCTATTCTTCAAGAACAACAAAGGCACACATCCTTGATCCACTTTCAAAATTCTTCCTTAATTAACTCATCCATCATACCTCCATATCATTCATCTCAATACACTCCTTCCATTTCTTTTGGAAGCAATTTGGGTGCCAAATTTCAAAAGCTTCTATATCAAAATCCACATGTATCAAAGGATCAACATGTCTCCTCAAAGAGACATGCAAAAATAAAAGAAAATTTGATCCAAAATCAAAAGAAAAATCTAAAAGGCCACAAAGGCCCATCAAAGAAAAAAGGAAATTTTCAAAGACCACAAAGGTCCATAAATGAAAAAGAAAAATGTCAAAGGCCACAAAGGTCCACAAAGAAAAATTCAAAGTCAAAAGTCATGTGGATTCCTAAAAGTCTCATAAAAGCAATAAAATATAAATTGGCATCCAAATTTGCTAATCCAAAAGCTTCCTCCAATTTTCCATCTAATAACCTATCACCTTCCAAATCCATTTTTCGTCCATCACTCCACCGCCCTTCAAGGTGTGTGCCAATGTTGATCTTTCCAACCTTTCCATCTATCCATCAACAGGCCTTCCAACCTCCTATCCATTATCCAACATTCATACCCCATCATTCTCCTTTAATCCAAACTTTTGCATAAATCGTTAGATTCTTCCATCATATCATTAATCTGCCAACATTTAGGATTGTAATTCCCATTGCCATGGTTTATTAGAGGGATATTTGGTTGTGAAACTTGATGCTTAAGTCCTTCCTCCATCTCCCTATAATCCATATCCTATCTTCCATATTCCTCTTGCACTCTACACTTAGGGACAAGTTTCATTCATCTTATCATTCATGGTCATTATCCTTTCTATGCCCATTCCTTACATTTCCACCTTTGATCTTGACAAGGTTAAGGATCTTCGTGAAAATCATGCATCTTATCCTATTCACTTCATCCAAATCTTCCATACCATATCCTTTTTCATGCATCTTCTCTTATATTGTGGAGAATCTTGTTTCTTCAATTGGTCATCACATTCCATCTTAAATTTCTTTGAAAAAGTCCTACAAAAATACAAAAAAATAAAAAATAAAAAAGCAGAAGAAAACAAAAAAAATTCACATGATTTCAAAAAGTGCAATAAAAACAAGTGGTGAAAACCTGGAAAACAGGCGCTACTTGTGATCAAAATGGGCTCCTCTATCTATTAGCTTATGTCTTCCATTCGCTTTACGGTATCATCTATCCATATCTGTCATTTGTACATATCTATCATATCCATATCATGCAACGGGAATCTTTTGTGTTTCATCATGGCTTGATGAAATTTGTACATATCCATAATATTCAGGTTGTGTTTACACTGGGGGTAGAAACACATACTAAACAAGAAAGGGGCAACGAGCTTTTAGAACATCACAAACGGACAAATGACAGTTTGACAAAACACAACATACATTGACACATCAAATCAACCACAATACCAAAACAATCACTCAATGCCAATGAAATCAAACAACATGGTCAAAAACAACGTTAATCAAAACACAAACATCAATGTTGATAACCAAGTTGGATGATCTTAATCTGAATAATGTTTAGAATACTTTAGCCAAAAATTTGAATTGTTGGTTAATTTTCTATCATATCTCTGGAGCAATTCAATGATGTACTGAACTAGAAAAGCAAGGAAGGAGTATGATTTTTCTTTGTCTACTATTTACGAGGAAATCATTAGTACTATGCAAATTGGTTGTGAGACATGCTCTACTAAGTATCATTGATGACATTTCAGAATTTGCATGGGAAACGGGTTAACTCTTGTCTGTTTATGCAAGCGATACTCAAGTCATCCTGGTTCAATTATACCTAGATGCTTGTATTATCTTGCTATATCAAAAATCATGAAAGAAATACTCAGGTCATCACTGGTGCTGACATACCCTTTGATGCTTGTATTAACTTTCAACATTTCAATGCTCTATGATGACACAAAAAGCACAAATAAGCTCTCAAAATGGCAATATTGTACGGATACCCTGCATGGTTAGTATAGATCACATTCATTCTAGAATTTTCATTTTGCATTTATAGATTTTCCCAAAACCTGGCAAAGTATCAAATGTTTCATATCTTTTCGAATAGATGACTGAGTACATTTTGACATTCAAAAAAACATCATCACATGCATTTTTCATACATATTTGCATCGGAAAATCATAAAAACAAAGCATACATCATAATCAAAATATTCATGGGCATTCATCATTTCACATTCATATTCATATTCATTCATCAATAGATTGCAATCATATCATAACATTGCACTTGCATTTTCATATCTAAAAATCATGCATACATATACATCATAAGCATAACATTGGGAAACCATCGCATAAAACATCATGTGTATAGCAAATAGAAGCATTCATCATAAATCATCGCTACGTATCATATATCTCGAAAATGAATGTCAAAATGTACAAGGGTGTCACATGATATACATCATCAAAAATGGGACCATATCAGTGTGTATACAAATGTCTCAACCGAGTATCAATAGAATATCATGCACAATGCACTATGAAGTACTATCCTCTGATGGTGCTGGTCTGGGACCTGTCTCACCTACACCTGATGGACCTGTTCCACCTGCCCCTGGTGAACCTCCTGGAGGTAATGGCTGTGATACACCCCTGCTAGTAGCTCGAGAGCGACTATGCGTAGATCGAGACTGTGTATAACTCACTCTCTGCTCAGGTGGCACTGCATCATGGTATCTGATCCTATAGAACTCTGCCTCCCGGATGGCTTTGGTCAGCTCTCTCGTCATCTATCAACTGCTGCTGCTCTCTGCAGACTGTCAGCTAAGGCCATGGCCTCCTCACCCTGTCGTCTGGCTGTATCTCTCTCAGCCGTCACTATAGTCAACTGTCCTTGTAGCTGTGTAATCAAGGCATGTGCCTATGCTAGCTACCTTGTAAGCTATGCACTCTACTCTGCAAGGTAGATATCTGACTCAGCCCCACCGGATCTACTGAAGATGATGGATCTGAATGTCTCATCCGCGGTCCACCTCTGCTACCACCTCTGCCGCTACCTCTACCACCTCTGCCACCTCCTCCATCACTATCACCCCCACTCTCCTCATCACTACTATCTCCATCCTCATCTGACTCATCATCATCATCCTCCTCGGAGTCATCACCCTTTGAAGCTGTCTCTTGCTGTCGCCTATGTCCAGCTCTATGTGGTCTCTGCTCCGCAACTGGCGCGGTAGGCTCATCAGGATCAAATAATCGTGGTGCAGGATGCTCCAACACATACTGACCATACTCTGGAGTCATCCCCCCATCAAGAATATCAGCTCTGTACTCCCACATCTGTACTCCCAAACCGGTAAACTCTGCCACTACTGCATCATAAGAAATCCGTAGACCCCACACTGTAATCTCTTGCTGTCGACACGCATAAATAGACGAACCCTGTGGCATACCTTGAGGCTGACCATACTGTCGCCACACTCGACCAAGAAGAAACCTCTCAATAATCCCAAGAGTATGACCAATCAGATATCTAGAAGTAAAGACAAAGGGCATCTCTCTAGCATCCTCTGGCCATGCCTCACAATCTACAAAGGGCCGCCAGCATACTGTCTCGAGATCATCTAGAAGACACTGCCAATGATCTAGTTTGCCCAACCGTGGCTGAGCAATGACATCGGTATATCTAAATCTATACGGTCGATCGGCAGGTCGTCATCCACGAGTCAATGGACGCATAACAGCAAAGTGCTCCCATGCCCATATCTGTAATAGCGAACAACCAACAGCTAAACTCCGGCCTCCACTGTACACAGTATGGTGTAGCTCATGATATAAATGTGCAAGCATGCATGATCCCCAAGCATATCGTGTACCCTGCATCACCATACTCTCAAGTACATGACCCCAACCGACTGCAAAACCCTTCAACCTATGGTCAGGGCACATAACACCTCCAATGAAACCTGCAAGTATAGACGGTAGGGGTGCATATGAATTTTTCATCTCCCTCCATGGGATATAATATCCTGCAATCTCATCATCTCTGAATATCCACCTCAAGGCATCAATGCCTCCTGCCTCTCGACCATCAAATATCACTCTCGCCCATCACTGAAATCCTCAAGATGTGATATACATCCTCTAGAGTCACTGTAATCTCTCCTATCGGTAAATGAAAGGTGTTCGTGTCACTGTGCCACCTCTCTACAAGTGCTGTCAATAAGGCTCTATTAAGATGCACCTCAGGCATCTCAAGTAATGAGGTCAGTCCACATGCCTCGATCACATCTCTATCTGCCTATACAAGCTGTGGAATCAATCTCCATGTCTTCGGGAATGTCTCCTGTAACTGCAAGATGCCCAATCTCTCCTGTTGAATAGGAAGAATCATCAAATCAAAGAAACATCAATATCCAATCATCACGACAAATCAATCACATCTAAATATCAACAATTTGTTTTTCATCATCATGGAAAGCAAATCTATCAAATCCTGTTTTTGTTTAACAACTTTGGAAGCAAACTTATCAACAATTTGTTTTTCATCATCATGGAAAGAAAATCTATCAAATCCTATTTGTTTTTAACAACTTTAGAAGCAAACTTATCAACAAACTATTTTTTTTTCATCATCATGAAAGCAAATTTATCAAAATCACGTTTGTTTTTAACAACTTTAGAAGCAAACTTATCAACAACCTATTTGTTTTTCATCATCATGGAAAGAAAATTTATCAGAATCTTGTTCGCTTTTAACAACCTTAGAAGCAAACCTATCAACAACTATTTGTTTTTAACAACTTTAAAAGCAAATTTATCTGCTACTATTTGTTTTCCAACAACCTTGGGAACAAATTGATCACACCAAACAACATCAAATCATGGGCACTATGGAAATAATAATGGGCACTGCTGAAACCATAATGGGCGCTACAGAATCATGGGCACTGCAGAAATCATAAAGGGCGCTACATAAACCTTCATGGATGCTATGGAAATTATCAAGGGCGCTACAAAAAGACTGAAGGGCGCTGAAACACACCCTTTCACATCAAAACATGGATAAATGTGTCCTAAACGGAAAATTTTCAAATAGCAGAAGTTTAACAGGGTACATACCGTGGGTCCATAGTGTGCCGGCCGCTGATGTCACCAGATGAGCTCGAAATGGTGCTGGTGGATGGGAAGTGCCATCTTTCTCACTCCAGAGCTCAAAAATTACAATTTTTACTAGGTTAAAATGGAAAATGACATGTAAAATGACATTTTTAACCTATTTAAAAGCAAAATTGGGGCATTTTATCACATTTTATCACAACAGGGGAAAATTTAGGTCATCAATTTTTCATCTCACATCTTTTCACATCAATTTCTTCATATCATCATTTTCAAACGATGAATCGACATTTTCAAAATCATAAAAATCAAAAAATTCCAACAAATTTAAAAATTCAAAAAAGTTTTCAAAAAAATCAAAATCTTATCGATTCATCGTCCGAGGGGGCATATACCTATCATCGTTCGACAATCAACATCTGGGGAAAATTTCAAAATTTTTGAAGCAATGCGAAAACACATCACTTCAAAGAGGGGCAAAATGTATACACCTAAAAATGGTCACATCTCAATAGTTCTGTAATTAATTAAATATTATTTTAATATTTAATTAAATCTCTAAATTAATCTGCATATAAATAAATCTAAATAATTTATTTATATTTTCATTCTTTCATTTCGATTAAATAAATAAGTTTATTTAATCACTTTTCTTATCCATTTCTTAATTAATTAAATAAACATTACGATTTATTTATATTAATTATCATATAATCTTGGCTTGAATATTTTATTCAAATAAAGATTAAATATTCTTCTCTTCTAAAATTCCTCTAAGTCCATTCATAATTAAATATTCTAAATATTTAATTAATTCTTCTAAAGTCTATTCATAATTAAATATACCAAATATTTAATTAAATTTTCTAAAGTCACATCACAATTAAATATTCCAAAATATTTAATTAATTCTTCTATAGTCCTAAAATCAAATATCAAACTCACATAAAATTAAATAAATTTATTTATTTATCAACAACAACCGTGAAACAAACTTCAAAACATAAAATAAATTTCTTTGTTTCTGAGCAAAGTTGTTCCCGTGGGTTGAAGACAAACCTCCATTCTTCTCTCCAACCTCCCAACATCTTCCATCTTCCTCTCAACCTCTCAATCTCTCACCATTCAAAATTACCAGACAATCTCACAACCATTGATCTTTGCCAGCCAGGCTCTTGCCTGCAAAAACCTATAAAAAGGATTGTCGGGTCTCTGAAAAGGGAGACGCTTTTGTACGAGAAAATTATAGCCAATTTTCTTAGCACAACCTTTTAGCATTCATAGCATTCTAGAATCATAGCATAGCATAGTTTAGCATATTAGCAATCCATATCATGGCCTATCATCCTCATATCATAGCTTCAATAACATTCATAATCTATAGCCCCTGTGCATAATCCATAGCCCCTATGCATATCCGTATATCAACATTTCCCTTCACCAGCATATAGGATAGAGAAGTATTCTCCCTTTGCATACTCGTTCTGCAGGTTTCCATTATGAGAAGCTTTTCTTATACAATCTGAGAGCAATAGCTTCAAGAAAATCACTGGAGATAGAGGACAATGGAACGATTCTGAAGAAGCTTTGTTTGATTTGTTTGATTTCATTTTATTTAGCTTTCTTTAGTTTAATGTTGCATTGGTGTGTTTTTATTATCTTATTTTGATACTAACATTTCCCACACACAGTTCTATATCCAACAACAATTTTCTATGATATACTACCCCTAGGATAATGGTGAATTTGAGGCATCTAACAAAACCATCATGGCTCTACTTCTGCTCTGCAACTTTCCCACCTTTTCTTTTTTTGAATTCCTCTATTTTTGCTCTAACTTGACTGCCTAATGGGCCATTCAAGCGGGTGGCAGGGGCAGTAAGGCTCCCCATTGTAGGAACATTGTCCCTTTGTCTAGTGCTATGTTTACTTTAGTAGTTTCCAATGTTGTTGTTCCCCATGTTGGGTGTCAGCTCACTAGCTATGGGAAGACTGGACACAATGTTTGTTTCCTTCTCAGTTACTGGTTGGGAAGTTGATGTCCCCGAAGCATTGATGATGAAGGCAGTGGACAACCTCAAGTTGTCATTAGTTGGAAAATTCTTGGCATATCACCCGAATATTGAATAGTTAAGGCTATGGGATGCTTCTGTTTGGAACTTAAAGGGAAGTGTCTCTATCAGTGCAATTCCCAAAGGTATCTTCCTCTTTCCATTTTTTGTAAATGAAGACATGTTAAAGGTATTGATAGGAGTCCCTTGGGATTTTGATGTTGGTTTCAAGATTTTCCTCTCTTTGTGTAAATGGAAATCGAGCTTTGACCCCTCTATAGACTTGGGTGCTACGACCCCTACATGGGTACAACTTCTTGGGCTACCCCTTTAGTTTTGGGAGTTGGGCATCCTAAATGGGATTGTCAACTCTTTTGGAAGCCTCCTAGCAGTTGAAAAGATAACCCAAGAAAAGTCTCGTTTAGTTTATGCTTAGATTTGTGTTAATGTTGTTGTTAACATGGTTCTGTCAACCTCAATGCTCCTTAAGTCAAAGTTTGGTAACTGGTCCCAACCTCTTGAGTATGAAAATGCTACACAATTTTTCCAATTTTGCAAGAAAGTCGACCACCTTATTGATTCATGTTATAAGAGGACCCAAGATGTGTTTAATGAAGACATGAAATACCTAATCAAGCCCATGATTAAGGATTCTAAGGCTGATTTTGAAGCTCCCCCTATAAGGATGAGGGTGTCCAGGAGGGTGTTGTAGTCCTAAAAAATTCCCCCTAGGAATGACAAAGTTTCCTTAGATGGGGAAGCTGCTTTACCTCTTATTGTTTCTTGGGTCTTGGACTGTAAGGAAATTAAGGAAGTAGCCTCAAGGGAAGGAATCCCAATCCTTGGATCGAAGCAGGGTATGAAACCAAAGGTAGATGAGGAAACTCTTGAAGAAAAATCAAATGATGAGTTGGAAATGACTCATAGGGTGGCCAACGAATTGGCTCAAGATAAGGCTAATCTTGGTGCTAATGTTATGGAAGGGATGGAGGAAGGGGAAATTCTTGCTATTGCTTCTTCTGCTCCTTCTCAGTCTTTGGAGGATATTTCCTTTCCATCTCAGAAGGAGGGTGGAAATATGAATGATTATTTTGCTATTTTAGGTTTCCCCCCTCATCCCAGTGATAGGGAAGAAGAGGAAGAATGGTTACAAGCCTCAAGTAAGTCAAAAAAGAAAAAGAAACTAGATGTAGGAGGAGGAAATAAGGTTGGAAGAACTTCTCAAAAGGAATAAAGAAATAAAGATACATTGCATGATGTGGATTCAAGCAGACAAAAAACTTTGGACTCGCTCATGTGTCTGAAGTCCAAAAAGAAGTGATGTTGGTTGTTTTCTTAACAGCCTTTTGGTGTTTTTGTTATAGTTTTGTTTTGATAATGAAAATTGTCTCATGGAATATAAGGGGCCTTAATAGCCCTTACAAAAAAAAATTAGTCAAAATGTATATATTGGATAACAAGGTGGACATCCTGCTCCTTCATGAAACTAAAATGAAGAAAAAGACCTTTGACAAGGCTGTTTTGAAAATCTGGCCTAGTGCGAATTACTTTTCAAGTTTGAAGGGGCCTTACTGGGAATAGTCACTCTATGGAATCCTTTAAAATTTAAAGAGTCTTTGGGATTTTTTTGAAAGAATAGTCTAATGGTGCCTTTGGAAGACCTATCTTCTTTGGAGAAATGGAATTTAATCAATATATATGCCCCCAATTTTAGTAGGGACAAACTGCAATAATGCAGGAGCATCTAGCAGTTTAGGGCAATCTTGCATCACCCAAAAAAAACATTTTCTTTATTTTCTTTAGTTGTTTTGAGTCCCATGATGACACTTAGGGGATATAAGATTGTCAGGCATCAAAAATAGCGAAAAAAGAGCACTTACTATTTTTAGTAAGTCAACCTAAACGTGCTCATGTGGATGTGAACATTCACCCCAAGGACCGGAGTTGCAAAACATTTTTGGAAGCGAAAGAATCACCTCAATACCCTGCATGGTTTGGGAGAAATTAAAGTTTCCATCCCAGGAAATTTCTCCAATGTAGCTTCAAATTCATATATAAAACTTTAGAGGCCCCAAAACAACTCAAAAGGTGGCCAAACTGACCTATGGTCAATTTGTGCATTGTAGAGCTCGTTGAGAGCTTTCCAACGATATGTAATAATAGCAAATCAGACACTCGGATAAAAAGTTATGGCCCCACAAAGTTGGTTCTCTAAAAAGTGAATTTCTTAAAAAATTCTTCTTAGGCCAAAAATAAAATGATGGGACTTTTGGCACCAAAACAAAAAGGGGAAAATTGTACTTTCTAGAACATTCTAGGGTGGTTATTGGGGAAAATAAAATGGGTTAAGTGGGGGTTGTAGAAGGTGACCCCTGATGGTGCAGATTGTGGCTCTTAATAGTAGATTTTTCTTTTCTGAGTTGATTTTGTTGTAATGAATCAAGCCCATGAGGATATAGCATGTAAGCTTTGAATATGTAATATCATTTTCTAAAAATAATTGAAAGTGAGTCATTTTTTTGTCTCGCATCTTCTGTGTTGGTATATGTTGTGATTTTTGTGGGTTTTGGGTAGTGTAGCCTTCATTAAGTGGTATCAGAGCAGGAGTTCCTGAGCCTGTAATAGAGTGTTGAAAGTGAGGCAGTTGTAGCTAGACCTGTGAGTGTGGGTTGAGTTCAAGATGCCTCCAAGAATTGCCCAATATGGTAGAGGTAGAGGTCGAGGTCACGGAGGAAGAGATCCACCAAGAGATGAAATCAGAGCCCTTAGAAGGCAATTAGAAACCTTGCAACAAGAGGTTTGAAGAAGAGATGTGCAAGAAGACAAAGATGATAGTGAAGATGAAAAAAAGAAGAAATGGAAGAGGAAGAGCAGGATCCAATGGATCCTAGAGAAACAAGATTGCTGCAAGTGATCTCAAGCATTGGGAAGAGACCTAAAATGGAGGTTTCAACTTTTAGTGGAAATCTGAATCCTGAAGAATTGATTGATTGGATCAATGACATGGAGGAATTTTTTGAGTTTGAGGAGATTGAAGATCCTCACAGAGTGAGGTTTACAAAGACAAAATTGAAAGGTCATGCCAGTATATGGTGGAAAGAGGTCCAGTTACAAAGAGGAAGACAAGGGAAAGATAAATTTTCTAGATGGGATAAAATGGTGTCAAAATTGAAGAAACAATTTATTCCAGTCGATTATGAATTGGAGCTTCTCAAGAAGATGCAGAGCTTGAGGCAAGGGACAAGGATGGTGAAAGAATACACAGAGGAATTTCACAAGGTCCTAATTCAGATAGGACATTCTTCACCATATAGGAAAAATTGGCATTGGTAAGAATGATCACCATTGAAGATGCTTATCAATTTTCTCTAAAGGTTGAAGAATGACTGAACAAGAGGTTTGAGAACAAGCAATGAGGTGGAGGCTATGGAGGAAAGACTGGTGGATGGTCATATGGAGGTTGAAATGAAGATCAAAATAAGGGTGAAGGCTCCATTAGCAGCCAGAACTAGAATGGAGATAACACCTACCATCCTTGTGATCAGAATAATGGAGACCAAAGAGGAAGGGGGAGATCTGGATGAGGATAGGGAAGAGGAGGCTTTCGTGGAACCTGTTTCCAGTGTGGAGAAGAAGGAGATAGGGCCTATGAGTGTCCTCAACATCAAGGAAGGACAAATAGAAGACCTAAGGGTAATGCACGAGTTGCACATGTAGATGAAGATGTCAAGTCTTCACATTTTGAGGATGTAGAAAGAGGAGAGGTTCTTGTTACAAGAAGAGCCTTGCTAAATGAAGAGAAGGAACCAACTCAAAGGAAGAATTTTTTTCACACCAGATGTAAGTGTGAAGGTAAAGTTTTCAATGTTATTATTGATGGAGGTAGTACTAATAACCTTGTTTTAGAACAAATGGTTAGTAAGTTGTGGTTGGAGAGAAGAAGGCATTTGAACCCATACCAGATTGCTTGGTTGCAGAAGGACCATAAAGCCTTGGTAAATAAACAATTTCTAATAAAGATCAAGATTGGAAATTACCATGATGAGGTATTGTGTGATATTATGCCTATGGATGTTTGTCATATGTTGTCTGGTAGACCGTGGCAGTTTGATCGGTGAGCAGTACATGATGTAAATGATAACACCTATTCTTTGAAAAAGGATGGGGTTCATCATAAGCTGAAGCCCTTGAAAGAGGCAGAAGAAAAGGTATGCAATAATGCAAGAATTTGTTTGGTTGATGGAAGAAAGTTCCTAGAAGGTATGAAGCATGAGCATATGTGTTTTGCATTGATCCCTAGAGTTGATAAAGAAGATACTACTGAGGTAACTATAGAGGTTTCAGATTTGTTGGATGAGTTTCAAGCTATTTTTTTTTATAATGTACCTGAAGGTTTTCCTCCATTAAGAAAGATTATTCATCAAATGGACTTTATTCCTAGAGCTATTTTTTGAAATAAGGAAGCTCATCATATGACTCCAGTAGAGAGTGAAGAGTTGAAAATACAAGTGCAAGAGTTGTTGCAAAAAGGATTGATTAGGGATATTTTGAGTCCATGTGCAGTACCTATAGTACTAGAACCAAAGAAGGATGGGGAATGGCAGATGTGTATAGAATCTAGAGCCATCAACAAGATCACCATCAAGTATATATTTCCCTTACCAAGAATGGATGACATTATGGATTGTTTGAGTGGAGCTGAGTACTTCACAATGATAGATCTGAAGAGTGGATATCACCAAATCTAGATTAGAGAAGGAGATGAATGAAAGACAACCTTCAAAACCAAGGAGGGCTTGTATGAGTGGTTAGTCATGTCTTTTGGGCTAACCAATGTACCGAGCACATTTATGCGGCTTATGAATCAGGTATTGAAAGAATTTTAGGAAAATTTGTTATTGTTTATTTGGATGATATTTTGATTTTCACTAAGATATTGAAGGAGCATTTGATGCATATCTGAAGAGTTTTTGAGAAGCCAAGGGAGGAGAAGTTGTTGATTAATTTGAAGAAATGTAGTTTTGTGAAAAGAGAGTTAGTGTATCTGGGATTTGTTGTCTTAGCAGAGGGTCTTAAAATAGATCCAGAGAAGGTGAGAGCTATCATTGAATGGCCTACCCTAAGGAGTGTTATAGAGATAAGATCATTTCATGGTCTAGCAAGTTTTTACAGAAAGTTTATTAAGAATTTCAGTAGTATTTGTGCACCTCTAACTGAAGTGATGAGAGGGGATAGAAAAGAGTTTAAGTGGACCACAGGAGCAGCCAAAATTTTTGATATGTTGAAGAAGAAAGTTACAAAGCATCCTATTTTGGCACTTCCAGATTTCAATAAGGTCTTTTAGGTAGATTGTGATGCTAGTGGCACTACCATAGGAGCTATTTTGAGTCAAGAAGGTAAGCATGTTGCCTATTTTAGTGAGAAGTTGAATGATGCCAAGAAGAAATATTATGTCTATGATTAGGAGTTTTATGATATAGTTCAGGCTTTGAAGAAATGGAGACACTATTTTTTTCCAAAAGAATTTGTTTTATATATTGATCATTAGGCTTTGTAGTATCTCAATAGTCAAGGAAAATTGAATCAAACACACTTAAAATGGGTTGAGTTTTTGTAGAGTTATACTTGTTTTTTGAAGCACAAGAGTGGAAGGCCAAACAGAGTTGCAGATGCCTTAAGCAAAAGGAAAAATTTGTTGATAGAGATGAATGTAGAGGTTGTTGGGTTTAATGAACTCAAGAGTTTGTATCCAAAAGATCCAAAGTTTGTGGAAGCTTGGAAGGCTTGTTTGGAACTTGTTACATTGGATAGGACGAGATGGTTGGATTTCTTAATCCAAGATGGGATGTTGTTTAGAGGAAGCCAATTGTGTATTCCAAGGAGTTCTATGAGAGAAAATCTAATCAAGGAGAAGCATAGTAGAGGATTGGCTAGACATTTTGGTCGAGATAATACCATTGCTCTTGTCAGTGAGAATTATTATTGGCCACAGTTACAACAAGATGTGAAGAAATTTGTACAAAGTTGTAGAGCATGTCAAATGGTGAAAGGAACAAGTCAGAATATTGGATTGTATCAGCCATTACCTGTACTTGAGAGGACATGGGAGGATATTAGCATGGATTTTTTTCTTGGATTTCCAAGGACATAGAGAGGGCATGATTCCATATTTGTGGTGGTGGATAGATTTTCAAAGATGGCACATCTCATTCCATGTCATAAGACTAGTGATGTTGTTCATGTTGCAGAGTTGTTTTTCAAAGAGGTGGTGAGACTACATGGTCTACCAAAGAGTATAGTTTCAGACAGAGATACAAATTTGTTGGTTATTTCTGGAGGACATTATGGAAGAAGTTTGGGAACCTACTAAGATGCTTAGTTGGAGATAAGCCCAAGGGATGAGATTTGATTATACCACAAGAGGAATTTTCTTACAACAATTCTATCAATAGGAGCACAGGTAAATCACCATTCTAGATTGTATATGGGAGTAGTCCAAAAATTTCTTCTAAACTGAAAGATGGATAAGGGGGACAAGAGTAGTGTTGAGGCTGAAGATTTTGCTGAGCACCTAAATAATTTTCATGAAGAGGTGAAGAAACATATCAATAAGATGAACTCACAATATAAGGCTCAAGTAAATCAAAAAAGGAGGTATAAGGAGTTCCAAGTAGTATATGAAGTCATGGTTCATTTCCGAAAGGAAAGATTTCCAGTTGGTACATACAACAAGTTAAAGATGAAGAATTTTGGACCATGCAAGATCTTGAAGAAGCATGATTCAGGAAATGATTATGAGACAGAGTTTCCTAGTGGAATAAACATTTCCCCTGTGTTCAACATTGCTGATTTGATAGAGTATCATGAAGGTGATATAGAGGAGAGTCTGATAAATGAATAGTTGAAAATTCCAGCACCTACATCAGAGAAGGGAGAGATAGAAGAAATCCTGGATAGCCGTGTGGGTAGAAGCACAAGAAATAGGCAAATTACTTGGTGAAATGGAGAGGAAGGCCTACTGAAGATTCATCATGGTTATCTGAGGTTGAGGTTAATCGTCTTGGTTTCCCTCTAACTCCTAGGAAGTGACAAGGTCACTTTTCAAATTACCTTGGATGCCTGATGTAGGAGCATCCAGTGGTGTAGGGAAATCTTCCATCACCCAAAAAAATTGTTTTCTTTATTTTCTTTAGTTGTTTTGAGTCCCATGATGGCACTTAGGGGATATAAGATTATCAGGCATCAAAAATAGTGAAAAATGAGCACTTAATATTTTTAGTAAGTCGGCCTAAATGAGCTCGTATGGACGTGAAAATTTACCCTAAGGAGCAGAGATGAAAAAAATTTCCGATCGTGAAAGAATCACCTCAATACCCTGTACAGTTTGGGAGAAATTAAAGTTTCTGTCTCAGGAAATTTCTCCAATGCAGCTTCAAATTCAGATATAAAACTTTAGAGGCCCCAAAATAGCTCAAAAGGTGGCTGAACTGACCTATGGTCAATTTATGTGTTATAGAGCTCATCAAGAGCTTTCCAACGATATGCAACAATAGAAAATCAGACACCCAAATCAAAAGTTATGGCCCCACGAAGTTGGTCCTCTAAAAAGTGAATTTCTTAAAAATTTCTTCCTAGGCTAGAAATCAAATGGTGGGACTTTTGGTGCCAAAACAAAAAGGGGAAAATCGTACTTTCTAGAACATTCTAGGGTGGTTCTTGGGGAAAATAAAATGGGTTAAGTGGGGGTTGTCAAAGGTAGCCCCTGATGGTCCAGATTATGGCTCCAAATAGTAGATTTTTATTTTCTTAGTTGATTTTGTTGTAATTAATCAAGCCCATGAGGCTGTAGCATGTAAGCTTTGAATCTGTAATTTCATTTTCTAAAAATAATTGAAAGTGAGTCATTTTTCTGTCTCACATCTTCTGTGTTGGTATCTGTTGTTGTGATTTCTATGGGTTTTGGGCGGTGTAGCCTTCATTATGAAATTATGGGATTTTTTGAATGATGTTATATAGAGCAGATTGGATGACTACTAGATGCTAGGTGGTGACTTCAATTCTCCTCTTTTACCCTCAGAGAAGTTGGGGGGCTAGATGGCTACTCAAAATGTATGATGAAATTGGATAGCTTTTTTAATTCTACTGGGCTATTTGATGTTCCTTTGTTGGGTTCCAAATTTACATGGTCCAATAGAAGGCTTGGTAATCAAATGATTCAAGTTAAGCTAGATAGGTTTCTTGTCTCTTCAAATTGGAATATCTCTAAACAACTCTCCCTCTCTTCCTTCCCTAGATCTGGTTCAGACCATATTTCCATCTTGCTAAAGAGAAATGTTGATCATAATAAAGGTCCTTTCCCCTTTAGATTTGAATTAATGTGGACTCTCCATCCTGACTTTACTTCCCTTATTAAAAATTGGAGGGTTGAACCTATGATTGGTACCCCATGTTTCGCCTGGTGGAAAATTTGAGAAGAATTAAGAAAATACTGAAAGGATGGAATAAATTAACCTTTGGTAACATCTTTGAAACACAAATAATAATTGGGGACAACTTAAAGGAAGTGGAGGACAAAATGGAGGCTAGTTTGATGGTTGAAGAGACTTGCACTCATGAGCATAATATGAGATCTCAATAGTTTAAGGTCAACAAATAGGATGTGATTTTATGGAAGCAAAAATATTGGGTTTAGTGGATTTCTGAAGGAGACCAAAATACCAAATTATTCCACCAATCCACCATGAAACACAAAAGTAGTAACAAGATAAGAATGCTTAAGAAAGATGGCACAACGGTGACTACTGAAAGAGAAATTACTGAGGAAGTTGTGAACTTCTTCTCCTCCTTCCAAAATGTTTCAAGGGATGCTAATCAAGTATTTGGTGATATCCTTGAAGTGATTCTTAAAGTTATTACTAAGCATGATCTAAAGGACATGACTAAAGTTGTTTCTCTCTAGGAGGTTAAATAGACTATTTTTTTCTTTGGGGCTTACAAAGCCTAGAGGCCAGATGGGTTTCCTTTGATTTTTTTTAGATTTATTGTAATATTATAAATACTAACTTGCTAAATGTAGCTAGAGGTTTCTTTAGATCTGGAAGGCTTCTTAGTCAAATGAATGCTACCTTCATAGCCCTTATCCCTAAGGAGGAAGATGCCTCATCCATAAAGGACTTTAGATCCATTATTCTCTATGACGCTATGTACAAAATCTTCTCAAAGATAATTGTGTTCACACTAAAAGCTGTGTTAAGTAAAATCATAGCCCCAAACCAAAAAGGATCTGTCCAAGGAAGAAACATCCTAGATGCTATTATTACCACCCATGAAATCCTTCACTCAATGGACCTAAGTAAAAGCTCAGGGATGGCCCTAAAAATTGACATATCAAAGGCTTATGACAAAGTCTCTTGGCAGTTTCTTTTTGTTGTTCTTAAGAAATTTGGGTTTGATGGTAGATTCCTCAAGTTGCTCACTACCTGTGTTACCAACCCTATGTTCTCGGTTCTTGTGAATGGAGTCCCCCAAGGTTTCTTCTCATGTGGTCGGGGTCTTAGACAAGGAGACCCTCTCTCCCCCTATCTATTTATAATTGTTTCTGAGGTCCTCAAAAGGAATATTCAAAAGCTCATTGATTCTAAAGTTTTGAGAGGAGTCAGAGCTGCTTCGTCTCTCCTGCTTGAATCTCATCAACAATTTGTTGATGATACTATATTGTTTGGAGAAGCCTTAGTTGGTGAATCTAGGCAATGGAAATCCATTTTAAACGACTATGCTTTTTCCTTAGGTCAGTATATAAACTATAATAAGAGTAAGTTATACTTCTTCCATGTTGATCAAATTGTGAAAGAAAGAGCGGTACAGATCTTGGGCTGCCAGGAAGTTGTTTTTCTTGCTACTTACCTTGGGCTCCCTCTGATCTCAAGAAAACAACAAAATAATTATTGGAATATCTTAATTGAAAGAGTCCAAAAAAAGTTGGCTAGTTGGAAAGGTAAACTTCTAAGCCTAGCTAGGAAGATACAATTACTAAAAGCTTCTCTCTAGAACATCATGGTCTACTTTTTGTCTCTCTTTAAAATCCTGGCCTTTATTGTGGAAAAATTTGAACAAATATAGAGAATAGTCATATGGTTTGGAATGGAAGAGAAAAATAGATTGGCATTGGTTGGTTGGGAGAAAGTGTGCACCCCTAAAAATGTTGGTGGACAGGGGATAAGAAGAATTAAACTCTTCAACATAGCTCTCACTGCCAAGATGGGTTGGAGTCTTTTGGAGGGGGCTAAGGATTGGGTTAAGATCTTCCAAGAAAAATATCTTAAGAACAGAGATCTTGGTTTTTTCCTTACTTCCTCAGATCTACCTTATGGATCCATTTTTTGGAACCACCTTATCAAAACCAAAATTATGTTGAAATTGGGTGTGAGAAAGCGTATTGGCAATGGGAAGGATATTGATTTCTAAAAGGACCCTTGGGTTGTTGAGCCCCCTCTCTCTTAGATGGTTTCAACCCCTGAAATAGAGTCTGAGTAGAATTTATGGCAAAAAAGTGGAAAATTACATTAATTGGGAGACTGATGAACCAAAAATGAATGGAATTTAATAGAATGCTAAGGAGTTCCGACTTGAGAGGTCAAAGAAAACTTAATTGGGAGCCTATGGTGCAAAGGCTATACAACATCAATAGTGAGGTGACTTGGTTCTCTAAAGATAGTAAAGATGAATATTTGTGGATTAAGAACCCCTCCAGATACTTCTCATTCAAAAATGCTTAATAGGAATTGGAGAAACCTCTTAATTATTGTAGAGATCTTCATTGGGACAAGTTGTGGATAAAAAACCTTACTCCAAAAATTAACTGTTTCTTGTGGGCAACCTCACATGGAAGAATCTTAACTATGGATAATCTTGTAAGGAGGGGGTTTTAGTTAGTTAACATATGTATGATCCTATGTAAGCAAGAAGAAGAGTCTATAATGCATTTATTCTTCCACTGTTTGTACTCAAGGTAAGTGTGGTCCTTTTTCCTCCCTTTTCTACTCATGGATTGGGTGTTCCCCCTACCATGAAATCATTTATTGAAAGCTGATCTAATTGTCCTTACTCCCATAAGATTATAATGGACTTCTGGAATCAAGCCCCTCCTTTCATAACATGGGGAATCTAGAAGGAAAGGAACAATAGGGATTTTATGGAAACTGAGAGAAACAACTATGAGCTATGTATATCTATAAAGGCCAAGATACAGGAAAATGTGGAAGTTGGAGGGTACAACTATTCAAAAGTCTGACTAACTTATAAAGAATTAAGAATCAAGCAGATTAAAGAAGGATATTATCAATCTCAATTGATCGATATTATCAATCTCAATTGATCTACAATTTCTGCTAGGAAGTCAATTGTGTGGACTCCTCTTGAGAGAGATTGAATCAAATGCAACTTTGATGGGTGCTCAAAAGGTAATTCTGGCATTGCTGGGGCAAGGGGTTTGCTGAGAAATCACCTTGGAGATTGCATAGTGGGATATGGGACAAAATTGGGTATTTTCACCAACAACAAGGCCAAGGTAATGATAGTGTGGGGAGGAATAAAGACGCTAAGAGTCCTTGGTTTTTAGATGGTCATACTAGAAGGAGACTCCAAATTAATAGTTGACATCCTGAAAGGTGGTGTTCTAGTTCCTTGGGAACTAAAGGATATTATTTACAACTGTAAGAATCTAATCAAAATTCTTTACACACTAATGTATCCAACATGTATTCAAGGAAGGGAATCTTTCTATTGACTATGTGGCCAACGAGGCACTCAAGTGTAATACATGCAATTGATGGGAGTTGAACCAATTTCCTTCAGAAATAAAAGATAAAGTGCTTAAAGACAAATATGTTAATGTTTAGAACTTATAAATTTGGTATAAGGGATTGATATAGGGGACTAAGAGATCTCATGTTAAAATGGGCTCACATATTAATGATGGCAATCTTGATACGACAAGGAGTAAGAAGATATCCCAAGGTGAAAAATTTATTTTTTATATCATTCCCAAGAAAACCCAAAATCACATGGTTTATTTCATTGCTAAGGCTTGTGTCATATCATAAAGTCTCAATGTGCCTAATGTCAAATCCCACCTCTTAATTAATCATCTTGCTACGAAACATCTAAACTCATTTATTATCAATAAAGGCAATAATGATATTTCAGCCCTAGGAAATGTGTTAAAGGTCTCTTCTTTAAGTCAATTCTTGAAATTTATTTCTAAAAGAGATCATCATCAAAATATTTGTTGTTGTGTGCTATATAAGGTTATTTGGGTTTCTAGGTCTTACGGTAGTATGAGGACGGGGTTGTAGAAGAATAACTCTAAAATTTTATAGAGCTAAGAAATGGGAGGGCCAAGAAAATGAACCAAACCTCCAAATTGCTTGGCTCTTAAGCAAAATGCATATCTATGGAGGCTATTTAGTAGGGTGGGAATGGTCTCATTCTTTGAGGCTATTAAAGGGTATTGGTGCAGCCACAATAGGAGGGTCCTCAAAGAGAATAGTCTGGAACATGCAACAAGAGTTACACAATAGAAGCCACACAAAATATGGAGGCAAATGCAGATTCAAACATTCATATTACCAAAAATTTCAGTTACAATCAGCTAGCAACATCCGGGTTCACAGATTGGGCTCACAGGCCTGATCATTACAATCTTCGATGAAGGAAACATAATGTGTGCGTAAAATAGGTTAGCCTTAAATTTGAATTTCTCCTCAGTAGGAGCATATGATGAAGTGTGGGCCAAAATTAAGGTTGGGGACACTGCAAGGATCTGCAAGTTACAGGAAGGATCCCCAAGAGACAAAACTAGTTGTTAGGCTCGAAACTACTCCGGTGCTCTTGTTCTAGAACTGTCACTTAATCCAGAAGCAATAAATTTCCAGAAAAATATCTAATCTTTCTAAAATATTGGAATAATGGAAAATGAACATGTCCACGATGAAAACATAGATCCACAGGGTCCGATGAGCAAAATATGATGAAATGTTGAATCTGCCAATTTCAACTGAATGAGAACAAAACTGAAATGATTTTTTTTTTGGTTGATGTAGGATTGCAAAGAACCAAGGATGCTCTTGCATCAGACATTTGAGGTTATTTGAAAATTGAGTCCCTCACTATCCTAGGGCTAAAGGAAAACCATTACGGTCTACCTCAGCCTAAGAGATCCAAGAAGAATCCTCCACTGGTCTGCCTTTCCACTTCACAAGATATTCTTTGTACTGTCTTCCATGCATTTTCCTCCCATCTCTGATATCCAAAATATCTTCTATCTAATATGATTGTTGTTTAGGAAATTGTTTGTCCAATTTTTCTTTATTGTCTTCACTAAATTCTACTTCATGGTACTAATGTAGATCCGTAATGTTGAATATAGGTGATATACCAATGCTATCTAGTAACTCTACTTCATATGCATTTCCTGAATCAAATTTCTTCAAAATATTACAGGGTCCAAATTTCCTCATCTATAGCTTATTGTATGTGCCAACTGGAAATCTTTCCTTCCTCAAATACACCATCACTTCATCTGCAACTTCGAACTTCTTATGTCTCCTCTTTTCATCTGCTTGCTCCTTATACTTTCGGTTCATATCTTCCAATTGCTACTTTACTTAAGTATGCACTTTCTTCATATGTTTTGCAGATTCATCTGCTTCTACACTCCTTTTATCATCCTTACTGATGTCTCACAACTCTTATATACCTCTAGGATGAACTCTAGTAACAATCTCAAAAGGTGTCTTTCTGGTACTCCTATTCACTGAATTATTGTAAGCAAACTCTGCTTGTGCAAGGACTAAATCCCAACTTCTGGTCTTCTCCCCAACCAAACATCTTAGCAAATTACCCAAACTCCTATTTACTACCTCTTTCTTTCCATCAATCTATGAGTGAAAATTAGAATTGAACTTTAAATCTATCTTTAACTTCTTCCAAAATTTCCTCCAAAAGTAACCAACAAACTTTGTATCTTTGTTTGAAACAATACTTCTAGGTAATCCATGCAATCTGACAACTTCCTTGAAAAACAAGTCTACTACATGTACTACATCTATTGTCTTCTTACAAGGTATGAAATGTGCCATTTTAGAAAATCTATCCACCACCACAAATATAGAATCATTACCTCTCTGTGTCTTTGGCAAGCCAAGTATGAAATCCATGCTGATGTCCTCCCAAGGTCTCTCTGGAACTATCAAAGGCTTATACAATCCAACATTCTGACTACTCCCATTTGCAACTTGACAAACTCTACAGCTCTGCACAATTTTCCTAACATCCTTATGAATTTGTGGCCAAAAGTAATTCTCACCTACCAATGCTACTATCTTATCAATTCCAAAGTGTCCTGCCAATCCTTCACTATGTTTTTCTTTCACCAAGATATCCCTCATTGACATCTGGGGTATACACAACTAATTCCTTCTTAACAACATATCCTCCTGAATGAAATAATCCAACCATTGACTCATATCCTCCAAGACCGGTTCTTTACAAGCTCTCCAAGGTTCTACAAAATCCATGTCTTCCTCATACAAGTTCTTCAATTCATCAAATCCTAATGCCTCCACTCTCATCTCTACCAGTAAATTCCTTCTCCTAATCAAAGCATCAACAACTCTATTTGAATTTCCACTCCTATGTTTCAAAACAAAAGTATAAATCTGCAAGAATTCCACCCATCTCATGTGTCTTTGATTCAACTTACCTTGACTGTTCAAATACTGCAATGCCTAATGATTTGTATACAACACAAACTCCTTAAGTAATGTATCCACTTCTTCAAGGCTTGAACTATGGCATAAAACTCCTGGTCATACACTAAATACCTTCTCCTAGCATCATTCAATTTCTCACTAAAATAAGCTACTAGTCTTCCTTCTTGGCTTAATACTACTCCAATTGCATTTCCACTTGCATCATAGTCTACTTGAAATACCTTACTAAAGTCTAGGAAATCCAACACAGGCTACTCAATCACCTTCTATTTCAATAACTCAAAAATATGGTCTACTCCAGACATCCACCTAAAATCTTTCCTATCCCCTCTCATTGTTTTTGTCATAGGACTACAAATAGAATTGAAATTCCTAATGAACTTCCAGTAGAAACTATCCAATCCATGAAATTATCTTACCTCTCTAATGCTTTCTGGTGTAGGCCATTCAAAAATTGCTTTTACCTTCTTAGGATCCATCTCCAATCCATCTGCAGATATCACAAATTATCCGAGATATACCAATTCTTCCTTCATGAAACTACACTTCTTAATGTTTATCAACAACTGCTCTTCTCTCAACCTCTGTAAAACTTGTCTTATATGCAACAAATGTTCCTATCTAGTCTTACTGAAAATAAAGATGTCATCCAAATAGACAATCACAAACTTATCCAAGAATTTCTTCAATACCTCATTCATCAGCCTCATGAAAGTACTTGGTGCATTTGTTAGTCCAAAAGGAATCACCAACCACTCATACAATCCTTGATTTGTCTTGAATGTTGTCTTCCACTCATCCCCTTCTTTGATTCTAATATGATGATATCCACTCTTCAAATCTATCTTTGTAAATTATTTAGCTCCACTCAAACAATCCATAATGTCATCCATCCGGGGAAAAGGAAATCCATACTTCACTATGATTTTGTTTATGGCTCTAGAGTCTGTACACATCCTCCATTCTCCATCCTTCTTAGGTGCTAGCATAGCAGGTACTACACAAGGACTTAAGCTCTCTTTGCTCAAACCCTTCCTCAACAACTCTTGCATTTATCTATTCAACTCTTCATTCTCTGTCGGTGTCATCTGGTGTGCTACTTTATTAGGTAAACTAGCTCCAGGAATCAGATCCATGTAATGACTAATACTCCTCACAGGTGGCAATCCATTAGGTACATTATCTGAAATGATATCTTCATATTCTTCCAACAACTCCTTTATCTCCTCCAGTTGTTCTTCTACATGCTTCAAGTCTTCAGCCTTCTTAGGAACCAAGGCATAGCACATGTTCTCATGTATCAGTCCATCTAGAAATATCCTTCCATCAAAAAAAAAAATTCAACATTCGTACAAACCTAAACTTTAGCAACATCCTCCAATGGCAACAAAGTCTACTTCATCCCATTAGCAACAATGGTATATGTGTTCTTCTTTCCATCATGAATAGCCTATCTATCATACTGCCAAGGCCTTCCCAACAAAACATGGCATACATCTATAGGCATAATATCACACAAAACTTCATCACGATAATTTCCTATCTTCAATTTCACCAAACATTGTTAACTTACCAGTGTCTTATGCTCATCTTCAATCCATGCTATCTGATAGGGCTTCAGGTGTTTTAACCTTTCCAGCTTCAATTTGGTCACCATTTCTTCAAAAACCAAGTTCTTGGAGCTTCCATTGTCAACAATCACTCTGCAACATTTACCAACGACCTTGCATCTGGTCTGAAACAAATTCTCTCTACAATGGTTCTTGCTTCATCTCACTTTGACACAATACTCTTATGTTCACCAACACTTCTCCCTCTTCTGGTTTATTAGATGATCCGACATGATCCTCCTCAGCAAAGGATGTTCTTCTATTGTTCTCTATCTTTCTACTTGTCTCTCCCTGATTACATTCAAATGCTCCATGTCCTTCTCCACCACACTTAAAACAAGTTCCCCTGAATACTCTTTTCTCTTGGCCTCTATCATCTTTTTTATAACCCTCATTCTGGTAACCACCATATCCTCCTCTCCAGTAAGAGTTTCCATCATCTCTACGGTACAAATTATCATTCTTACTACTTCCTTATCTTTATTCTGATCTGTAAAATATCCTCTTCCTCCTCTAATAAAAGTTCTTCCTCTTTGAAATCTTCCGCCTCTTCCTCTCTATCTCTATTCATGTCTTTTATTTAGCTTCTCTTCTTCTTTTAGAGAACATTGATATGCCTCTTCCACACTCAATAACTTGATCAAACTGATCTAATCCTATATATATGGATTCAATCCATTCACATATCTGGCTACTTACTCGATCTCATCCTCTGAATGTTTGGATCTAATATTCAACTTGTAGAACTCCTTAGTATACTCTGTCACACTTGAGTCCTTCTGCTTCAAATTCTGCAACTTTCAAAAAAAATTGATCTGATAGTATGTGGGCATAAACTTTGTCTTTAACTTATTCACCATCTGATCCCATGATTTTATCTACTCCTTTCTCTTCTTTACCTATCTATCTGCAAATGTTCCCACCAAAGGGATGCATTTCCTTTCAAGCTTGTACAAGAAAATTTCACCTTCTTGTCTTAGGTGGTACCTGCAAAATCAAAATACTTCTCCATCTCCATTATCCAATCAAGCAATTCATCTGAATCCAACTTACCACTATAATCCGACGGATTAAAATGTGGTTTAGTATTTACTCTGGTTAGGGCTCTTATGAACCTCTCTTCTCCCTGATCAAGGCCAGGTTGATTTTCTCAATCCCCTTATTCATGTTCTTCTACCTCTTCATCACTCACATCATCAACTGGTCGACCTCTCCTCTGGGCCATTTCAACTGCTTCTAATCTAGTAGCAATTCCTCTCAACATCTCCATTATAGCTGGGTCTGCATTTCCACGCGCTCCATTTCCTCTACCATTTCTTCTTCCCACCATCTTTACACAAGTCCCCTACAGGTGCAGGTTGGATCCTCAGTGTGCCACCCCACAACAAATCTTCAACAGGACTCCGCAAAATATGACGATCTCTCATGAAAGGAATCTTGCTCTGATACCAATTTGGTGTAGCCACAGTAGGAGGGTCCTTAGAGAGAATAGTCTGGACTATGCAGCAAGAGTTACAAAATAGAAGCCACATGGAATATGGAGGCAAATGTAGAGTCAAACATTCATATTACCAGAAATTTCAGTTACAATCAGCCGGCAACATCCAGGTTCACAGATTGGGCTCATAGGCCTAATACAACATGCTCAAAATACAGTATTCCTATATGCTCCTTAATACGAGTGGAAATATTACATATCAAATCCAATGTTCATCCACTAACTATCCTAATGATTTGTTACAATGATTTATATCACATCCGAAGATCTAGAATCCTCCGCTTCGACCAAAGATCATTACAATGTCTAATGAAGGAAACATAATGTGTGCATAAAATGGGTCGGCCTTAAATTTTAATTTCTCCTCGGCAGGTGCATAGGACCAAAATTAAGGTCGGGGACACTGCAAGGACCCGCAAGAGACAAAACTATCTGTTAGGCTTGAAACTGCTCTAGTGCTCTAGTTCTAGAATTGCCACTTAATTTGGAAGTGATAACTTTCCAGAAAAAGATCCAATCATTCTGAAATCTTGGAATAAGGGAAAATGAACATATCCACGATGAAGGGCCAAAATTAAGGTCGGGGACACTGCAAGGACCTGCAAGAGATAAAACTATCTGTTAGGCTTGAAACTGCTCTAGTGCTCTAGTTCTAGAATTGCCACTTAATTTGGAAGTGATAACTTTCCAGGAAAAGATCCAATCATTCTGAAATCTTGGAATAAGGGAAAATGAACATATCCACGATGAAAACATGGATAGGGTCCAGTGAGAAAAATATGATGAAAGGCTAAATTTGTCAATTTGAACTAAACAAGAACAAAATTGAAATGAAAATATTTTTGGTTGATGTAGGATTGCAAAGAACCAAGGATGCTCCTGCATTAGGTATAATGAGATTTTCACGACTAAATTCACTAACTCTTGGAGGAAGAGGCAGATGGCTATTGGGGCGATGAAATTTGAGGTCACTACTCAGCTCATTACAAAGGCAACAGGTCTAGAGAACCAGCGAAGAAAGGTTGTTAAGAAGAGTGGAGAAGATTATCAAGAATTTGTGGAAAATTTCCTCCATGATGGTGAGAAACTCACATGGTTTCAAAACAGGTACGCTCAGCTTGAAATTTTTCCACCTTTTGCTCTAGTGAGTATGTTTGTTATGAGATATTTTACATTAGAGGGAAGATATATGACTGTCCATGCTTATCACTTTCCCCTTCTTAACCACATTTGTCATAATGAACACATTAACCTACCTTTTTACCTGCTTTCCTCATTGTAATAAAATATTGAAAATGGTGTGAACCCCCCATTGCACCAAGGCCTCATGATTTCCCTCTACAAGTATGCCTTAGCTAATAACCCCCACAACAACCCTCTGGCTGCTAGGCTATACATCTCGAATCAAAATGTTGTGGAGGATGAAGAACCCATGGTTGTTGTTAATCCCAATCTGAAGCCTAAGCCTAGGCCTCTACCCTAGATTATTGACCCCAAGGTGAATTCCCCTATTAATGTCTCCACCTCTGCTGCTAGAATTTCCATACCCTCGACACCTATGGGTAAGATGGATCTTGTGAAAAATTCCTTTGAGGTTGAGTTGGTAAAGGCCACCCTAGAGAAGTGGAAACACTTTCCGCTGCTCCTTGAACCTCTAAGGGCCAAGAATTTGAAAACTGGCCTAAAAAAAATAGAGTGTAGTCATCACCATAAATGAAGACAAAGAGGGGAATCAAAGGGATTTTTTGGAGGAATGGAATTCAGGTTTGTTTAGTGGAGGCCAAAGATCGGTGTGTCTTGCTAAGGTTACCTTTCTAGAAAAAAAGGGTAAATAGAAGGCCATTGTCCAAGAAGAGGAAGAACAATTGGTGGTTGAAGAGTTTGAGCCACAAGTGGATGATGATAGTGAGGAAATGGATTTCAAAGAGAGTGCATATGATATGGGAGAGGAAGACATGGAGGAGGATAAATAAGATAAGGAGGAGGAAGATACTAGAAGGGAAGAGGAGCATAGGGTTGATATGTTGAAAGCCACTGAAACTGAGAACAATGTCATTGCCACTAATTCTCTTGATGATTCTAACACTGATTTTATTAAAAGTAGGATTACTTATATACAGGTCTAGATAGATGATATGGAGAAAGCTATCATCACGTTGATGAAGGTTACCATCGGTCTCATGCAGAGGGCCATGGTGGGTGTTGTTTTGGGTCAAACTAAGATAAGGAAGATTCTCAAGAAGATGGGGAAGAACGAAGACAAGAAGGACCAGGCAGAAGAAGAGGGACCTAATTGGAGGGAGTTTGTCTCCCAAATTGATGAATACTGGGACTTAATAGCCAATGCCAAGTAATGGCATTTTTTTCTCTTTGTTGTGTATGGTCGCTTTAAATTTTTTGGCTCTTTGCTTTATAATCCTGGATTGCTATTATATTATAGCTTTGTTATGGTTAAGCTCTTGCTAGAATTTGGTTGACCTTATTAATGGTATATGTATTATTAGATAGATTATTAGGGGTATTCTATTTTTGATTTTAAGCTTATTATGGTTTTGTGGTTACAATTTTGGATACTCGGCCTACGAGCCACCTTGGTTTCTAGTTTAAGTTTGCTGCTATGTTTTGGTGATGGATGGTAATATTCTTCCCATCCTATTTTCCTTTTTGTTGTTTTGGCTGTGTAACCATGGGATCAGGGCCCTTCCCTTCTTAATTAATCAAAAACAAAACCATCGTAAGGATCTTAAAGAATATTGTGAATGATGTTGGCCATGACTAGCATCTTCAACTTAATCTAGCATTATGGGCTTATTGTACTAGTATTTGAACACCCATGAATGCTACAACATATTCCATAGCATGTGGAAACAAATTAATCTTTCCTATAGAGGTCAAACTTCCTTCTTTGAGGGTATCATAGCAATATCTTATCAATGATGAAGAATAACAAGTATCTAGATTACATGAGATAGAATTGTTAAATGAATGAAATATCAGTATACTAAATCATTTATAGCCTACAAAAATTGTCTTTGTTGTAGTTATAAAAAAGGATCAAGAATTGAAACTTTCAATTAGGTGATCTACTGCTTAAGAAAAATTAGAAGACTCAACTAGATCAAGACAACAAAGGAAAATTTGAACTAAATTGGTTGGGACCATTTGTAATCAAAGTGCTATATGGCTTATGATCATATCAACTAGAAACACCTGAAGGTGATCCCTTACAAGAGCCCATCAACAACACTCACCTTAAGCAATTCCATGTTTTAACCCAAGATTATACCAAAAAAGTAAAGAAAAATAATCTTTCCAATGGTGAAAACCACTTTTGTGGTGCATTGGGTAAATACCATGGTGAACACCTAGAAAATGAGTGCTATGTGTATCAAAATCCAATTTTTTTTTAGAAAAATAGTAAAGATAAAAAAACCATCCTATAGTGAAAACCACTTTGGTGGCACTTTAGACAAGTACCATGGTGAAAACCTAGAAAATAGGCACCTTGAGTAGTGATCATCATCTACCATCTATAATAAACTCTGGATTCCATCCATATCCACTTATCTATCATGTTTTCACTAACACACCTAGCATGGCTTGGTAATTTACTAATATCTAACATTATCCAATGCATCTAGTATCATAATAAAATAATTACACTCTGTCCATTTTAAAAGGATCGTATGACCAATTGGGGACATTTTCTTAAACCTAGTAATTGAATTGGATCTTTATATTACTTTAAACCAAAAATAAAAAAAGCATCCAAATATTCCAAAAATCTAGAAACATCCAAATATTCCAAAAATCCAATAATATTCAAATATTCCAAATAAACAAAAACAATAGATATTCTAAAAATCCAAAAACAATTGATATTCATAAATATATTTAAAAATCATTCAAATATTCCAAAAATCTGAAAAACTTTCAAATATTCCAAAAATCCAAAAAAAAAAGATATTCCTAAATATCCAAAAATAGCCTCAAATATTTCATAAAGTCTAAAAACATTTAGATATTCCAAAATATCAAAAAACATCCTCAAATAATCTAACAAAAATAAATTAAAAAACATTATCATATTCTAAAAATTCAACAACAACAAATCAACATAAACTCACCCATCCATAATAATAGCATCATTTTTTTATTTTTTTTCAAATGTGGCAAGCCGCTATAATTTTATTAATATTAAAATATATATTTTATACAAAATCCTGGTTCAGGCAGACATACTAGCGGGAAAGAACCAGGAGCAAACCCCCAGTTATAGTCCAAGTAACTGACTTTTACAGTTCGACAATTGGACCAACACAGTCAAAATGACTGTTACAATAGACTAATACAATCCCATTTCCTGCCCAATACAAACTACTAAAAAAACATAGGACTTCTTTGAAACTTTACAATTTCACCTGTGGACTGAATATCTGAGTGATACATTACATAAGATCATTCCCAATTCATGCCCAAAACAAGGACTCAAAAAACACCCTATCAGAATGTACAAACTACATACACCCCTTTATAACTTATTACAAAAGCCAAGCCTATTACACATATATAGTCCCCTACCAAAAAAACTACTAGGCTGGATAAAGACCAAAATTAGAAAGATGTTGATTTATTTCCTGCTCTTTGAAATCCATTCACTGAGCTTTCTTTTGTTTCCACATGCTTTTCTTGACGCTGATGATCATAAGAAGGAATTATTTTGTTGATGTCTAGTATATAATGATAACAAAATTTTCTTTTTGTAGCTTGTGGAGAGGCTGAAAGTTGCAAATCATGAACACAAGTATCACTTCTCAAGAAGGAAATTGCATGGTACTTTCGTTTAAAATTATCAATCTCCTCCATTGAAACAACATATTTATACTTGTTGAGAGCTTGATATAAATGAACTGAGGTATCATGCATTGTTGATAACAACATTCCTTGAAATATTTCTGCATACCTCTTCTTGTAATACATGACGTGTCTTGGAAATAGACCACCAATCAAGCCTTCACCCATGGTAAAGTCATATTGTTGTACGCTGTGAAGCAAAGCATCATCTTCCAAGTATATACTAGCAACAAACTTGTTAGCAATGCTCCTCAAAACATCAAAATTTTGAACCAAATCCAGTATATTGGATAAGAAAATGGAGAGTAAATTAGCAGGGAAAATTAACCTTTGCAATTTTGTGTGCAGAATGTCCTCTTCGATAATGACTTTGATGCAATTTAAAACAGATTTTCTTTTCACCTTAAATACCTTTTGTAGCTCATCTTTGTCAATGCAAGTAGAGAAGGGTTCCTCCCATGGCTTTACCTTGACTGGCACTCTGTAATTTCACACTCTAAATTATGATAATTCCATAAACTCGAATTCTCCAGAGACCAAAATGAACACTATAAACCAAGAGGTGTATGTTGCAAATGAACAAAGCAACAAGTTTATAACCAAATTTCACATGCTTATTCCAACGAAAGAATTATTGGAGATCACACCTTGTAAGGATAACATGAATGAAAGTTATCTAGCTCTTTAAATCGGTTGCCAAATTTCAAGTTACGATGCCAACTTTGTACCAAACAATGCCGCCAATGTGCTAGCGACAATTCAATATGGTTACCTTCTAAAAATAGAAGTAAATTATCGTTGATAAACAACCATTTAAACTGATAGAAGGTTTTAGCAGTGTCGCTTTTCATGCTTTTTTTTTGGAAAAATTCCATCCGTGTTGTCCTTACAAGATTTACAATGCAACACATAAGATATACGATCTGACATGATTTGCAATGTAACACATATGAGATGCCCTAGCCAAATTTCAAACTTTTCATATCAGATGTGCAAAATGAGTACTTCGAATGCCACAATACACCATGACATCCTGAAACCACACATGCTATCATATGACTAGAATGTGTGAGTCAACATGAAATCATGCACACTGATCATCAACAACATTAGAAGTACTAGATCATAATAACATGTGATGCAACAGTATGACCATTAAAATGATGCATGAAGACTTGAAGGAACATTTGAATACAAAACAAATGCGCTTTAAAATTAAATGCCTTGTATATCTTGATTGACTAAGTCAAGCAACTTTGGGTATGCCTTTATCTCTATTGGAACGTCTGATTCTGTTAAATCAGCTTGTTCGCTACCCAACGCCACTAAGAAATCTGCTACTTTATTTCCTACACAATAAGTATGAGAGATGACCGAACTTTCCAATTTATCTAATAATGACCATACTTTGTTAAGCACATATTGAAGATTCCAATTTTGAATTCTCCTCACCCTAAGTGCATTAATGATAATTAGTGAATCCCCTTCAATGTGCAAATTTGGAAAACCCCACTGAGTCGCTAACTCCATGCCACATAATAATGCTTGTGCTTCAACATAATTATTTGTACCATTATTCAAATGAAAAGAGTATTCTACCAATACTTCCCCTGCTTCATTTCTAAAAAAAATTCCTGCACTTGAAAGACCTGGATTTCCTTTAGAGGCTCCATCAAAGTTTAATTTCACAAAACCCTTTTGAGGAGGGGCCCATTTTACTAAAGCTTTGTCTACCTTTGTAATATGTTTTTTAAGAAGACTACCATCAAATGGAAATTTAATGAGCTTCCAATTTTTTATGATTAAACTGTCCCAATTTGTGAAGGAATAATTTATGAATTTATCTCTTTGAACACATGTATTGACACCCTTTGAAATAGCTTTCACTATTTTAATCATAATCATTTCAACTGGTGATTTAATTTTCCTGAAGATCCTCATGTTCCGTTCCCACCAAATATTCCAAATTAAAAGTGGTGGAATAATGATCCATATGCATGCAAAAAAATAGGATCGGTATAGAACCGGCCAGGCTTGGAATAAGTCCCAAATTGTATTTGGAAAAGGGAAAGAGATTTGTAGTTTGCTTTTAATGAAGTTCCAGAATTGATTTGTAGTTTGCTTTTAATGAAGTTCCAGAATTGATTAGCCACACTGCATTGTACAAACAAATGATTTACTGTGTCAAATTCCAGGTCACATAATAGACATTTGAAAGGGTCAACAATTCTCAATTTAACTAGTCGATCACTAGTCAAAATTTGTTTTTGTAAAGTGAGCCATGCAAAGCCACCAGCCTTTGGAAGGACTTTATTATTCCAAAAAAAAATGTAGGCATGCTGAGGTTCAGTGGAGTATTTTGAGTTTTCTAAAACTACATAACCTTCCTTAGAGGCTAACCATATTATTATATCTTCCTTTGGAGACAAGTAAACTGTTCTTTCATTTAAACTATTATTAAATAATACCAATTGTTGATTTAACAAGGAAGCTGGTGGTAATTTCCAAGTTACTTTTCCCGATATTGGATTTGAAGACTGAACATAATCTAAAAAAAATTCACCCTAGGCTTGAGACAAAATTAATCTTATTTCTTGCAAATCCTAATTGAATACCAAAGAAGGTTTACCTAACCAAGAATCTGTCCAAAAACTGATGCTTCTTCCATCATTTATTTTCCAAGAAGAATATCCTGTAATAAGATTTCGGTTGTTTATGATAAAATTCCAAATTGCAGAACCCTTTGGGGGGTATGCAACTGTAAAAAATTTGTTTGGATTTGCACTATCAAGGTACTTTGACTACAATATTTTTACCCATTTAGCATCAAGATTTGTATACATCTTCCATGCAAGTTTTTCCCCAAAAGCTTTATTTCTCCAAGTGAGATTTTGAACCGTTGCCCCACCTTGATTTTTCCCTTTTGCCAATCCTTCTAAGGAGATTAAAGGAATCTTTTTATTTTCATCAATATTTCCTTTCCATAAGAACGTTATTATTTTTTCAATTTCTAAAATAACAGAGGTTGGTGCTTTAAGAACTGATAAAAAATAATTGGGGATAGATGATAAAACTTATTTTATCAAGAGAATTCTGCCTGCTAATGATAACCACCTCGCTTTCCAAGCAAGAATTCTTGATTTTATTCTATCTATGATCTTATCCCAATAAAAAACTTTGTTTGATCCTTTAAAAAAGGGAATACCCAAATATGAACAGGGCAGTTCTGCCTCTTGAAAACCTAATACCTTAACAATTGACTTGTTCAAATCTTCAAAGGTGTTTAGAACATAAAATTTTGACTTAGCAACATTTATTTTCTTCCCAAAAGCTGATGAATATTTGTCCAAAACATCTTTTACCTGCTGTGCTTCCACTACTAAAGACTTATTAAATAATAAGATATCATCCGCAAAAAGATTATGCGTTACTGAAATTGGGGTATTTGGTATTCGCACACCTTGCCGTAGATTTTGATTGTCTCAAGAGAATGAATCTACTTAATGTCTCAGCCATAATTATGAAAAGAAACGAAGAAAGAGGATCACCCTGTCGTACACCTTGTGTAGAACTAAAAAAACCCACTGGACTCCCATTTATTATTACATAAAATTTAGCCCCAGAAAGACATGACCTTATCCATCTCCTCCATTGTGAAGAAAAACAAAATTTTGATAAGCCATATTTAAGAACTCCTAATTTACTTTATCATAAGCCTTCATCATGTCTAATTTAACAATGAACGTTGGAAGTTTTCATGTGACTATTGAATGCAAAACTTCATGCACAATTATTGCTCCTTCATGAGTCTCCCTTCCTGGAACAAAACCTCCTTGTTTAGGAGAAATAATTTTAGGAATGAGAGGTTGTAGTCTCAGATAAATTGCTTTTGTAAATTTTTTATAAACTGTATTACACAAAGAAATAGGCCTAAATTTTGCAAATGTTTTAGGATCTTTGACTTTGGGAAGAATGGCTATATTGGTAACATTAAATTGTTTGAGCATAATTCCCATTCTTCTGGACTCTTCAAGTGCCCATAACAGTTCAAAGCATATGAAGTCCCAAAATTTTTGAAAAAATAAAGTCGTGTAACCATCTGGGCCAGGAGCTTTTTCTGGTGGTAATGAGAAGACTACATATCTGAACTCCTCTATAGTAAATGGTCTCATCAATTGGTTATTATCTTCATTAGTGACCAAATGAGGAATTGTGGCGAGAAGATCCTTTTCATTATTGGCCTTATTCACATCAAAAGTTTGTGGAGCTGAGAGAAGTTCTGAAAAGAATTTAATGCCTTCATTATTGATATCCTCTTCCTTTGTTAACCAATTTCCTGTGGCTATTTCCTGAATTGAATGAATTGAATTTGCAGCCTTCTTGATATGTGCAGAAGCATGATTTTTTTTTTGTTACGATCTCCCTCTCTTAACCATAACTCCCTAGATTTTTGTCTCCAATAAGACTCTTCCCTTGCACATAATTCTGCCCATTCTGCCTGTAATGACCTATGTTTTTCATATAAATCTGCATCTATCCCATTTTTAATTATGCACTCATGTAGGGTTGTAAGCTCTTTAAATACTGAGTCTTTCTGTTGGAAGATATTCTTAAAAACTTGCTTATTCCAAGACTTTATTTGATGTTTTACATGAACCAATTTTTTGTAAAATTGAAACATTTTAGATCCCTCCTCATATGGAGCATTCTCCCACCATTTCTTTAATAAATCTAAAAATTGGAGGTGCCTAAACCACATACTCTCAAACTTGAAGGAGGATTTAACCCTTGAAATAGTTATGTTTGATATACCTAAACAAATTGCATAGTGATCAGACTCCAGATATGGAAAAATATCAGATTTTAGCTTGTGTGGGGAAGTAAACCAGTTGGAAGAAACCAAAAATCTATCTAGCCTCTCAACTATTTGCAAAAAACCCTTTCTTTTGTTAGTCCAAGTGAATTTCCCAGATTCTGGTTGAATATCCCTCAGAGCGTTTGATAGGATAAAATGATTATAATCAACCATAACCCTAGTTGGGGGAATAATACCACCACTTTTCTCCTCCAAAGAGTTTATTGCATTAAAATCTCCTGCAATAATGATCTTGTCATTATGAATTTCATCAATATTTCTAGATATTTCATCCCATAAATTTTTCTTATCTATTGTGGAAGTAGGCCCATACACATTTATTAGCCATAAATGAAGATTGAATTTTGTTACTTCTACTAGCTGCCAAGAGGGCTGATTTTTATGAGATTTAACTTGGACTGATTTAGGGTTCCATAATACCAATAGACCTCTTGATGCTCCTTGAGCAGGTGAATTTACATAAGGTCATTGGGTGTGGGTATGACCCTCTGTATGACAATTTAGACAAACTGATTCTGCATATTCAAACACAATTCTTTGATAGCATTTTCCAAATACAAAAAAAAGAAAGATTTGCTTTGGAATTATTTTTTCTACATCCATTAGAACACATGTCCTAATAGGTTTTGAAGGATCTTTAAAGAAATCTTTATCATGCATGAGAAAGATTCCAATTTGATTAGTTATTGATTCAATGATCCTTAGTTCTCTATATTCTAATGGGAGAGATGGCATTTGAAACCAAAAGGGAACATATTTGAAAGATGCAAAAATCGGTTTAAAATTTGGAAGCCAGGGTTGCATGCTTAGACCCGCCCCTTGATAGGTCCATGATTTTATTCTAAAAATAGAATCCTTTCTTTTTTTACTATAAAAAATGACAGCAAAAATACCCTGTTCCGAATCCAAATAGAAAACTTGTTCTACACCTTCCCAATCTTCATAGACTAATTCCTTCAAGTTATTCAATGGAAAAGTTAAATTCCAAAACTTACAAATTAGTTCCTTGTCACATAGATCTTGGATTTGAGGATGAAGCATGTCTTCTGAGAAAGTGACCTTAATAACATTTTCCTCCTTTCCATGTGAAGCCTCCACTTTCTAATGAGTGGGAGAACAAACCACTACTTCTTTCTGCATTTTCTCTTTAGATCTCCATTTCTTTGTTGGCCCCCCTTTATTTTTCACACCCTTTCTTCTCTTTCCCTTTGCTTTCTTCTTTTTAGATACCTTTTTCTGTTGAATATGAGGTTTAGTTCTGTTTGTAGCGACATTTTGTTCCTGTGGTATCTCAGAGGGCTTAACATTTTTATTTTGGTGGCTGTGAGGATGTAAATCTGCTTGATGTCCTCCATTGCTAGCAACCACTTCTGAAACCCTTTGAACAGGCTGGCGTAGATTAGGGTTTCCTTGTGCCCTATTATTTCCTCGAAATGAGCACGACCCATTATGCGGATTGGAGCAATTCTAAATATTTCGTTGGCCTTGCCCCCTATGATTATTGGGAATGGGCCTCTGATTGTTAGTCCTTTCAGGAAAGCCTTTATCCTTTTCTCCATGTGATAGATGAGAGTTCTGGGGAATCTTTGGAATGAAGGAAGCACCGTTAGTGTTAATGTGATGCCCATTTGCAAATGATCGAAGATCTGCCTTGGCTTTTTCATACAAATTATCTAAATATGTAGATTTCTTCTCTAGCTATTTGCTAGTCCAAAAATCCTCCGACATCCATAGAACTCCCCTATCATCTTCATATAGATCAAATACAGGTTGCTTTCCATGTACTAGTCGCCTAGTATGAAAGGGTTTCCAATTTGGCCTTGAAAACCTATGTCGACTAACATTGTTATTTTGCCTTGCATGTTGCTGGAGGTTATTCGTGGGCCTGTGGTGAACAAGATTCCTACTATCAAGACAGTGATACTGATGTAGGTCCCTGTCATGCAGACCATTTTCCCTCTGATTTGTCTAAAAAAAATTACTGTAAGAAAAAGAAAACGATGTAATAATCAGAACCTAGAACATTCATGAAAAATTGTAAGCTAGGATCATTGCTAAAATAACCCACTACCTACATTCCAATTTCCTAAATCATCTAATTCATCATCTCGATCAATTCCTTAACAAATATATCATTCCTACAATAGGGACCATCTCGGATAACAAATACGTCCTCTTTGGCAAGAGATATGATGAATTTTTTTTTCCAGTCAATATTTTCTTGTCTCCTTTCTTAAATCTTACTTGAAACCACCTTGATCTTTCAATATCTTGGTGTGTCTAGAGGAGTACACAATGATTCATAGTCATTGATTTCAAATTTTTCTTTTTGTGGAAAATTCTTATAATATTATAATGTCGAATACTTTCCCTTTGTATGTTGAAGTAGCTTCAGGAATAACAATGACCATTGCATATCATGCTCTTCATACCTTTTGTGCATAGGCCTATATTTCTCTGAGATTTATTCTCTCACACATCTAAACAAGGTTTGCAGAGTCAATGTCCATGCAATAGATACAACACCATCCTAGTTCTTCATACCTTGGTGAATAGTGTCTAGTTTTTATATCAAAATAAGGGTTTCTCTCTACATTTTTTAAGCATAACCAAAAGCAAAAGAAAAAATCATTTTTTCCATCCAATTTTCTAATAAAACTCCTAAATCATCCCAATAGCTATATATTTCATTTGATATTTGATCAACATGATTTATATATCCATCATAATCCAAAATATTTTTTTATCATATTCATCATACTAACTATTATATCTAGGTATCATAACACAAATAAAAAACCCATAGCATCTCTACATACACAAATCATTATTATCATTGTAGTACCATAAAAATACAAAAAATTATAGCATTAAATCATGTTATCATCTAGTCCAATATCATCATAATACACCACATCATATACCATAACATCAAATAAGATCATGAGTGCATACATATATCTATAATATAGAAAAATCAAATAGAAATTATTAGATACATACATCAAGTCATATAGATATCTATCACATGCATATAGAAAACATCATATTCACAAAAAAATCTCATCTCATATGTGTGTGTGATGATACATCATTGATATATACAAATATCTATAGAAGGTCTATAAAGAGCCATGAATATTCATATATACATGCGTTTGTAGGAATATAAAAAATGTTTCTACATCAAATACATCATGTACATCATATATACAAATCCCCTCTACATATAACTCCCACCACCCTCTAAATGAATAGGAGAGGGTGGACAACTTGCTTCACCCCTAGTTGTGCCCCTAGATGTGGACTTTACACTTTTGGTTGCACTAGCTAATTTGGTGGATGCGGTGATACCAATGGTGGTAGCCCTACTAATCCCCCATCACCAACCTACCCTCCACTTGTCAATTGTGAGGCCTTTGACCAAATCACTAAAAAATTGGGAGCCTTCCTCTTTGCCGATATCACCACCTCATATGGAGTCCTGTAGTATGTGGCATCTTGGGTGAGTCTCCTCACCTCTCCCATATAATATGTTATGGGGAATCCTCCTTGACCTAACCCTCCACCTATCATGAATAGGTTAAATCAATGATCGAATAAATTTTGAATAATAGAAAATGATATAAATAATCAATAAATCAATTCAAATGATTAAAAAGACCTAATCTCAATGAAGCATGTACACATCAATATGAAAGAAATAATAATGTAAACAAGAAAACTCTAATTTACCTCCACTAAAAAATCCTATCCTTACTCCATTGTAAAATGCAAAATTACACTATTTGGATAGTATGTGGAATGCTCAAATACTTAACATAACCTTGTTAGCAAAAGTAATGTAAAATAAATTATAGTTTAGTTACAAATTTGATGAGGGTTGTATGGCTAAATGATGGATGTTTAATAATTTTCAAGGATATCATATCAATGGTGTGGGATGTTAGATGAGATCAATAGATGAATATTGTTGAGAGATCATGGTGAATGTGCATGGATAGATGAAATGGAGTGAGTGAAAGTGAATTGAGGTCTACTTTTAGTCAACTCACTAAAATTAGCGATGATCACTAAATTTAGGATTAAGAATAAAGATAGAATTGATATTATTAGGAAATACATAAAATAATTATTTTATTTATTTTTAGAGGAATGTGCAGACTAAATAAATTAAATTGTTTATTTAATTTTGGAGGAATAATTAGCTAATTAAATAATTTAAAAAATATTTAATTATATGAGATGGGAGGAATGCATGATTTAATTAAATAATAAATAATTAAAAACTATTTAATTAATGTTTTTTTTAAGAAAAAGGAACAAGGCCTATATTTATATTATATAATATTATACAGTTACAAAATATCTTACAGAATTCACAAGGAAACTTTATTAGTTAAGCATCAACTGACCACATTGTTGATAATTTTTACATATAATTTTAACCATATTTGATTGCATTTACATATAACTAAAAATTAACTATCTGAAGTACTTTTCATCATGACAATAACCTTGATAATACAACCAAAAAAATGAATACAACTAATATCATCACTTTAGATTTTTTTCTATCTTGGCAAAAAACTCCATACTTTTGAATATGAAAGACCATCATTCAGCGCGTGGGACTTCTAGAGATGTGCCAAAGTTGTAATGTTCAGATTAGAGATAATGGCATGATGTTCATGGAGGGAGCTCTAGAACACTAAGAAGAAGATGCCACAACGAAATTGGGAGGATGGTGTTCATGTTCCAACAAGAATGCCCAAACATGATATTTCTCCTTGAACCTTTCTATCATGTCCTCACCAATTTCTCTTGGATTACGGTTAAGGGTAGTGTACACATGTCTTGGATTTTTCATTTCAAAGGAATGCTTTATAACATCATACACAGATACATATGCCCTCTTGTGTAAGAGGAAATTCCTAGGGAATAAACCCCCAACATACTCTCGTCCCTTCCAAAAATCATTAGACTGGGTAACTTGTATAATTATTTAATAAATGGAGGGAAAAGTGTTATCTTAATCAAATAATTAGAAATTATTTAATTAATAGTGTGATTAGTGATGATGATGGGAAACGATGAATTTAGAAAAATGTGTTTGAAATTTTTAGGTGCCTACAACTTGCCCCTCTTTGAGACAATGTGCCTTGTTGCATTGATTCAAAGACATGTTATTGATATAAATATTTAGGTGATAAGATACCTAGTGTGCCCCCAAAAATGAAGGGGTGATGGTTGGATGGCAAGGTCAATTGGAAAATATGAATTTTAGGTCAAGATCATGATAGGTAAATGAGATAAGTTTAGTGAAGATGAGGACAAAGTTAGGATTAGGTTGACAAAGGAACGGGTCATGAAAGGTATGATATGATTAAAATGGAATAACTTTAGGTGGGATGGGGGGAATATAGGGTTTGGTTTCCTATATATAGCCCTTGGAGGGATACACTATGGAGTTTTGAGATTTTGAGAGCTTTTAGAGGGTTTAGAGTGTGGAGATGTTGCAGAGATGGTTGGTACTTTGAGAGAATTACACTAAATGGAGTGAGTCTATTAGTACTAGAGGTCGGATGGAGCGCCCTAGGTAGTATATATCTAACCCTTTGGTCCTTAGGCATCAATTTAGGTGCATCAATTACTAGCTAGCATAGGATGTCAAATCTTCCAAAGCATAGAATGACACTTTCAAAACTTTTTATATCACATTTGATATGCAAAATGGTGCACCTAAAAATAAAATTTGATACTAGTGTGGCACATTTGAAAAAGCAGGTTGCAATTGATTAGGCCTAGTTTGTATTTGAAAAGACTCATTTGGTACTAGAATGACACATGAAAATTAGTTTGCATATGATTTAGTAAAATGGCACATTTGAAATAAAGGGTCACATATGACCATTTTGGCACATTTGATTATAGAGATAGTGAAATTAGGAATTTTCCTAATTTATGATAGATTAGCATTGTGTGTGTTATGTTTGTAGGATGTATTAGAGCCAATTATGTCAAGGGAGCAACATACTATGGTGTTGCAATAGATTGAAAAACTTGGAGAATTGGATTAGTCATTTCTAGTTGCAGTCAGTTTGTGGCATATTACTTATATATGAAAGATTAGAGAACATAGGGTGATGATGATATCCCTCATTGAGATATGGAATATCAAGATGTCGACATTCTTCCTTACCAATAGAGAGGCTACCATCACCCTAGAGGATATTTGGAGGATATTGAGGATCCACATTCATGGTTCCTAAGTGATTTATGACATAGACACTGGTGATGAGGCACTAGAGTGAGTGTTCTTGGATTATGATCTTAGTATTGAGGATGCGAGATGGACTTGAGGAGAGTGATGGGGAGATTCAATGATCTCCCACTGGTTCTTAATATAATTTGGATCTCTTTGTGTCTCTCTCAATTACTACCTATGATAGTTGTGCCTTTATCAATAAGCATCAAGCTATCTTAGAGTCTCTCTTAGATGTCCTTTATGTAAGATGCACAAAAAGGCTATCCCTCTCCCTCCTATAGCCATCTCTCTTGAAAATCCTAGTCTCACTCAAAAAGTGTGACTCCTAGTCACACCCTCATATCATCATCCTCCCCATCTCCTCATCATAATCAAGGGATGTACCTGCATCCCTCACTAGTGATCCCCATGCCTATTAAACAAGCATAAATGAATTGAAATCCCCCACAACTATCTCTAGGACTACCATGGGTCCCCAATCACCATTTCCAGTCATCAAATTAATTAAGTAATTTTTAATTATTTAATTAATTTACCATTCCCCTCCAACCACTTTAATTATTTTTTTCAATTGATTTAATTAGTTTCTCATTTTCACTCATCCACTTTAATTAAATAATTTTAATTATTTAATTAATTTCTAATTTTTCTTCCATCCACATGATTAAATAATTTTTAATTAGTTAATTAAATCACGCATTCCTCTCATCTCAAATAATTAAATATATATATTTTTAAATTATTTAAATAGCTAATTATTCCTCCAAATTTAAATAAATTATTTAATTTGTACATTTCTCTAAAATTAAATAAAATTATTATTTTATTTATTTCCTAATAATATCAATTCTATCTTTATTCTTCTAATCCTAAATTTAGTGAGTTGACTAAAAATTAACCTCAGTTCACTCACTCCACTTCATCTATCCATGCACATTCATCATGATCTCTCAACAATCCTCATTCATTGATCTCACATCCTACACCATTGATCTAATATCCTTAAAATCTATAAAACCTCCATCATTTATCCATATAACCCCCCCTAAAATTTGTAGCTAAACTATACTTGATTTTACATTTTTTTGCTAACAATATTATGCTAAAAATTTGAGCAATCCACATACTATCTAGATAGCATAATTTTACATCTTACAATGGATTAAGGCTAAGTATTTTTGGTGGAGGTAAATAAGATTAGTTCGTTTACATTATTATTGTTTTCATATTGATGTGCACATGCTTCATTGATATTAGGCCTTTTTTTATCATTTGAATTGGTTTATTGATTATTTCTATAATTTCCTATCATTTAAAATTATTTTGATCATTGATTTCATGTGATGGTAGTCTCTCCTATAGGAAGGATGAGTGAAAACATATTTCTATATTATCTCTCAATGAGGGTTCTCATCATTGCCCTATGTGCTCTAATCTCTAGCATATATGTAATGTGCCACAAATTGACTGCTACTAGAAATGACTAGTCCAAATCTCCAAGGCTGTTACTCTTCACCAACACCATAGGATGTCACTCCCTCAACACAATCATCTCTAACACATCCTTCAAACATAGTGCACACAATGTTAATATATCAAAACATAGGAAAAAAACCTAAGTCCACTAGCTTTATAATCAAATGTACTAAAACAAAGTCATATGCGACCCTTTATTTTAAATGTGCTATTTTAGAAAATTGGATGTAAATTGATTTTCATATGCTCTATTCTAGTATCATATTCACCATTTCAAATGTGAACTATCCCTAATCAATTTCAACCAACTTTATCAAGTGTGCCACACTAGTATCAAATGCATCATTTCATTATCAGATGTGTTATTTCATATATCAAATATGACTTAATAGGTTTTAGAAGTCCCATTTCACATTGTTTGTCTTATCTTTAACTAGTAATTGATGCAAGAGTGTTGGCTTAACAAATCAACAGATCCACTAAATCCTAGAAGTAAGCCACATTTCATGCTTAGATCTAGTGTAGGATTTGGCCAACTAACAGGAAATGAGATTGGAACACATTTCCCCTACACTTCAGGCTCTATAGGACCTAGGGGGAGTGACCCTTTTAGAAGCACCTAAAGATTCATACACACATTCAACAGGGTATTTCTTAATAGATAATGCTCTCATAAGAATATGCCAAGAAAAATGAAATATAACTCAACATTGGCTAAGACATTGCGTGAATTTCATTAACCGGCATGAAGAACACGGTAGATACAAATAACCATAAAACATAAAATAGAATTGAATGGTTTGTTTAGATTTTAAAATTTGGGACCAAACTAAAAACAAAAGATGCACAAGGCTTGACCAGTGCCAAGAGAAGGGCTACAGAGTCATATAGCCAACATTTCATCTTGCAATGTTAAACATGTTTTGAAGATTTTTGAAAATGTTATCACATTATGATAACAAGACCATTGAAGCTTTATCAAATGACCATTCTTATAAATCCACATGGAAACGCAATACTCTTGTTACATTCACTAAAGAAATTAAAATATTCTTTGAATAGAAGGCAATAATAAATGCAACTCAGAGGCAACAAATGTGCATGAAAAAACCCAAGTAATCTTTGATTGTTGAATTTAAAAGAGTATTACATCTCAGCCATGGAGATAGTCATAGAATAAAATATTCATGAAGCATAATTCAAAACACAAAAAAAACCTAAGACTAATGGCTAACATTTATATTTCACCCTAACTTTACAAGTTATCCAGAGCTTTTGCCTTCCTTGCAGAACTTTTAGATTTATTCACTACTGGCGCACACTGAACAAAATGTTTCCTGCAATAGATTTATGTGTCTCCTTGATCTCTATGTCGACATTGACAAATACTCCATTAAGCCCTTTTGAAAATGTGTTGCCTTTGTTTGTCGGATCCCTCCATTTGTACAATGGTTGTAGGGTAACATCAACATTAAAATTCTTCATTTTTTATTCTCATTGCACGACATTAAATGTTTCTTCACCTCAAGCAAGTTATTTGCTTTTAGTTCCATACTGCTAATCTCGTATAAGCATTTGATGTGTTTTATCTGCCTCCTAAAAACATCCCCTCACTTCCAAACTGTGTTGATCTTCATTCAAAACTTGTGCCATGGTAGCAAGACTCAAATATGCCCACATATAATGAGGAAACCCTAAGTACTTTCCCAATAATATTTTTCCCCTTCAGAAACACATAGCTATTCAAACAACACAACAGGATCAAATAGTGTTGTGACTTAATCCCATGGTAACTCAAATGAAGCACTATAACTTTTTGCTTGAAAGCATCCTGTGAAACATTTTTTATGCCCTTGCTATCCTTCCACATCCTACATATACTCATTTTGTACAACTCCACAATCAGTATGCTTTAGAAATACATGTCTTGCAGGTGCAACTACAACATCTAACAAAATTATTCCATCCTTTAATGCTTTGATGGATGGCCATGTGCTCTCCTCAAGTTGTCATTTTTGCATAGGAAAAAAAATGATATACATATGCTTCCACATAATCTAGGAACATGAACAACATTAATCTTGTACAAATGATTTTCCTTTGTCAGTATCATGTAGTTGTTCCAACAACTTAGCAAGATTGAATGGTGTTGTGGCCTTATCCCATAGTAACTCAAGTGAAACACCGTCTTCCTCTGCAATTTTGCTTCATGACAATGTTCTTTGAGTCATTCAGTCAAACAAGTTACTTGCCTTATATATGCTTCCACAATTTACTTGCATATTTAGCAGGGCACCTATAATTATAACATCAAATAGAATTCTTCCCCCCTTCATGCTTTGATGGATGTCCACAAAATAGAAGCTATTATAAGAGGTTCCATGTAATTCATTTTGCTACTCAGTATAGGTATATGACCTTTTCAATCATTACAAATGAATTGTTTTCTTCAATTGGAACATTGCAACACATACAATCTCATAACTGTGTAAAGCATGTTGGGTCCCCATGTGGGCCCGGCTAAAAAAAAATCATTTTCAAACAATTTTTTAACCAAAATTGACATGAAACTACTTCTACATTCTTCTGGTGAGAAAATTTGAAGTGGGTTATCATTTAAAACTTGCTTTCTAACATGTTTGCACAATGATCAAAATAAGTCAAGTGGACTTTGGAATCGCCTTGGAAAACTAGTCAAACCACCTCCTAGAGCCATGAAAATACATAGGCATGTATAAATTTGAACTGAAAACACAATGCAACAAACAATTCAGCAAAAGAGATCTTGAGGTGCAAGATATTAGTCGACAAAGTGGCTCACTTAGACTTTTATGCAACTACACCTGTCAAAAACCAATTAGGGCTCACCAAGTCACCTCCTTGAAAAAATATCAAATCACCTCCTGGGAAACTTCCACTGGAAACACTAGATCATTTAGGTCCACTGAGTATGCATGCAACAAGGATTTCCTTCAATCATCATTCTTCGCGAGATATTAGGGGTCAAAATTGATCTCCTTGAAAAGTTATGAAAATACAAATGTAAAATCAGAACAAACTGCATTTGCTTTTGATTTGGTAAAAATATCAAATTTAATCTCGAGGCTCTGAAACCAGACCAGGGAGCATATGAATGTGGGGGGAATGCAGGGAAATAATCAAATTTTCATGAAATTCATCCAGCTGTGAAATGTCAGCTTGAACAGGAGGCCACTTTGTAGGACAAAGAGTTTGGAAACATCAATACAGTCCCAAAACCCTCCAGCTTTGCATTTCAAAACCCTATCAAAATCATCATGAGAAGTTGAAATTGGAAATGCATGTTGAAATATGTCAAATGAGTACACTCACCAAGGGGTTTGGAATAAAAATCAACTGGCTCCAAGTTATGACCCTACAAAGTAGGTCACAAGGGCAGATTTTCCAGGTGCATTTTTGAGTGTGCAAAGCATATTTTTCTTTATGGGAACTTAAAATTTGCAAAATTTGAAAGTTTCATTAGTGGCCCTAACTGAGGATGTATGCCCCCTATGGGCATAGCAAGATTCTAGATCTCTGGGGATTAGACCAAGTGCCAAGTCCATTGGGTGCTCTGAGTCCTTATTCAAATTTTCAACATCACTTGGTGACCCCAAGCCACCAAATGAAAAAGGGGAGTCAATTCTTACCCCTGTCAAACACCAATCTGTTAAAGGATCTTATCTCCCTCAATCCATACTTGCCTCTGCCACACCACAACAACATGAGTGACTACATTTTTGCAAACACTAGTGTCAAGCTACCTTTGTACAAGTGGAAATTTTCTCCCTGTTTAACTTTGTTGTCACATGGCAACGAAATCACATAGACCACGTCACTACCAATCTCTTCATTTTTTTGATTTTGTAGTAAGTGACAACATATGAGGATAATGATCAATACCACATGAATACACAATATTATCACATTTACTAACCCCCTTATAATGATTATGCTTTGAAAATATGTCATGCCTCAAAAATAATGTGCAATCCTCCTGTGTGTTGAGCAAAAAATGCTCACACATTTGTAACTCCTTCAAGTGAATTACATCACAAGTCAGATTATCATCATCCCAACAACACAACCCAAACACATTATCATGTGTCTCAAGGTTCTAAAAACAAGATTCATCAACACCCAAAGTACTTTCATCTTCATTCAAGTCATGGCATTCAGAAGGAAGGTCATGATCCCAGACAATGTTTCCTACTTCAGTCTCATAGACAAGATTGTCAACATTCAATATGTTATCACAAAGAGTAGTTTCATGTACGATTTCATATGAATCAGAACTTTCATTTACAAAAAATTCATCATAGTGAGTGTTTAAAACACATTCACTATTGCAAAAAGTATCCCACTCAACATTATCTCCTGTTGCACTAACATGAAAATCTAAAGCATACTACTCATGAGAAGGACTATGAGTTACAGATCTAGAAAAAAGGTTCTCATATGCATCTATGTGATAAAAAAAATCACATTCTTCATGTGCAAAATCATCATAAAGAGCTTCATCAATTGTACCAATATTTTTCTATACCTCTTCACTTTCATATACAACCACATTTGTGCTAATCTCATGAAACATTCAGTGATAACTTCAAAACTAGCAAAAGGAATGGAAGAAGGTGAAGAATCGAACAAGAAAAGAGTTCCTTGTTCATCACTTACATTACCAACATATGCATGCTCCTCATAATCAACTACCTGAACTGATTCATCCAATGAATCTCTTGCACACATATCTTCTTCTCTATTCATACTGCTGCAACAATCAACAGGGTCACATTCCTCGCTGTCAAACTAAAAATCATCGTTTGTTTCTTCATTGAAGTTGCTTGTGGGTGATCTCTCCAAATGAAATTCATTGCACACTTTTTCATTTAAATATGATACACTAACATCCTCAAAATCATTCCCTAAATCAGAAAATTACTTTGTCTCTTCATCATGAAAGCTTGTATCAATGCCACACTCACTTGTAGAAGAAGCAGGACCAAGTGTACCTGTTATCGATTTTTCACCAAAACTCAAATTGATAGAGATGGTTATTACAAGTTCATTTAAGGTGAAAAGTTTCAATTATTCCTACAGTTGTTTAAACCATTGCATATTTTAAGTTTTGAGTTTGAAAGAAAATGCAATGTGTTCCAGTTTTCCATTCATCATTTGCAACATTAAGTATTGTGTTAAATGTAAAAGAAGGTACTTCATTATGTATTCAGTTGTTTATCACACAATGTTTCATACATTTGTTTCATGAGAGAAGTACAAAATTGAACAAGAAATGTACAAATGTTGTTTTGTATTCATTGGGATAAAAGATAATCAAGTGTCCCATACAAGCCATGGGAGTAGCTGAAACAATGAGCCATAAAGAGTACACTACACTTCTGAAGATAAAAAGAGAAAAGAGCATATAAGAGAGAATATAGCCATCATTTCTTGAACTTGTCCTTGAGTTTCCTTCAGCGTTGAGCTCTCCTCTTTGCCTCCCATTCTCCAAGTGAGCCTCCAAGTGTATGAAAATGTTTGTTAGAGCTCGAGTTATGAATCCTCCTACATGATCCATCAACAATAATTTAGAATATTGTTTATGATTCATTGAATCAATTGAGCAAAGACAAGAGGAGTGCAAGAGAATACCAAGGAGGAAACATCATAAGAAACTTCTAAATTTATTGTTTTAATCTAACACTATTTATTTCTTGTGCAGGTATAGGAAAAGCTATGTTGTTGAATTTTTTTTAATATTTTATAGCATGTGGTGTAAAATGGATTCCCACAAGGGTTGATCTCGGCATACTACCCCTCAAAATTCCATAGAGGGTTTCAAACAAAAAACAATTTAGTATTGCTCAAGAGAGATATGCATCTGAAGGAGTGCATCAAAATTTCATAAGAGCTCAAGCAAATGATCATCTAAGACAATCAAGTCTGAAGGTGCAATAAATTGAAGATCATAGATGATCAGTTGCTCAAGTGAATCATCATTAAGTGCATCATCATGGAATGATATATTGAACAGGCATACATAATGTCTTGTTTAAAATTCATCAATAGCAACTAAAGAAATTTGAGAAGCTTCAGAACACCTTCATCATGGTGTTGTATTTTAATGATATATCAGTTATGATATAGCAGCACTTAAAGGACTTCCTTACTTCACTGGTGAAGACCAAACTACCCCTATTGAACACATCTGAGACATGGCAACATTATGTTTGGTGTAGAACATAACAGAGGAGAACGTGGCTATAAGGTCGTTGGCTTCATTGAAGGGGAAGGACCTTCAGTGGTTCAAAGGAATCCCAGCCAATTCCATTGCAACATGGGACCATCTTGGAAATGGTCTTCACCGACAGTTCATAGACAAGTCAGATCACCTTTCATTGCTTGATCAAATGAGCACCATCAAGCGTGCTCCCCATGAACATATGGTTGACTTTAATTATAGGTTTCAGAGAACCTAGGATAGGATACCTCTAATTGTCAAGCCCTCACCTGAACATGCCTTTTTATTCTTCCTAAAAGCCTTGAATAGTGAGATATCAGTTATGATACAATATATGGGGGGTTTTACATTGCCAAATGCCTATGACATCACAATGAGGGCTGAGAATTGTCTTATCCAAGCTAGAAAGATAACAACTAGACTACCCACACCTATTCTTCTTGAGATTCAGCTACCTACAATTATGAATTTTCCTCCTATTGTTGTTGTTCCGCTAGTCCCAGCAATAGGTTATAACGTTGATGTTCAAGAAAATTCCATTTTGAACCAAACCAAAGGAATCCAAGAGATCAAAATAATGTTGCAAAATTTTGGTAAAACCTTTAGCAATGAATTCATGAGTCTCAAGAAGCAAGTTGGTCATGAAAATAGGCCTTACCAAGCTCCTTACCAGTAGAACCAACAAAGTATTCAACCATTTTAGAATGATTTCCAAGGACATAAAAGGGGTTTCAACCCCAAGCCTTTTCGGCCATATGACCCCAATGTTGCTGGCCCTTCAAGAGAGATTATACCACATAACAACTTGGCTCAAGAACCTGATTGGTGCTACCTGTGCAATCAACCACACAATCAAGTTGCGTGCATGAGTAGAATGGAGAATCAAATGCTAATGGTGAAGAATCATTATGCTAGCCTAGAAAATCTACCAAGCGAGAATGTGGAACAACCAAGAAACTCTAAAATTGCTTTAGTGAATTGGAAAAGTGTTGAATATTGCGGAGTTAATCATTTCCAAGGTCAAATCCAGCAAGGTTCAACTATTGCAGCAAACAAAAGGTCGAAACAGAGAGAAATTGAAGTGGAACAACAAGTTGTAAGAGACAAAAAACATGTCATTCCATCTCAAATTGTCCCTACAACACAACCGAAGGTGCATATTCTACAAAGAGGACAACATAAGGTAAGCAATGATGTTATTTCTTTAGGACAACAAAAGATAAGTCCTGCATCTTTCAATGTGGTTGAGCATTTAAAGAAATCTACATTTAGCATGTCCATTATGGATGCACTACATATTCCAAGCCATAAAAGTTTGTTGCAAGATGCATAGGTTGAAATTCCATCTTCAGATGTTGTTAATGCAGAAAAGAGCAGAATGGTGCTTGCAAACAGCCTAGAGATCAAAGCTGAGCAACAAAGTAAAGAGGTGAAACCCCCACCATTCTACCTAAGTCTGATTATAGGTGATAAAATTGTTCATAACTGCATGATGGACTCGGGAGCTAGCAGCTCAGTCATGCTTAAAAGCCTAGCTGATAAGTTAGGCTTAGTTTATGAACCCGTGTCAAAAGGAGTTGTGAAATTAGATGGATCTGCTATTCAAATAGTAGGAATCATTAAAAACCTAGCCATCACATTACATGCTTGCCCCAACTTTTCAGTTTCCAAATATGTTCATGTGATTGAGTTGCCTCCCCATTTTTCACTCTACCTCTCGAGAGACTTCACTACCAAACTAAGAGGGTTTTTATTAGCAAAAGACCACATTGAACCTTATATTCCTAGCCCAGTAAACACTAACCTATACTCCACAAATGGGTTGGAGAACCAACCCATGATCATAGACCCAAATGCACCCAACAAAGAAGATAATGTGGATGAATGGGCTACCTAAGATCATGACCTTGATCCTTCCAGTCACACCGAGGAGGAAAGGTTAGGCATTTACATAATCCAAGAGTCTAATATAGCAGTCCCTAATCTGGTTAAAGGCCAAGGTTAGCTTTTGGTTGGCAACACAAAGTTCCTAAAAGATGAAGAGGTGGTTAAGGAATGAAAATAGTTTCTCTTTGAAGGTCAGGTTTTAGATTAGGAAGAGGACCCCAAAGAAGAAGAGACGTCTATTCAAGAATGGATGAAAATACTCTTTGAAAATGAAGCTTTATATAAAGAAGAAAGTCCCAAAGAATATGGAGAGGTTGATTAAGAATGGATGGAGATGCAGATTGATGATCAAACCTTGGATTGAGGAGAGGTATTTGAAGAATAGTTTATTTTTGAAGTAAGTAGGGCCATTGAAAGCTACTTCAAGAGGGAAGATCATGTAAATAGAGAGAATATGTTTCTGGAGGATTTTGAGTTCCCTGTTGAAAATTGTGAAGAGGAAATCATTGTTGAGCCACAACTTCCAACCAAATGGTCAAAAGGATTACCTAATTTTGATGTTGAAGTTCAAAGGAATATGACCATGATGGGGTCAATGTCTACTGGTGAACATACATTCTATGAGAGATACTTTGACAAAATATTATCCTAGAAAGCTAATTTTCAGTTGAATGAGGAGCTAAATGGTAATATGGTAAGAGAATTCTATGAAGCAAAAGTGCAGAGAATTTTTTGTTGGAGATTTTGTGCTCAAGTAGGATGAGAACAAGAATAAACCAGGGAGACACTCTAAATTTGATGCAATTTGGGATTGCCCATATGTAATAATAGAACACAGAGAGCATAATTCTTTTCATCTTTCAAGGTTAACTAGAGAAGTGCTTCTGATCCCAGTCAATGGGATCCATTTGAAACATTGTTTCTTAGGTTCTAAGTTCTACCCCTGTACTATAGTAGAGTAGCTACTACTAATAAGTGCTTTCAGAACTTTTTTTCACTAGTTTTATTTTCCATAAGTGCTTTTGCACATTATTTTTTTGGCCACCGGGGCCTTGTTGGTTTTCTTTTGTTTGTTTTGGTTTTGGTTTTGCTGCTATTTGGAGTTGCAAGTTTCCTATTTTTTCATAAATTTTGAGTTTCAGAAGGGAAGAATTGACTCCATGCCCAATGGATATACATAAGGAAACTAGCCTGATGCTTAGCAGGAAAATATTTAGCAGAGGTCGCCAAAAGTGTTATCAATTTTTCACCATAGCTCAAATTGACAAAGTTGGTTATTACAAGTTCATTTTAAGGTGAATTTTTTTAGTTATTTCTATAGTTGTTTAAACCATTCCATATTTAAAGTTTTGAGTTTGAAAGAAAATGCAATGTGTTTTAGTTTTCCATTCATCATTTGTAGCATTAAGTATTGTGTTAAATGCAAAAGAAGGTACTTCATTATATATTCATAGTTTATCACACAATGTTTCATACATTTGCTTCATGAGAGAAGTACAAAATTGAACAAAAAATGTACAAATGTTGTTTTGTATTCATTGGGATAAAAGATAATCAAGTGTCTCACACAAGCTATGGGAGTAGCTAAAACAATGAGCCATAAAGAGTACACTACACTACTGAAGATAAAAAGAGAAAAGAGCATATAAGAGAGAACATAGCCATCATTTCCTAAACTTGTCCTCGAGTTGCCTTCAGTGTTGAGCTCTCCTCTCTACCTCCCATTCTCCAAGTGAACCTACAAGTGTATGAAAATGTTTGTTAGAGCTCAGGTTATGAATCCTCCTACATGATCCATCAACAGTAATGTAGAATACTGTTTATGATGCATTGAATCAACTAAGCAAAGAAAAGAGGAGTGCAAGGGAATACCAAGGAGGAAACATCATAAGAAACTTCTGAATTTATTGTTTTAATCTAACACTATTTATTTCTTGTGCAAGTATAGGAAAAGCTATATTGCTAATCTGTTTTGAATATTTTATAGCATTTGGTGTAAAATGGGCTCCCACAAGGGTTGAGCTCAGCATGCTACCCCTCAACATTCCATAGAGGGGTTTCAGAAAAGAAACAATTTAGTATTGCTCAAGAGAGATATGCATCTGAAGGAGTGCATCAAAATGTCATAAGAGCTCAAGCAAATGATCATCTAGGACAATCAAGTCTGAAGGTGCAATGAATTGAAGATCATAGATGATTAGTTGCTCAAGTGAATCATCATTAAGTGCATCATCATGGAATGAGATAGTGAATAGGCATACATAATTCCTAGTTTACAAGTCATCAAAAGCAACTGGAGCAATTTGAGAAGCTTCATAACACCTTCATCATGGTGTTGTATTTCAAAATATTCTATGCATAAGTCAAAATTTCATATCAACATTGTTGTCCAGGAGATAAAAATGCATGAAGAGTACAAAGGAAAGGTTGTTTCCATCAAGAAACAGAGTGACAAGTGGCTGCAAGTAAAGCATGAAATTCAATAAGTGAAGGAAAAGGAGCACTGATGAATTGAAATGAACTACATTAAGTGTTTGAGCTGAATGCAATGTAAAACAACATCATTGATATCAATTGAATACAAAAAAATTCAAAGCTGGTTTCAAAACAATTGATGCTACAAAATCTATTTCATTGCAATGCCAAATGAGATAGTGAAAAAGTGAAAGCTTGAGATGCTTTTTTGAATGTTCAAGTGCATAAGATAAGTGACAAGAAGTGGCAGAGTAATCTATAGGTGTACCATGCTAGATGGATGCCATTTTGCAAAGCAAGTAATTAAAATAGAAGCATTCATATACAGTGCACTTGAAGAGAAAAAAGGAGCTTTTGTGTTTTTCATTGAATGTATGCAAATGCCATTATCATGTTAAAAATTGAAATTGTATGAAATAGAAAATATGTTTTGATAAGTAACTGAGAGGTATCAATTAAGTGGAGCTTCATTGTATCTATACACTTCAAGCAAATGGAAACCAAAATATTGCTAACAATATGTGCATCATGTTGGAGAGACATAAATAGTGCAAAGAAAAGGATAGTTTGTTCCATTAAAAATGATTTCTAAGTTAAGTGATTGAGAGAACAAGAAAGTAAAGCTACAGTAATGTGTATTTGAACTGGAAAATGAAATCATTGCTACCTTTCAGTAAAGCTACAGTGACAATCATAATCAAAAGAATGGAGAATAAAAACATTTTTTCTCATTCCAGAATGTAAGCTCATGCTACAATGAGTTAGGGTTTCATAATGGAGACAAGTGAAAAATGCCCAGTTCGAGCTATAAGAGAGAATCCACATTGGTTCATATTAAAAGCTTCAAAATGTAGAAATAAAGGTATTTCGAGCTCATAAATGAATGTCAAATGGGCTCAACTAAACTCTCATGGCTATGGCCTGAGAATATTTTCTCTCACAAATGGTGATACCCATTTATGGTATTGTGTTCTAAACAAAAATATAGAGCAAATCAAGTGTTTTGAGATTATTACTAGTGGACCATTCCATTGTGAAATGAAAATGATGGAGCTAATAGTTGCAGCCATAGTGGGCTTGTAAACCCAGAAAGTGAAACAAAATATTGCTGTGCATATGCAGTGGAAAGTATGAGAAATGGAAGTGCATAGAAACCCTAGCTAGTTCTCTCATGGCCGCAACCTGAGAGGTTTTTTCCTCTTCACAAAATAGCATACCCACTTGGGGTTTTGAGCTTAAATGAAAATACTAGAGAAATGAAAAGGTTTCGAGATTGTGAGCTCTCATAAAATGGAGTATGATAGAGCTAATGGCCGTGACCATGAAGGGTCTACAAGCCCTCAAAAAACAAAACAAAATGCATAGTTTTCTCCAAGTTTATCTCCTTTGCTAATGCCATACATTTCTACATAATGGGTTGTGCCCAAAAGGAGATCATTTTTACAGAAAAAAAGAAGCATATATGGTGAAGTCACGAACTATGCAATGGCCAATCATAGAAAAATATTATTTTCACTTGCTTTGCTCAATAAGCTCAAGTCGAGCTCTTATTAAGAGGATAAATTATTTTAAAATGGAGAAAAGAGAGCTTACCATGGTTGTAAGTGGAGAAATGAGTCCAAAACCGTGGCCAAAACTTCATCAAAAAGGTTGAACCAAGCATTTTCATGGCAGCCAAGCAAGCAAAAGAGCAACAGAGGCATAGAAAAACACAGAATGAATCAAAAACCAGTCATGGCCATAGCCTAAAGGCCCATTTTTCTCATCCAAATGAAGGAAAATGGTCATCAAAAAGCAAGAAAATGACTTACCATCAAATGTAGGGAAGGGCTCAACAAGAATGGCAAAGAAGGAAACTCGAATGGTGGAGTTCCAGCCCAAACCCTAATTTCCATGGTGACACCCAATAGAGCCCCATTTTCTCCAAACTTGGTCGATGGAAATGATAACCAAAAAATGTGTTTAGAATTGGTTTTGATGCTAGGGTTTTACCCCATGCCTAATTCCAATGTGATTTTAATCACATTCTTTTCAAAAAACCAAATACCATATTAATGCCTTGTGAGTGCTTTTGCCTAGGTCAACTAATGCCTTAGGCATTTTTTTAGTGATTTTTGGAGAAAATCAAACAAAACCATAGCTTGCCCTTATATTTTTCATGTGGCTCATATGCACATTGCCCCTTTCACTAGGCCAAGATGTCAATGCCTTAGTTTTTATTTGAGTCTAGGGCTCATTATCATTTTTATGATTTTTTATATGAAAAATCAAATACATTAGGAGAATTTCTATATTATTTTATGAAATTGCAGTGATTGTAAAACATCACTAATAGTAATGTTTCTATAAATTACCTTAGTGTTTGTTAATATTTAAAATGCAGTTGGTACACTTGAGACTTTATGGAAAGTTTCTATTTTGATTTGGAGTTCTTGGGCGGATTGGAAAAGGAGGTGACAAACAAGACTTTCTATTTTTCAATTCTCAAGTTGTTTGCACCTGTTTTTGAGGATTTTTTGATGGACCCTTTGGAGATGGAAAGTTTCCATCTTTTTGAGGTAGTTTGGAGCATATTTTTGGCACTATTTTCCAGCCTTTTTGCTTGAGCTCAAAAATTGAAGGGTTGCCATTCTGAGATGCAGATGGAGCTGATTTTTCTATTCTCACCATTGATGTCACTTGTAGGCCTATAAGTTTGAGAAATTTTGAATTTCTCAGGGTTTAGAATTTTTCTTCTTGCTCTCATATGCATTGCATAGAGACTTGTAAAGTCATTTGAATCTGATTTTGATTTTATACTCCATCTCAATAAAACAATAGGCTTCTCCTTTCCATTTTCTTGTTCAAAGTTTATGATATCAATTGATGTTAACTATGATTCAATAGTTGAATCCTCTTTATGTCTTGGTGTTGTGAATTTTGTTTTAGGATTCTATTATAATTCAGGTTGCATTTTTTGTTCCATTAGTGAGCCTTTGTGCAAATTATTGATGAATTACGTAGTTTCAGGGTGGGATTGTGAGATCAAGGTTTTTTTTAAAGAGATTGTTGTGAGTACTAAGTTGTCAAGACCACTGAATTTTTAGTTAATCATCTTAGGCTATAGGACTTACTTTTTAGTTTTCCTTCTCCCCTTTTCCCATGAAAGTCTTTAGATTAGAAGGTTTACTAGAGGGAACCATCCCACTATGGAAATTTTCTCTTACTCATTGATTTACCCACAAATCAGAGAGTGTTTCCATGTTGCAACAAGATAGTCAAGCCTAGCTTGAATAAGAGTGCAATCCTGATTACCAATAGTACCATAACATTGCTGATCACATATCTCTTCTTCAAAAAGTTTGTTCAATTCACATCCCTCATCACACTCTTGTCTAAGAGAACTTGGAATCCCATTTTTCTTCACAAAATCATACTCATTGCTTGAAGGGAAAATATCATGAGCATAGTTTGAACTAAGCTGATCATTTAGGAAATTATCTGCATTATTGTAGCCTTCATCTGATATAGAAAAGCGACATTTTATTTCTATATTTTTAGAGCAATTAGAAGAAAATTCATATGTTTCATTCATTTCATCATGACTATTATGGCTACAATCTTCATCTGGGTATGTTTTCTCTATGGGCTGATCAGAAAAAGAATCTTCATCATGACATGATGCATTATCAATGTCTTCTACTATACCACCAGATCTATTTGATCAAGTTTGGAATAGGTACCATCACACAAGCTAGTTAGGAAACCACTTCCAAACTACTCTATCATTTCTCCAATCACTGAAATCCATTGATATAAACACTTAAGGCTAGGGGGTTTCAAATTAGCTTGGATGGTACTCAAACCTAGCTCACAATTCTCACAGAATAAATCAATGCAAAATGCTTCATCAAGTCTTTCTGATTTTGGTATAGCAAACAAAAATTCCATGAATCTATCATGAAATTCATGGGAGAATTCATCCTCAGATCTCTTTATATCACACAGTGCATCAATAGGTGACATGGATTCAAAATTTCCTTCAAATCGCTCTTCAGATTTGTCTTGGACATGCAAATGTCTATGGTCTAACAAGCACACATTATCTGTTGATATTCCTTCAAACCGATCAATGAAAAGTATTCTAAGCCTTCACCATGAACATATGGAATGCCTTGGAAAGCTACAAAACCAGTGTTCTGCAACATTTTCTAAAGTTCTCACAAATAACTTCATGATAGCATCCTCATGATCTATTTGATATTCATCTATCAAATTAATGAAACTTTGTAAGTGTTGTGACGCTGAGTCAGACTTCTCACCATTGAATCTTGGTATTTCATCTATGATTTTAGATGGAATAACATTTGGGTAACCATTAATGCCACTGAAATTGATGGGCCTATATCTTTCAGTGTTAAAACCTTTGTGAAAACCTGGATGGGGCTAATCACAAACCATGGTTGCACTAGGAACCATACAAGGATGCATATATTGGTGCATTTTGATACACCTATTTCAAACTTCAAATATCAACTCTACAGTTGATCATTCATTGCCCTATTTCTGGCTTTCATAATGATATCAGAATACCACAATGCATAATTCAAATGCATCTACACCTAAGATCTATTTAGTGGGAATATTTCAAGAACAAGCATACTTCTTCAACACAATACATAGGCTATAAATTATAACTCAGAAATATGCAAATTCAATATTACTATCCTCTCCCTTTGTTAGTGCTAATTCACTCAATAGGGAACCAAAGTTTTTTTCAAGAATTTCAAATATGTTTTTCACACAAATTTCTTGAAAACCATAAAAGTGAAGAATACCTGGATATGTTGCAGATGCTACAAATTATTCTTCCCGACTAGAAATATTTGTAGATCTGAAACTTTATTCACATCTTCATCAGGTTCTTTTGACAGAGTCACCACCTCTCTTCACAAAGGACTTAACTTCAAGAAATATGAAGCTCTTTCAAAGATAAATCTCCTTCTGAGTTCCTTTCACCGACAAAGCACCATAGATCATGAAACTTTTAGGTTTACTGCAATAATTTCTTTCTCTAGGTATGAATTCCTTCAATATTTGAACCAAATATTTAGATCAACAAATAATATGACTTTGTCAAATATCAGTCTGCAACTGGAGATTCAAAGTTCTCCCTAGCAGAGTCACCAATCTGTCAGTTAGTTTTAAAGAACCAAGAAGATCCCACTAAGCATCTATGAATTTTCCAAATTCAATTCTCAAATACTTAGGAGATGATTGGCCAACAATTGAGAGGAACCTAGGATGCTTCCCTCCTACACTTTAGGCTTTGTAAGACCTAGGAGGGTGTTCCCACAATTTTCACCTTATGATCTTGCTACACAATTATATCACACATTGCACAATTAACAGATACATTCTCATTCCAATGCTAAATCGATGAAATCTTTAAAGAAACTGGAAATTCCTTTGCAAGATCACACTTCTAAAGCTGAGAATTCATACAACACCAACCACAACAAAGGTAGATCAATTAAAATATTATTTATGAATGTTGTTCTCAAATTGGATAACTAGAACCATGGGAAATGTATATAATACTTAAGATTTGTGCCATATCTTTGGGCAAGGAGTCAAAACACAACAAATTAAACTATAAGGTAAATTTAATCCTAAACATCCATGATCTTTGTGAGATTTCCTTGCAATTCACATATCAATACTCAAACTCTATGACTACTTATTAGATCCACTAAACAAGTATACAAATTCATGATTTAATCAAAGCATTTTAACCGATCCATTGAACCAAAGCCTAAATTAAAATACACCTCAAATCAAAATGACAATGAAGATTAATGAAAGGATTCTTGATCAAATTTTATTAATAATTTAGATACAATGTAAAGTTGGAGAGATGATAGACTCAAGATATTTTCATTATTGTTCAGATATGCTCAGAAACCATACAATTGACAAAATTCACTTGCTCGACTCAAAACTTAAGATACAGACTTCAAATATGTTCTCTTTGTGTTCACAATTTGCAAAATTCGGATCTAGAATTCAACAAGAGACACATACTAATGGCTCTTAATTCCATTTTATGAGAGAAAGGGATCAAAACAAGCTTTAGGTCAAAAAGTACACATGTCACATTTCAATTTGACCGCTATAACATATATTCCCTTTGTAGTTATATTTAAGCTTTTAATTGGAGGGAACATACATGAGACAAATTTTATTTCCATTTGTTGAGGAGGATAGATCCGCCTTCCAAAAGGAACTTTGTTGAAAAGAATAATCTTCCAACCGTTGTAGCATATTCATCCCTTTGAGTAAAATGACAAAAATATAAAAAAGATGGAAAAGGTGAATAAACATCCAAGTCAACATCCCAATTATCAGTGGTCAACATTTACCTGTAGTGTTTTCAATTTGGAGACACATATATTTTATACATTGTAATCTCTAAGGCCAAACCTGCACTATACTTGACCAAGTATATGTGTTCTTCATTCCCGTGTTCACAAATCCAATTCATCAATAAATATCATCTTCCATTGCTCATATTTTGCATCATATGGCCAATTGAAATCAATTATTTCATTCATCTTCTTTCTATATGGAGAGTACTTTGTCATCACTGAGTATGAATGATAGTTTCTCAAGAGTATTATTCAATATATCAATGTCGACATTCTCACAAATGAGAGCTGCTTGAGAAATAATAGTGGTATCCACCTCGTACTTCCATGTTTGTAGAGGCTTGACCTCATCATACTATGCTGAATATTAGGTAACAATGTCAAATCTTCCTCATCAGACTTGGCCTTCAATTATCTTATTTTCTGCTCTAATGGGCTAGCATACCCCTGAAACTTTTGTTCCCTAACCTCACAAACAAATCTATAAGTTGGAACCACTCTTGGATATCTATCCCCCTGCTGCTTAGCCCTAATTGCCATAAGCTTCAAATCAACAACTCTAGGAATCAATTTATCTAAAATTGGGGTAGCCAATTCCTTATCCCTTTGGGATAACCTTATTGCTTGCAGCATCAAAGAATAATTAAATGCATGAACACTATTTAGTTTGCTCTAAATTTTCTTATTCATATGTTTAAGTATTGTATGAACAATATTGGAATTGTTCTCATACATGGTGTCCCGAGCTTGTTCAAGCAATTTCTTGCACACATCAATTTGTAAGAGTAATTATGCTTTGGTAGGCTCATTTGATGGAATTTCACCTGATGTGCTTGGTTCCTTTATTATAAGTGGTTCTTGACCCATGTTATATGGTACTATTGCCAAGGCTTGTTCTGGTGGAAGGGGAGATTGAAGCTATGTCATTGGAGAAGTAGGTGGTGCATAACTTGAGCTAGTTGGGCCTTGTGCCCTCAATATTTATATCTACTGCTTGTATAATTCCACCTTAGTTTCTAGTACAACCACATTTTTTTGACTCCCATTATATTCATCAACCAATTCATTGTACTTACTCCTATACATATCCCTTTCAAGAGTAAGGCTCTCTACTGTTGCTTTAGCAAATTTTGCAACATTTACTACCATATCAGCTACTTCCAAGGCTGGAGTGTTAGAGACTCTCTTTATATATAACCAATTTTCCATTGAAGTCAACTAGCTTAGCAACTACTGACTTTTTGGATCCCAAAGGCAATGACCAAACTGCCAATGCATCCCATTCTTCACTGAATGTTGATCCCTAAAGTGCCAATTTTGCCTCTTCCTCAATTTAAAAGAGGGGCTTTTCAGACCTCCTTATGGTGTCTAGCACTACTGCATTGGCTATGCCCAACTCAGGTAACAACAATACAGTGCTCTTTTGTACAAGTTATCTAGCCTCCTTAGCTGTAATTCCTTGAAACTCCTCCCTCATAACTTTCCTTACATTTTCTTGGATAGTACCTTCAGGGAGTTTCAGATGTAAGCTCCTTTTCTGGCCACATTTTCTGCATATTCTAAGGCTTTTTCTCTCCATATAAAATCCTTGAATGCCTTGGTTTCAATAAAAGAATCATCTTCCATGAATGCTTTGCAAGATTCCTGCCTTAGATCATCTACATTGTTCAAGCCACTAAGATCAGCCTTTCCAAGTCTAAGGCCACTTTCTCTTGAACTTGAGGCAACCTCCCTTATGGGAGAAGGAATTCCTTGCTACATTTCTTCAAGAGTAATAAAAATTTCATCCTTCTCTATATCAGGGTAGTCAACTACCCCTTTAGCCTCAATCTTTTGCTTCTTAGCAGGTGGTTGCTTTGATGCAACAGGAATTCCAGGGGGTGAATCTACATCAATCACAGTTGATGGAGCCTGTCTTGGGGGTGATGGCATTGATCTCTTAGGAGAAGTTACCCTTGATCCCTCAGATGTAGTAGGGGTTGGAATGTTTTCTTTTTCTCTACTATTTTCTTCTTCTTGGAATATATCCTTATCTTTGATGGTGGTTGGTAAGAGGGTCTCTCCTCCAATACTACATTGAGATCTTCCTCAACTGCCACTCAATTTCTTTTATCTGTAACCACACACTCTTCCCTCAAGACACCCACTATACTTTCAAAATTAGCCATAATATGCATAATTCTATTGAACTGACCCTTAATATTAGGCATAGGATCATAGTTGAGATTGGACCTTTTAACTTTATCCACCATCTTATTGAAAGCCATATATTTTTCTTTCCTATCCTCTTGTTCTTGGAAGTAAAAAACATTCTTGATTACATCCCTAGGAAAGTAAAATTTGTGTACAAAAGAGCCACTTCTATGCTTCACCTTCATTGTAGCAATGAAGCCCTTGGGGTCATGGTTTCTTGGCCACATAGTGTTCAATTTATATGATGCAAGAAGATGCACCAATTCCTTCCATCCTCCCTTTATCATTGCAAAATCAACAAATGTTATCCATTTTGGGAAGAATGAGCCATTTTTCAGTGTCTTAGGTAGGTGTACCATTTGAGCTGCTCCTAGTTGCCTCATGATCTCCAGAAATCCAATCCTCAATTGCACATCTCTTGGTAGTACCAATGGATTCACATTTGTGCCATAGACTTTGAAGACTGTTATGCTATGATATGGGATTATATCCCCCCAATTGTGGCTCAAATTCAAATTTTCTCTCCTTTCCATAGGCCTCAAGAATTCATGGATCTCCTTGGGAATCCTTGGTGGATTATATATTAGGAACCTCCTTAGTTTTGAGGCCTATGGAAAGGAGAGCCATCTTCCTTTTTCTTCAATGTCATAATATATATTAGGAACCTCCTTAGTTTTGAATAATTTCTAGTCATCTCTGTCAAGAATTTGGGTCCAACATTGGATAGGTAGATCAATTCCATCTTCCTTTTTCTTCAATGTCATATCCTTCTCAAAATTATTCTCACCTTTATACAAGAACATATACATTAAGAGAGAATACCACAATAAATGTTCCCAATCCTTTCCTCCTTTCAACTTAACTAAACCCTTGTGGATACGCTCTGCCAAATATGTGGCATAGTCATAGACTAAATTGAAGGTTGGGTGTTGCAAGTGTGCTGCCATATAACTATACTCTCTTGGTATGCTGTTAGGTGGAGTGAAACCAATGATCTGGCATAAGGAATAAACTGTTTTCTTGAAGTAGTTAGAAGAATACTTCATGGGGAAGGGTTATAATTCATCTCTACCAATCTTTATTTGTTTCCTATTCTTCCCAACCCCAGTGCTAGCAGCATGCATAAGTAACATTGTTGTTCTGAGCAGCACCCTGGTGTTCTCGTATTCCTTTCTGAAGACATTCATATCAATAGGAATCATATCCTTGTTCGACTCATGTAGTTGGAAAATCTCTACAATTTCTTCTCTAGTTATTTTCAACATCTCCTTACCATCAAATGCTCTAATTACTTTGGAAACTGGGTCATATCTTGCAGCAATGTCCTTCAATAGGTCAACATCCATGTATACACTGGGAACTACCATCTTTCCCATGTCTAATCTCCAAGGATTGTAAAAAGGCACACCAAGATTTATATTTCCAAACCAGTGTTGAAATAACTGACATCTAGTGAAAGGCACTTCAAAATCCTTAATAGAACATTGCTTGTCCATTAATCCTTCTTTGATTGGCCTTTCATTAATAGGAAACCCTAATGTTGATCGCCCTGAACTTTGTAAATACCCTTTTTCAATCTCCTATGTGCTCCAAATTTTTTTGCAATTCTCAATTATGCGAAAACCAATCATTTACATCCAATCTAAGGGAAATTAGGTAGCTTTGGAAGTCATTTCCACCATTACTACTCACTCGCATGAAGCAAAAATAGCTACCATGTTGATACCTTCATTTTTGAATATTCGTCGTCGATCTCCCCATGAGATGGCCTTTCAGATGACTTAAATCAAGTCAATGATGTTTGAATTTCCATTGCTATCAAACACCACTCCATTGGCCAATGATATTTTTCCAACTGGACATTAAATCATCTGCCCCTGGCCTCCACCTTCTCTTGTTCCAAGTGACTATAGAATCCATGTGGCGGTAGCCCATTGACCCCGCAACTTTTATTAAAGCAATATTTTAATCCTGCGGGGTGAGCGTGGAATGACTAAGATTCAATCTCACTATCGCATCTTGGTCGTTAATTTGAAAGCTTAAGATGTCGGGTTCAACAGTGAAGACTGGGCCCCAGAACCGTGGTGGTACACACATCAATAGCCAAAGAGGTGACCCAAACCCAAAAGGGGTGACATGGAATTTCTTCAATTCTTTTTGTTTATCTATATTTTTTTCTCATGATTGAGAGGTAATTATAGTATTGACCAATTTTCCTTTCCTCTTAACCCTCAATCAATTTTGTAGTTATCTCTCTCTCATCTCTCCAGTCTTCTCCTAATCAACTCCACCTAATTGTGAATGCTCCTACATATAAATGTCCCTCTTTAACATTTAGGAGGTTATTTTTTTTCTATATTTCTAGCTATATCCTTGCTAGAATATCTATTAGAAATTAGGACCTTAGTTTACTAATCATCACAAATAATACAAGATAAATAAAATAAGAATTAAAAGATGCACACATTCAATGCATTACATGTACTATAAATGGGGAAAGTCATTCCAAATGAAAAACTCCATAAAGGATCATATTCTAAAATAAATAGAACATAGGGATGCTAGTTCTTCTTACTTCCACAAGGCCAATATAGTATCTCATTTGTATAGTGATAGATTTCATTATTAATCTCTAAAATCTATGTCTAATAAATGAGAGTGAATATCCTTAAATATATGAGAAGGGGTGGAAAAAAAATATACATATTAGCCACATCTATTAAATCTAACATTTATAAAAGTTTAATAATCTATTAGTTTATTAGTTTATTAATTATTTGAATGGCATATACTTTATATCATATAATATGCATAAGGTCTTACAAACTTATATTATAATAATATATAAATGTTGTACTTGGGTATGATCCCTAATAAGATTATGTTCTAACAAAATTTTAATAATCCATTAGTTTATTAGTTTATTAATTATTTGAATGGTATATACTTTATAAATCATATAATATGCATAAGTTCTTACAAACTTATATTATAATAATATATAAATGTTGTACTTGGGTATGATCCCTAATAAGATTATGTTCTAACACTTCCTATTATTGTTAATAGGAGGCATAACATGCGAGTTTCTATAAAATAAAACATGAAGCAATCTAGTAATGTAGGTCTTCTTTGATAGTGATATTTATAAGGAAACAAATATATACCAAAATGAAGATCATGCATTTTAAACTACATGAAAGTTATCTTGTCATAAGTTATAATTCCAATATTTTAAAAAATTATTCATTTAACAATGTATTATATTTTTTTATTGGAGCCCAAGATTCCTCAAACTAGCCTCCCCTATTTTCATTACATTATGCATATTGGTCTTATATAACGCAAATATTTTATAGGAAAAATAATTATATAGAGAATAATTTATAATATACTCAAAGGACTTATACATATAATTCCTAGAGGTCTTATGTAATGTAGGATTTATCCACTAGTTGGTGTTATTTACATGCACACTCCCCCTAAATGATAACTTTTTAAGGCCAAACATTGATATGATTCTAGATGGTTTGAGATGTGATTTCTAGGATACTATCCTAGTTCTTATTGATTATGGTATATCTTCTACCTAAGAATTAGACAAACATAACTAAATAGAAATTTAATGCTAGAAAAAAATTCCCTTGAGTGAAGTTTCGATGATCTTGAATGTGTCCTTTAAAAAAAAAAAAGAATCTTTGGTAGGATTAAAATAGCTTTGGTTATCATATAATAAAGTGAAAAATTTTCTAGCACCCACATGAAACTCTTTCAATAATCTTCAAAGTCACATTGATTATTTTGGAGTTACTTTTGTATTCCACTTTTTAATTAAATAGATAGAATATTTCATGTTTAAATAATACTCCATCCATAGGATAATAGGTAGATACACAATTATTTTTAAGACATAAGCTAAGGTATATATCCTATCAATAATATCAACAACATAATAAATAACGATAATCAAATAAATTTAACTCTTTGTACAAAAATGATAAAGGACATAATTAATTATACCTTTATACTTACAAGACCTTTTTTAATAGTCTATACGATATCATTTATAAATTTAGATATAATACCTATTATATAAGTAATATCTCAAGTCTAGATAAGGTTAAATATTTTAAAACTTCTTCCAAGGTAGGATTAGTCTTTTTGAATGATGGTTTCCAGTTGTAATTTAATACCAAATTTAATATGTATAGTAATAGGTTTAAAATGTATCATTTTAGATGTACAAAGGCTAACAAAAATACCTCTTTGTATCATAAAAATATCTAATGGAAAAAACAAATAATATAAAGATAATAACCAAATCATTCAAATGAAGCTAGTGATTCTAAAAGATTCCAAAAGAAAAGAATAAAAATTTTAAATTTACTTTGTAAGAATTAATGGTCATAATGATACCCAAATATAAAAGAAATATGAAAATAATCCTAAAGATAATATAGAAAATATGCCTATTCTTTGAAATATGTATCTATAGGCTTGTAAGCATTAAGAGATTCAATATATCAACCCTTAATAGTGAAAAAATAGACTTAAAGTAGAGGTTGAAGTAGCTTATAACCAATGAATTATTACATTCTTAACAATATCATAAAACTCCCAATTTAGAGGGTATACAACGACAAATTAGATTGGGCTTAGCAGGTGACATTTGACCAATCTTCTTTTATTAAGGGCATTTATTCCCATAATATCCAATATGGAATTATTCATTCAGCTAGAAGTTGATAAATTTCATCAAGATGATATAAAAGGTGGAGGCACTTCAATAAACAACTAATTAATGTAGTCAATATTTCACAATAAATGATTATAATAGCAAAAAAATTAGAATCACAAATATGGAATCATAAATTACTTAAAAGGTTTGGATATAAAAAAGATACACCACTTGAGTCCCTCCAAACAATTTATCCTACCCCAACTTTAATACTTGGGAAAATATTGTAAAGACAATTTGACTATTACTTTGAGGTTTGGGAGATTTGTATGAGCTAGATTAAAATCCACTATTAAGTAAATGATATATATTGGAGATGCACTTCAAAAAATAAACACAAGATACTTCATGCATCTTAAATAGGATCAACAACCAAACATCTTAGTATGCAACTAGTTGTATCCTCTATAAGATTGTAAAATGTTTAAAGAACTTGAGAAAAATCCATCAATATTCAATATTTTTAGCACTTTGACAAGTCTAACTCACAAACACGATATAATTAATTGAAATAAATCCTATTATCCATTTGAGGATTAACATAAGTTACAATTATTTTGTGCCTCATTTTCTTGTATTCCAATTCACACTACCTAATACATCTTCTAAATCATGTATAATTCAACAACTTCATCATCAAATTTCTTTCAACTAAAGAGTATCTTATATATTAATCTTATAATAGATCATATAGAATCATTCCTAAAAATGAAAACTACTATTTTATGGGACCACAACCAATAATAGCCTCAGCTTATTACATTTATTAATACATAATGCATATTCTCAATATATGTTTAAAAATATAGTTCACCTTAATTATTTATCAAAATAGTATATGTGCAGTCACAAGGTTCTTCAAAACACAGACTCTAGAAGAGAACAATGAATTCTCCAAGCTGTGCAAATGGTTCAAACATTGGTCTTGTAAACAAAGATTCCAATCGTCTAATAGTAAAAATAATTGCCAATGACCACTTAAATAACTTTTCAAACTTATATAAAAAAAATCATTGTGCCCAAATATTTAAGGTGAGAGATCATATTCTAAATTTCTATTCAACAAAGAGGACCAAAATCAAAATGCATGCTTTTGCAGTCTTAGAACATTTTTATATAAATCATATAGTCCAATTAGACTATAACAATAAAAATTAATATGTAGTCATTATTAGAGGACACATCTAAGGACCATAGGGTTGGTAGAGTATGGGATAGGATTGGAAAAATTATGACCCAAGATGTGTGAACATAGTATTACAATTAATACTCTAGAAGAAATGTATACAAAACTGAAAGACCTCACATTAATATGTTTGCAATTACAGCTGATGATGCTTTTGTGAGCCTTCATATTGAAATCTATTCCCCAACGAATTACTTGAACAGTTGTTCAATTATTTTGCCTGAGATAATTGTATGTCTCAATAGTTTGATAAGCATAAATTAATGTGATACTAAAATGTCAACTTTGGCTAAATAAATCGAAAGTGGCCTCCTAAATCTTTTGTATGACAGTTATGAAGGAAATTACAATCTCTATGTATAACTAAGATGTTGACACTTATGTAGGAGGTTATTAATTTATATGTACGAAATATGCTTTTATGACAGAAAATTAGAAATCACCATGTGAATGCTGGTACAACCTTGTTTCCAAACATTGTCATCCTTGTTTCTGACCCCCTTGCCAGACATGCTTTTTATTATTGCTTACACATAGAAATTAGTGGTATTCTGTGCACTCGGGGCGAAGTGGAAAGTGGTTCACTGCAGATGAGGAAAATATCAACTTCTTTATGTCAGCATCTGCAAGCCAGGAAATGATTTCAGTCTTTATGGTAAAATTTAAGGCAATGTTATGTTTATAAGCTCTAAAGGTCTCAACGTAGCTAGAATGCCAAATTGGCATATGACACCCCTATTTAGGAACAAGGTTAATTTTTCATTTTACACTCTCAACTTTTGCACATTATGCAAGTTCAACCTCGTGATTAGATCTTATCTGATCAATTTACACACTAGTAGAGACGCATCTTATGGTTTAAATCAAATCTCATAAGAAGCATCCAAATGATTTGAGATGTAAATTTTTGTGTTGTTTCAATCATGTAATGTGATCATTTTAAATGCTGTGCTATCTCACTGATATGTTTGACTTGGGTATGTTATCAGTATGGGTATCAGGCAAATTCATCATCAGCAATTCACCGTCAACAATTCACTGTAGGAAAATTCATGCCATGACAAATTCACCTCAAGGAAAATTCACCACCACGGAAAATTAATCACAAATTTTGAATGCCATGAATTTTTTGTGGGGGTGTAAATTGCTCGCAGTGAATTTTCCTTGAGGTGAATTTGTCATGGTGATAAATTATTGGTGGTGAATTTTCAATAGTAAATTACTGACGGTGAATTTTCCCTAAAGCCATCAGCATCTATTTTTTAATTTGGGTTTTATAAGATGGGCCTCTCAGTGCGATGCAAGAATGTAGATGACAATTTAAAAGTGGATTCATAGTCTACCAAAATCAAACTTTCCCAGTTCATTAATAGATTAAAAAATTCATCATATTAAGGAATAGCTCAGAGTGATGACCAAATCACCAGATCACAAACCTAACTGAATTTATCTAGTTGCAAGTTTTTTTCAAGTTTAGGTCAAAAACCTACCATAAATATATCAACGTAGCCTGTAACTTGTTGCCCTCTTGTCATGAAACATACAGAATGGTAAACCTTAGGTAGATATTGAAACAGTAGTATTAGGAGCAACACAATCATAATCAGAGTGCTTTGTCCTCTTTTAATGATGTTGGATATAAAAGTAAGGAACACCATCTTCAGCTCCATAAATAATCGAAACTATAAGAAGGTGGATCTATATAATTTTGATTTGAACAACAGTGAATGAGTTTGCATTTTGCTTGCAACTTGTAAAGATTATACATCAATTTTGTGAATTTCACAGCAACACAGTCTGTCATGAATTATGTTTTTTTAAACCAAAAATTGGTTTCAAATTCTTTAGTTTAAGGACATAAATATACACTTATTTGTATACAAATATTACCCACATTTAAAATATATATCTTTTTTCTTTTTATAAAGATTTTTTTTAATCTATTCAAAAAAGTATGACTTGCTATAGAATTTAAGAACTTTCAAAGATCTTGTAATTTGATTATAATGGAATAATTTTAAAGTAATTGGATTATGAAATATAATACCCAAGACTAAACACAAATATAACCTAATAATCATAACATAAATCATAGAACTTCCACAATTTGATTTTAATCTTAATGGTGGTTGGACAAGTACATGAACTATTATCTGTAATACATTTCTATCATGAAATTTATCTCTAAATTCAACCCCTAAGATAATAATTTGGATGCTTAGTATTGCTTTATATAGTCATATGTAAAATGGCTTGGTAATGGTAAATGTCAATGAATCATTTACCTTTCTAGTTTTCTTTGTATATGAGATAGGACTCTTACAATTATTCTCCATTGCTCATTCAACATATTTTAAGGATCATAATTTTAATTAGATATGTTAGTGTGGTTTGTTCCATACTCTAATTTGACATGAATATTACAACCATTTAGGATTTCATTCATTTTTTCTTTGAATCAAACAAATGGTTTGATTTTGTAAATGAAATTGTGGTCATATATCTTGCCACATACATTATCTCATAGAAGGGCATTAACATCAAATTATAATAAACAAAATTTGGTATGTGTATAATGGGAATAATTGGAAATGATTAAAAAGATAAATTATAGTAATTAGGGTTAGAAACCATCAAACACCTAGAATTAAGAGATTAATTAAACTCGTTAACCAATAAAGTTGAATTCATTGAATCAAATGAATAAAACACAAATCAAGAACACAATTATAATTAAGATCAAATTACTCAAAGTATGCAAACCTAATACTCCATTGTTCAATTATGAGAATTCGATGTGGATTACTTAATTGTGCATAACCCGTGTTGCAAAAGTTTTTTGATGAAGACCTTGACTCACAATGATAGCTCAAAATTCTAAAAAAGAAGAGGAAATGATGAATTCTCAAGCTCATGAAGATTGTGAATGAATTTTAATGGAGGATGAGACTTATTTTATATAATTCATTGAGGTTTGATCAACAATAGAGATTGGAGGATGAAGATCAAGGGCGGAGATTGAATGAGAGCTTTAGTTAACTGAAAATATCTCATCATTTCAAAGGAATTAGGTTGGAATATTTTATGGAGGGAAGATGTTCTGAAAATAAAATATTCCTTTTTTGAAAGTGGAATATGACATGTGCAAGTTGGAGGAAAATTAGTCAATTAAATAATTAAAAAAATATTTAATTGTGAGGTGAGAGGACATTAGGATTTTTAATTACATAATTAAAAATTATTTAATCAAGTGTGTGAGAGGAAAATTAGAATTTAATTAAATAATTGAAATTATTTAATAAATGTGAATAAGAGGAAAATAGTAAATTATGACAATTTTTTATGAATTAATCAAATAATATTAATTGTTTAATTAATAGATGAAATTAGTGAATTTAATCAAATAATTAGGAAATATTTAATTAAAATTGATGCATTTAGGAGATAATGAGAAAAAAATGAATTATGAATGTGTGATGCATTCAGAAAATTTTAGGTGTCTATAAAATGATTAACATATTCTAATCTGGGTCTAACACCATGTTAGAAATTAGGATCTTAGATTACTAATCATCACAAATAAATATAATATAAAAGAAATGAGAAAATTACAAGATGCATAAACTTAACATAATACATAATATATACATGGGGGAAATCCTTCCATGTGTAAAACCTCATAAAACATCATTCTATTATAAATAAATAAATAATTATTTATAAATATATATACATAATTTGGGATGTCACTTCATCTCACTTCCACACCATCAATAATACCGCATGTGCATAGTGATAGAATTCACTATAAATCATCAAAATCCATGTTCTCTCAATGAGAACGTAGCTCCTCTAATATCAGAGAATGGAACTAAAAATTTGTGAAGAGGTATTAGTCACACCCATTCAAAACTACCATTTATAAGTAATTAATATTCTAATAGTTTATTTGATTATTAATTATTAAATAGTATATGTTTTATAAAGCATACAATATGCATAAGGTTTTATGGCCTAATATTGTAACAATATCTAAATGTTATAAGGGTATATGACCCCTAATAATAATGTACTAACAAGATCTCTTTCCTTTCCCTCTCTCATAAAGTGAGGAAAATGAATTACCTTTAGAGGACTCTGATGCAGAGGGATAAACAATAGAAAATAACAATGTGTTTCAGATTGTATTGAATCTACGAAAGATTTTCCAACCCTACTTTTTTGTAGTTAATTCAAACAATCTAATTTTTTCCATTAAACCCTCAAGAAGCCTAGGGTTTGATAGTCCTAAGGTTAATGAACACACTCATACCTTTATAAATCACACAAATTATTGAATTAGGACTGCTCCTTTGGTGGGCACCTGGGAAGCAACCTAAAGAAGAACTTCACCAAGTTTCATCAATATTTGATGGTGCAAACAAAATTTATGAATTTTTTAAGCTTGTTGGAAACCCTAGTTCTAAAAAAGGGTTGTTGGTAGTATTTTTTCCATAACTTGCTCAAAACACAATGAAATCATGCAAAACTAATTGCATTAGATTCTTAAAATAAAAATATAACTTTTCACCAACTTTTAGACCTGCAGCTATTCCGTACAGGGTTGTACAAGACTATATTCAAACTGTAATTGAAGAAAATTATCAGAAAACAAGGTATTTCGCCAAAAACTCCTACACAAATTCTTGGGGCATGCCTTCTCTTTCATTCCATATGAATTATGATAAAAATTGTTACAATTCAAAAATAAATGCTTTTCCTTCCAAAACCTAATGTAACCTAATGTCCTTGTGCACTTAAACTTGTAAAATATGCATTTTTTTACCACCTAGAACTAAACAAAAACATGAACAATGACCCTACATGGTCTTACATGGTCTTTCAAGACCTTATTACATACTCAAAAGGATCCCATTGAGTGGGAATCCATAATAAAACACACTTTCTCATCAAAATCCAAAACTTACATTTTTAGGTTGCTAGATGATCTTGCATTGGACTAGGCTATCCTTGCATATAAAGCCCCACCCATATCTTGCTCATGTTATCTATGAGTCTCATATCCTATTTAGCATTTCCCTTTCTAAGAAGCTTCAAATATTCTCATTGTATTTATAATTCATCATTCAATTTTATATTGACCCAACTTTCCCTTTATCCCATGTTCATCAAGGAGGAGACCCTTTTACTACAGAAGAATATACAAAGGTCAAATTTCTTTAAGACATATACCAACACATGTTTATTTAAAAGCTTCTTCAAAGCTTAAAATTGTAATAGGTTCCTTTTTCTTAAATAGATTTATTTTTAAAAAGGTTTTAAATTAAAGTAGTAATTACAAGATCCAAAATTTCCTAAGAATAGTAATACTTCATTACCATTCCTTGGTTAGAATAGGAATTATTTTTGCTTTCTTAGATCATGATTTTTTTATAGATTATACTAAATCAAGTTATATTTAATTCAATATGTGTAAATTGAAATCCCTCAATCCCATTGTGAGATAATAAATAAATAAACATTCAAGATATCACATTTTAAATGTAAAATAAAAAAAATTATTGCATTCAGTGTTGGAGTTGATAGTGAACCCCACAACTCCCAAAAATCACCTACAACCAAAATGCCTATCACAAATGAGAGATCAAAGCGACTGATTTTATATACATTCAAGAGAGAAAATATTGATCCACAAAAGCATTTGATATACTTTTTATAGTGAATATTGAATACCTAGATTCCGAATACATTTGAATAATTATAAAGTATAAATGAAAGTTTGTAAAAGAAAAAAGAAAACCCTAGCTAAGGATTTGATTAGATCTTAACAAGTGTCCTAATCACATGTAATGAGACAACTTGACCTATAAATATCCCAATCTAATAAAAAAGACACTCCTGATTTTAGTTTAAGTGAATGAAGTAATAAGGGACTTGATAATTAATTAACAATTAATTATCAAGTGATTATACTAATTAATACAACACTTAGGAAAATTCATTTAGATACATTCATATAAATATTTTTTGTGTAAAAATATTAATTAAAAAATATTTGATTTACAAAAAACCAAAAAATAATTGCAAAGTATATTCACCTTAAATCTAGTTTAGTTCATTTAGCAACATCATTATAGTCTCGAAAAAAGAAAAAAGAAAAAAAAGGGAAGAACCCCTCAATAATATCAAGAGGAATTGAACCAAAAAAAAGAAAACACAAAGAAAGCTTTACCAATTAATCATTCATTTGAACAAAATCCAAACCATGCAACAAACAAAAAAGTATAGTGAAAATAGGATCAAACAAGACAACAAATATTTTCTTTTGATTTCTCTTTTTCCTTATTTAACTTATTATTCTTAATTTTTCTTGGAATAAAGGTGGATTGGGTTAGAATGATGTTGAGTGAGATCAAAGAGAACTTTCCAACCCAAGAAGAACTCAAAATATACAAAACCTAGGAGAAAGTAGAGATTGAAAAGGAGATCCAACATGCAAACCAATGAAGGTGGGAGAGGGAAGAGTTCCATCCAATGGAACTCAATTTTTTTGAAGAACTAATAGAGTTAAAAGAGAAAAGGTTAATTTTTTTTATCTCTTTGTATAAAGTGAGTTAAATATGATTAGACCTAGTGACCCTCTTAGACACTTAGGAATAACCACCACCAAACCACTTTGAAATGATTCACCCATCAACATAAGACATCACTTCATTAGATTAACATGAGTTTACTAGTGGGTATTTCTCTGAAATGAAGTGATTGAACTTTCTAGTACAACTCTTTCTGAACAAAACATTGTGTGGCAACAAAAATTGTACTCCCTTCTTGGAGATAGTGCAATTTCTTACCTAATTTGGACCTATTTTGGTACCCTTGCATTCACAACCCTTTAAATCATCATTAATAGGCCCCTAAGACCCTTTACTTTGGATCTCAAGGATTATTTCAACTAAAAATGTGACAAAATCATCAAAAGAATTAAAATTTCTAACAAACCATTCTAAAAAATTAGGGTGGGACTCATACACCACCTTGGGCATATTAGTCCCCCTAGGTGAGACCCATACGCCAAAAGTGGCGTATGAATCCCATTTGGCCCCTTTTTAGGGTTTGAGAAAAAAATTCAAGTTTTTAATTTAAATTTTTGGTTGATGTCAGCTTTTGAGATCTAAATAACGGTAAATTAGGTGTATTGCATATATAAACAAGCTTCTAAGTCATTATTTTCAATCTAGAAGAGCAATTTCAGGATCTAAGCATTCATAAGCACTCAAGCATTCTTTCACAAGAGCATTCAAGAGCAAGTAACAAGCAAAGTTGAAGTCTTGGAGTAGAATTAAAGTGTTTTTGTAGGTCTTCAAGCTCACTTTCATTCAAGATCTAGCATTGTTAAGTATTGATTATGGTTGCCTATGGTGAATCATGATGGATTCTAGGTTGGGGAGACACAACTAGCCATCAAGCCAAGCCTAATGACTTGTTTCCTAAGTGATTCCATCCTCCATTATCATTCCACATTTAGCCTAAGGAAGGTGAATTCATTGTTAGGGCTCATTTGGGTGATTAGGATCTCTCAAAGTGAGTCATTCATCTTCATGTTCCATTCATGCATCTCATTCTAGCATAATAGAATAGGGTTGCATTGCATTTAATATTTCCTAATATTAGATGCACTT
>VDFB02281492.1:566207807-566258508 GCA_007258455.2 Sequoia sempervirens
AGACTAGGAATCTCAACTTTAGTAGTATTAAGAGGTTCACCTTGTTTGAAACTTGGAAATTGATTCACATGAGTCTCCTCTTGAGTAGGATGATATAGAACCACATGGGCTTCTTGAACTTAGTTCCTTTGCACCTCCAACTCTTGCTAATAGAGATAGGCTTGATAAGCCATCTCCTTTTGTTTTTTATTATACTCATGTTGTCTCTTGATCTCCTCTATCCCCATTTTGAAATTCAGCATGAAGTGAAGAAACTCACTCTTTAGGCTTGCAATCTCCTCCTGTTGATTTAATTGATTTTTTTTTTCTATTTCACTCATCTTCCTTTCATAGTTCAGCCTTATATCTTTGAAACTCAAGTCTTCAATATTTTGGGGCTGATTTTGAGCATATGACGACTGAGATGGAGGTTGAGCAAGGGTGGGTGGGTGGTAATTATATTGCGGATGTTGGTTTTGAAAACCCATGGAATTGAAACCAATAGCACGATTATGTTGATATGGCCGATATGAGGATGGATAGGAAGGACTTTCATGATATGGCAAATGATATGACATATTATCGTGAAGCATAGACATTCCTATTCATTCAAAGGATGCAAAGAAAAAATAGGAATCTTTAAAATAAATATATCACTTGCTCATTCGAAAACTAGAAAAATACTTCTCGGAGTCGCCATGGTGTTTGATGACCTTTTCTCCAAAGGCTAATAACAAAAAAGAACACACCAGATTATTTAGCATGTGCACTTCTTATGTGTTGTTCACACTAGATCTGCTTGAAAATTAGAGAATGGAGTAGCGAGGTATGTTGTTTTCTACCACCAAAGGCTAAAAATCTGTTGTGCATACCAAAACAACAACTTAACATCTTGAAATTTGACTCTAAAAAAGACTTCCAGAGTCCCACCGGGTGTGCCAAAAACTATTGGAAACTAGGATTGCACCCTCAATCAAGCTAGGCTTTGCTATCCTATTGCAACATGGAAACGCTCCCTGATTTGTGAGTCAATCAATTGGTGGGAATGAATCTACACAGTGGGTTGGTTCCCTTTAGCTAATCAACTAAACTATGAACTTTCCAAGGAAAGGGGAGCAAAATAAAGGAAAAAAAACCTACAACTAATGATGATCAACTAGACATTTGAGATTTTGACATAACTTAACTCACAACACCTCTTTCAATGCAACCTATTCTCACAATCCACTTTAGAACAAATAGCTCATTAGTGTTTTGCATAAAGACTCTTGAACAATGAATACAATACACAACCTGAACTATTTGTCACTCTTGAATATAACTCAAAATAATAAGACAAGGAAGGATCCATTACTTTGAATCACAAACAAAATCAGATTATCACTATGAGCTCATGAAAGGAAAAGAGAAAGGAGAACTCTGGTGCTTTTATTTCAAATGAAGGAGAAAGACATCAAACTCTGATTCAACAAGTTTACAAAACTCTCTGCAATGCATAAGAGAGTAAGAAGCTAAAATCTGAACCCTAAGAAATTTGAAATTTCTCCAACTTATAGCCATCAAGTGACCCCAGTAGTGCAAAAATAGAAAAATTAGGCCCACTGCTTCTTCAAAATGAAATTCATTCTACATTTTCCAACTCAAGAAAAAGCCTAGAAATCAGCCTCCTAAACAGCTCCAAAAGCATCCAAAATGATGGAAACTTCTCATGTCCAAAAGGGTCTATCCAAAAAGCTCTCAAAAATTGGTGCAAACAGCTGGAAACTCAAAATAGAAAGTTCAAACTGCCACCTCTTTTCCAAATCCGCCCAGAAACTAAAACTCAAAGTAGAAGCTCTTATTTTCACTCAAGTGCATCAGTTAATTTCATTTAGATAACATTTAATTAAGTAATTTATAAGAGTATTGCTTAATTAATGTTTTACAAACATGCAGTTTTACAAAGCAAAATAGAAAGTCTCTCTGGTTACATCAGATTTTTTTACAATTCGCTTCAAGATGCTTTGATTTTTTCTTTCCTATCTCCAATCATTTTGATTTTTGCATCAATTTTTGCAAAAAATAAAAACATCATACAATACTTTCATATACATTTGATTTTTATATAAAAAATCATAAAAGGAATATAGGCCCTCCACATATTATCACTTAACTTAGGAAAAAATAAAAGGCCTAAGTCATCATTTTGATCTTCCAAGGTAGTTGGCGTGAAAATTTTCTAAGGTGATGCAAAGGGGAAACCCTAATGAGGGATCAATGTGCATGGTTTTGATTTGATTTTCTATAAAAATCAAGGAAAAATTGAAAGGAAAAGGCTAAGGGTTTCAATCTAGGCATCATAAGTTATTAGCCTGACATTTGAAAGTTAAAATAAATGTGATTAAAGTCACATCGGCCAAGGCATAGGGAAAAGCCCTAACACAAAACATTCATTGAGCCCTAATTTTCCTCATTGTTCGAATCGACCAAGTTAGAGAGAAAAGAACTTTGTTGGTCGCTGCCATGGGAGACTAGGGTTTGAGCCTTGGAGCTTGATTCTCGACCATTTTTATGCCTTCTTTATTAATTCTCCTCTGCATTCGATGGTAAATGATATTTCTTTCATTTTGATTCATTTTTTAACTCCATTTGATGAGAAAAAATGGCCTTTAGGCCGTGGTTGTCAGTGTATATTGATGCATTTTGTGCTTTAATGTGTCGACTCCTTTCTTTTCCACTCCTCATGGCCACTATGAGAGATTTTTTTTGGAATTTGTGAAGGCACGACTGTGGACTTTGTTAAGCTCATCCACAGAAATATCAAAAGTAAGCTTTCATATTTCAATGCATTTTTCCTCTTAAATAAAGCTTAGTTTGATTATAAGCCATCTCCTTCTATTACTGATTTCAATGTTGAATGAAAACATTTTAGATAAATGTTGTCCATTCACATGGGTTTCCAAAACCCTTCATGGCCACGAGACTGTAGCTTTGATTCCACCATTTCTTGAAAGCTTCTATGTTATTGGGGCTCGAACCCTTCTTGTTTCTCCTTGTTTTGCATTTTGAATCAAAACCCTGAGCGGGTAATGTGACTTATGAATAAAAATTTTCCTTCCAAGGCTGCAAGTATGGAAGCATGAACTAGGGTTTCCTTGCATTTTGTATGAGCTCAAAATATTTTACCTTCTGTATCTGAAGCACTTTAATGAAATCAATGTGGAAACTTTCTTGAGGGCTTGAACTAGGCATCTTGCACTTGTTTCATTTAAAAACCTAGTCTCCTTCAACACATTGTTTTAAGAAGAAAAATAATTCACTGCATATGCTTACTTCTATGGCTCCATTTACTTGACCTCATGCAAAAACAAAAAAAAAATTGTAGCTCTCAATTTTGTATTGTTCTTGTATTTCTTATAATTCCACCACTGCTTTATACTTTATGAGAACATAGAAGCTTACATTCATGGCATAAAAGTACCAAAACAACTTAAGCTCTACAAATTACTTTCATAACTAATGTTGTTTACTTCAACACTTGATGCATTGGGTCATACAAAAATTTATTTTCAGATGCACTTTACCTTGATATGTTTTGCTCTCAGCCATTGTGCAATATTTTCTTTCAGCTTCAATGGTACTTCTATAGGTTGCTTTGATGCTTATGATCTTTTATTTCATGCACTTGAATGCTTCAAAAAACACACATTCTCATTTTTCCCACCCCAGTTTTATATTTTATTGTGAGCATAGAATTATGCAATAAAGTTTCATTCACAATTGTGGCACCAAAATACTGAAACAAACTCACATTTTGCAAATTTCCTTCACAAAATAGTGTCGTTCCACATTTCATTCAGCCACAACACTTAATGTGTTGCATTTTAGTGCACCATGCCATCTTTGCATTCATCCTCTACCTTCAGTAGCTCATTTGCAGCCACTTGTCACTTTGTTACTGATGGATTCTACTTCTCTTCTATACTCTTCATGCATTTTTATCTTCTAACAACAACAGGATGATGTGAAATCTATCATTGCATAGAATATTTTTAAATATAAGAGTACCTAATGTTGATGATTAGAAGCTTCTTTATTTGCTTCAGTTATCATTGCTTGATTTGTAACAAGGCATTATGTATGCATGCTCACTATCATATTATGTGATGATGCACTTGATTTCAGTTCATTTGAGCAATGGATCACCTATGATTTTCATTTCTTTGCACTATGAAACTTGAATGTCCTAGGTGATCACTTGCTTGAGTCTTCATGGCACTTGGATGCACTCCTTCAGATGCATGTTTCTTTGTGAAACTTTGAGTTGTTTCCTTTATGAAAACCCCTCTGTGGAATGTTGAGGGAAAGCATGTCAGGTCTCAACCCTTGTGGGAGCTCATTTTACACCACATGCTTTATGATATTCAAAACTAAACAACATGGTTTTTCCTATACTTGTACAAGAAACAAACAATGTTAGATTAAAACAATAAATTTAGAAGTTTCTCATGATTCTTTCTCCTTGGTATTCTCTTACACTCCTTTTATTCTTGCTCAGTTGATTCAATGCCTTATAGACAATATCCTACATTACTGTTGATGGACCATGTAGGAATGTTCATAGTCTGAGCTCTAAAAAAACTTTCATCCATTTTTTTCAGGTTGACTTGGAGCACAAAAGTAGAAAGGAGGGCTTAACTCTGGAGGAAGCTCGAAGACACCATCAATAAATGACGATTATGTTGTTTCTTGCATGCTCTTTCTTCTTTTCAATATTTAGTAGCCTAGGATATTCTTTATGGTTCATTGTTCCGACTACTCCCACAGCTTGTGTGGGACATTTAATTCTCCTTTTTACTCCAATGAATATGGAAACAACATTTGTGAAATACTTGTTCTATTTTGCACTTTCTTTTCTTGCAAATAGTGTATTGATCATTGTGAATGAATCAACATAATGAAAGCACTTCTTTTACTTTTAATGCAATACTTAATGCTACAAATCATATAAAGCAACTGAAAACAAATTACATTTCTTAAAACTCAACAACTCAAATGTTTGCAATGGTTAAAAAACATCTTAAAAAAAAACTAAAATTTTTCACCTTAAAATGAACCTTGAATCAATTAGCTCTTTCAAATTGAGCTATCGTGAAAATTTGATAACAATCACACATTCTGAAACAGCATTTTTCCATTATTGGCATCATTTTCATACCATTATTGAATTTAGCATCATTTCACATAGTTTTCATCATTAATCGCCTTTTTACATCATTTACATCATTTAACCCTATTTCACTCTATTAATTAAATAATCTTGAATTGTTTAATAAATTCACTCTTTTCATCACTAATTTCCCCTTTATCACCCTAGTTGAATAATTTTAATTATTTAATTAGGATCATCTAATATTTATTCTAATCACATATAATTAAATAATTATGATTCTAATTATTTACTTATCCCATTTCTAATTGTTTTCCTCTAATGGAATATTCTTTTTTAAATAATAGCATATTCCTATCCTCCATAATTAAATAATTTCTAATTATTTAATTATCCTAATTTCCTTTTCAAAATATATTGAATTAACTTGTCTCAACCATTTCTAGCCCTTGATATTGAAATTTAATCTCCATCCTTGATCTAAAATATCCTAACCATTTTCCCAAAATGGTGGAGATATTTCAGTTCTAATTGATCACATCCCTTGATCTTCCTTGATTCACTCTATTGACGTAGATGTTAGTCACACACCAATAGGCAGATAAATTATCACAAAGAATCCACAAGAACCTACCTTTCTTGAAAGACTCCACTAGGAAAACATAAATCTAAGGCTAACTTGGTTTGATCCAAAGGCTCGTTTATGTCAAGTCTTGATGCACTAGGTTCACTCAGGGTTCATTGCATGATAATGTTGTTAAACATGGGTAAACAGTCCTTACGGTATCAACGGGTATCATAAAGATATGAAAATAATCTCGGTCTAGTCATCCAATAACTTCATGAAATAAATAATTTTGCAACAATATTTGATGAAATTAAAATAGCATATATTCATCCAAGTAGATTTAGCATTAAGTGTTCAACAATTTTATGGAATCAAAACATTTGCAATTAAAACTCCATGCATTCATTACTTTTTTGGAAAATTTTCTAAAAAATTAAAACATCTATTGTAAAATAAAGCATAAAAATTTAATAAAAAGTAAAATTTCTCCTAGGTATTATCCATGCATGCCTCAAGCAATAACCAAACCAAAGCAAACCATTCCATACATCACCAGATTGCTTCACAGCTAGGCATAGAATGATGCAAGATTTTAAAGAAAAGGGGGATTATTTTCCATTGAAATGACACAACATGCAATCTTGTTTGATAGGACCAAACAATCAGTTATGTATGATTCCATATCAATAAATAGCTTTGAAATTATCTTTGATATTAGTTAAATTCTAATGAAACATACACGTTTTTAATCTAGAATGGAACAAAAAATAGGAAAAGGAACAAAACTTGAATTTTTTTTGGTTCTTTGGCATCCACAAATTATGAACTTAAAATAAAATAAAGCATTAAATAGCCTTTTATAGAAACAAGGACCTAAAGAGTTTAAAATTAGTCCATCAAAGAGAACCATAGAAACAAATTAAAATGTAGCATGTGGCAAGTAATAGTTGTCATCAGAACATTCTAGGAAAAGTCAAAATACTTTGACTTCTTCATCAACAACAATCTTCAACTTTGGGCTCCGATTCTCAAGCACTCTACATGAAACAAGATTGTCGATACTCTTTAAAAATCTTTGGGACTAGCCACCTTCACCAGGACTTGGAACAAACCTGCAAAATTCACTTCAAAACTATATTAGTGCACAAAACTTCTGGTGTCTGGTATCCAACTATCTACTCTTCTTCATTGAACTCCGGGTCTGAAGACTCCTCTTCACCTTTCCTCTACTGATACTCTAAGAAAGCGACCAATACTTGATGCATACACTCCTTTGGAACTCCCCAAATCACTTTCCAATTGTTCTTAAGCCTAGAATAATATTGTGATATTTGAATGATGTTTTCATTTCTCTACATCATTTTTACTTCATATTTAACTATAACATTCCTACACTTTATAATTTCATCAATAACCTCCCAACTTAATGAGCGAACATGACCCTTATTCACCCTTTCAAGCCATTCCTTGAAATCTTTCACTTCTTTATCTCCTTGTTCTAAATTCTAGGGATCATAACTTTGCTAGGCTAACATTTCAATGAAGCTTTCATCTCTATCATTCAACTTCTTACATCTCTTAGTGACCTTTTCAAATCCTTCTACACATTGTAGCAAAGTGTAACTTTCCCAATTTACTTGTTTTCTCCACTTTTCAAATATTGAATCTTCTTCTTTTGTGGTTATCCTTTCATTCACCAACTCTTGAACATCTTTCTAAAGAAGAGATTTTAATTTTTTCCTTTATGTATCAGTCTGTTCTTGGTGAAATCTATATTCTTCTTCCAATATTTTGGTATGTGCAGGATCATCATGGAAAAAATAGGCCCTTAAGTGGTGAAAATTTCAGAAAAATTAGAGTTAGGAAAATTGACGTAAAAATTTGAATAAGTTATCTATATTATTTCAAAAATATGTAAGAATATAATCTGTAGAAAATTCAATGTAGTTTCTAAACTACTAGGTTTATTTAAAAAAAAAAAAATCTATTTGGTGAAAATTTGAAATTTCAATGCAGTAGTATTTAAATTTCAGGGAAAAAATAAGTAGGTGTATGTCTGACCACCCTAACCACAATAAAATGATAATATTTTTTTATAATATTTTAGATATAAGAAGAGGACTCATGTCCCGATGTGATGCATATTTTTTTGTAATTTTTTTCCAAGTAAATAATTAATTATGAATTTTTTTATTACAAATTTTAAAAAATATAAAAACTCGTATGTCTGACCACCTTAACTTAGTCAAAACTTCATGAAATTCAATTTTTTTTTTTATCCTATATTATGAAAAGCAGAGAATGTGACACATTTTTTAGATTCAAAAAATGTGATATCGTTTGAAAGCTATATATGTTTTTCAATCAGCCTATCAATGAGGACTTTAGTTGTAATTCAAATAGAAAATGAATAATAATTATTTATTAAATTCAAAGTAAAGCATAATTTATATTGGTGGAAAGCTGAGAATCTCCTTTAAAAACCCTTTTTGTTTCATCAATTTTGGGTAAAAAATAGTCGCCAGCCACATACCCATCATATTGCCACTTTTTGGCCCATCATGATCATGCACATACCCATTTTAGACTTGTCAAACAAATGGTATGCCTCCGTATGTTTCCCAATAAAATCCTTAATTAAATCTTCTCCTTGGCTTACCAAGTAATCCATCCATTTGTAAACAAGTGTTTTGGTACCCTAATGTTCTCTTTCACTTATAGGGCTTTTCACCTAAAAGGAAAGGGATAGGGTAAAAATCGACTATGTTCACACTCAAGATTAATGTAATCTGAATGAAATATGCTTAGATGAGATGATCTAAATGCAAAGGAATGATAAAATAGACTGATTTGGTATGCAAAACTAAGATATGCAAAGTGTTTGAAAACACGTTGTGATATGCAGAAAGAACTAAAAACATAAACAAACAATAACATAACATAATGAAACTGAATGAGGTGCACCTAGAGGATGAAAGCTGATGTGGAGAGGTTCTGGAATGCTGCAGAATTTATTGTTGAAGCCCATTGGGACTCATTCACCATAGATGGCGAATTAGTCTTATTTCTGGTGAAAACTGCCTAAACAGGTTTCGAGATACTGGGAATAGAAAACTTCAGAAAACACTTTTTCCAACCTGGAAATGGGACTCATTCGCCATAGATTGTGAATTAGTCCACCTACATATTTATGAAAATTCAAGGGTCAACTTTTTGGGTCCTGATCTGCACTTTTCTGCCTAATAGGTTGCTGGATCTAAATCTTGAAAACTTGACGGGAAAGTGTTCTCCAAGCTTCAAATAGGGTTTTGTTGACTTTGAATGATATTTGACGATTTGATGACACTTTTAAGACCTATCTCTTTGAAAAATCTATGTACAAGACCTACAAAACACAAATGCAAAGAGGGGAAAAAGTGTTAAGGATTAGAGTATAGGGGTTTTCCTTGGTCAAATCTCGGTTTGATAATCAAACCCTTAAAAATGAAATAAAATAAAGAGAGAATGATGAAAAAATAACATGCAATGTCATAAGCTCACCAAACCCTTGATGTTGAAGTCTGAAGATATGCTGCTCCAAGATGCTTGAATGCTTGATTGAATGATTAAGGATGTTAGAATGCTTTAATGCTATAATGGATTGAATGCATGCATGAATAATTGAATGAATGGGGCCTAAAATGAATAGAAATTTATATATTTATACACAATTGTGCCCTAATTTCCTAAAAATACATCATAGGCCGACCTTAGGTCTTAAGAAATAAAAACCTGCCAGTAATTTGAATTTATTTTGATTTTTTTGCGAAGAGGGACTCATTCGCCCCTAATGGAGAATGGGTCCCACTCAAGGCATGTGAATGGGTTTTGGGAATTAAGTTGTCTTAAATGATGTTTGTCGGGTTTATATTTAAAAATACACTTAGTTAAGGCCTACAAGTGCATAAAGGGGCCAAATAAAGCATAAGAAAGGTGTATTTATTGATGACAAGCCTAGAAAAGCATGAAAGTTTGTTACAAGACTTTACAACACTTTAAAATAAGACTTGGTAAGTGATAAAAATGGGGTATGTAGGTGAATTATAATAAGAATATTCTAGAAAAGTGTGAAAATGTGTTACAACACTTCACAAAACTTTTACAAGACATCATAAAGTCTTAATGATTCATAAAGATTCAAGACCTAATGTGAATGTGTGGGCCACATTGCAACATTAAATCAAGGTAAAATCAAGCCAATTAAGCACAAGGAGGGACAAAATAAGAAAAAGTAGAAGGGTTACTTTTTTTGTATCCACATTTAGCCCCCACTTTAGTGAGAGGATGAACTTGCTTCAAACTCACACTAAAGTAGAGCAACACAACTCAAGAGGGGTTCCATTGAACTAATTCTTAGCAGGATGAGACAACAACGATCAAGAGGGATGATCAATCCCCCAAGATGAAGATCCCGTGGAAAACTAAACATAATCATGAAGAACGTACATGAAAGTAAAAGAGAGGAAAATGAAAGAGAAAGATGAAAGAAAGAATCAAATCAAGCTTTGATAATTTGTCTAGCCCATTATGGATCAGATCTAGGATGTTTATCTGGAAAGAAAATGCATACTCACTCTGGGCCAACAAAACTCATGGTTGTCCACTAGATGAGAAAGCCCAAAAGGTGAGAAACATACACTTATGGCTGGTATGCACTCACAAACACATAGGTGGCTATGGGGAAAGTCGTGCCTCAGAATGGGCTTCCCGCTCAACCATACCAATGTTATACTTCCTGGTAACTTTAATAAGGTGCCACAAAGGAACATGTTGTTTCATGCTTCATGAGAAGAGAAAAACTTCATATGCTTAGAAATCATGAACAAACACAATGACACCACATACATGCAAGCTATGTTATGCAAGGTGTCCATATAAATGAAAAACGTAACATGCAAAGAATGTTCAAAGGAGTCTTGCTTAGTTCATGTGAGGTCTATAACTTAGGGAACATTGTGTGTAATGTCTCCAAAATAGGACCGATCAAATAATAGGATATTCACAACTTAGGGGATGTAGTGTGTCGCATCAAGCCACTAAGAGGAATGTAATATGCTAAGATAGATCACGCTTATGAAGGAAACTATACCCAATGTCATCGACAAAGTGATAAATGCATCGTATGAATCAAGAAGGCTACACTAAGAACCAAGAAAAAGAAAAATGTGAAATGAATAATGTCAATGTATGCCCCCACTTTAAAGGAATGTCTACACACCATTTTGTGAGAAATTACTTTAAAGTAGTGAATGAAAAATGAAAAAAGAAATAAGACATGAGAGCCAACTTGGAAAGCCCTATGCCAAGTCATATGTTTTCAAGTAAGGTTGCATCATCGAAGAGAAAAGGGAAAAATAAAAAGGAAGGGGTTTCCCTCAGAATGAAAACACCAAATACATAAGGGATCTATGGATTTGGAGTCAGTATGTTTGTTGCTATAATGTTTTGATTAAAGATCTTGGAACTATCATCATTCCCCAAATACATAGAATTGGAAGAATGACACAAAGAGAGGGAAAACAAAAGAAAAATAATTTTTTTTGGGTCAACATGGAAGAGACATATGATGTCTCAATGCTTTGCATCGTTCCCAAAAGGAAAAAGGTGAAATTAAAAAGAAAGTTTTGTGGGTCAACATGAAGGGGAAATTTTGGTCTCAATGCCTTGCATCATCCTCAAGAGGAAAACACAAAACAAAAGAGAAAAAGAAAATAGAAAGAGCTTTTGGGTCAACATGGAAGAGACATGTAGAAGAATGAAGGGACAAATAGAGGAATTGTACAAAGAGAGAGAGAACATCAAACAACACGTCATGAGGGATCACATTACGCACATGGAATCACACCAAAAAAAGAGAAAGACAAGTAATGCAAAGGAAAGTCAACCATCAAACAAGTCATCCAACTCCCAATCTCAGTTAGGATAAGTGAAAGGTGAAAAACATAGCTAGGGGACAAGGACAAATGCATTACTAGGACAAGGCTAACAAATTCTTGCCCCCACTGAGTGCAAGGTGAGAATGAGCTGAGATAGGTGATGGGAAAGGTCATGAAATAGTGAGAATGGAAGATTCTACAACTATTGCATGTTAAGGAGTGGGAAAGTGTACTATGGGATTATGGGATAGTAGTCAGTGTCATCGAAGTGGTACTTACTTAGTATTTCCTTCAATGTACGAAATTTATCACTACGGTCTCCAAGAACACAATGGTATTTACAATAGGGTACATTGGAATCTTTAGGAAATATTCCTAGCCTATTCATAGGTGGTAATATGATGAGACCTCTGTTTAAAAGCATTTGCAGTTTCCTTTCACATTGAGGTGGTGGATGGAGAGGAAACTTTAGTTTTTTCAACTTGTAAGGTCATTTGCATTTACTAGATTCACCCTTTTCATGAATTGAAGGAGGAAGAGGACCCATGGGGATCCTTGTATCCTTATGATTGTTATTAGTAATGGATTATTCAGGAGGAAGAAGGATGTTCAAGTCAAGGGGAGAGTCAAATATCATTGTGCCATCATTACAAATCTTGAGATGCTCTCTAGGAAGCTTTTGGTCATGAGGGGGGTCGTAATAGCCTATCTCCTTTGTGTTTTATTCAATTGTTACTTGCTCAAAAAGTTGATGGATTTCATGTTCAGTTGTTATGTCACATCCTTGCTTGCTTACGATGGTAAAACCTTTGCCATAAGTTTCTTCAAGGTTGATTGGGGTACTAGTGACTTTGTTATCATAGAATGGTTGAGGAGTTGGTTGTGTAGAAGAACTAGGTCCACCTAAGGGAGGGAACTTAGGTCCTTCATTTGTTTTAGGATGTAAATACCCAAACATATCAGGAGGTGATACAGTAGGAAGGTCTGATTGTTTCATGGATAGATAAAAGGATGCATTGGCTTTGAGGTTGTCAAGGAATTCATTTAAGAACTTATTCATGATGTCATCATCTTCTCCAATGATTTCAACATCACGAGGACATTCATGAGGAGTTGAAGGAGCATGAGGAATCTCAAGGTCATTAAGATTAGTTCCAAAGGTACAATTTGAAATGTCCACTAAAGATTTTAATGACATCAAAAACTTATTAAAGAAAAATGCCATGATGCAAATGAATGAAAGCAAACTAAATGCAATAAATGGAATAAAATAGCTAATCTGGAAATAGGGTTGCAAAAAATGTTTTGAAAATGACTGAAATTACAGTGCAAAATGTGCAACTGGACTAATTCGCCCAGGGTGACAAATGAGTCCAAGGATGAATTTTTTTGAAATTGTTTAGAAAATTTAAGATGAATTTTATGCTTTGCAGATATTTTGATGCAAAACTATGATGCAGATGTAGAATTTCAATGTTTTAAAATGTTTTTTAAATGCAATAATGAAATCTAAATGATATTTTCACTAATGCAATTTTGAAAACCCTAGGATGCAAAACAATGCAAAACCTAATGCAATGTTGATGCAAGCTAGCCATAGGATGTAAATGAACTTGAAATCAAAAGTAAAAATGTTCTAAAGACAGCTTCAACAAAATGTTAACATGTGTTTTGGTACCCTAATGTTCTCTTTCACTTCTAGGGTTTTTCACCTAAAAGGAAAGGGATAGGGTAAAAACTGGTCATGTTCACACTCAAGGTTAATTATAAAATGAATGAAATATGCTTGATGATATGATCTAAATGCAAAGGACTAATAAAATATATTGATTTGGTATGAAAAAATGTTGTGATATGCATAAAGAACTAAAAACATAAAAAAACAATAATAGAATTTAATGAAACTGAATGAGGTGCACCTGGAGGCTGAAAGTTGATGTGGAGAGGTTTTGGAATACTGCATAGTTTACTATTGAAGCCCACTAGGACTCATTCGCCACATATGGAAAATTAGTCCTATTTTTGGTGAAAATTGTTGGAATAGGTTTCAGGATACTGAGAACATAAAACACTTTTTCCAGCCTGGTAGTGGGACTCATTCACCACAGATGGTGAATTAGTCCACCTGTAGATTTTTGAAAAGTCAAGGGTCAACTCTGTGGGTCTTGATATGCACTTTTCTACCTGAAAGGTTATCAGATCCGAATCTAGAAAATCTGACGAGAAAGTGTTCTCCAAGCTTGAAATAGGGTTTTGTTGACTTTGAATGATCTTCGACAATTTGATGACACTTTTAAGACCCGTCTCTTTGACAAATCTACATACAAGACCTGCAAAAAACACACGCAAAGAGGGGGAAAAGTGTTAAGGGTTAGAGTATAGAGGTTTTCCTTGGTCAAACCTTGGTTTGGTAATCAAACCCTTAAAAATGAAATAAAATAAAGAGAGAATGATGAACAAATAACATGAAATGTCATAAACTCACCAAACCCTTGATGTTGAAGTTTGAAGATATGCTGCTCCAAGATGCTTGAATGCTTGATTGAATGATTAAGGATGCTAGAATGCTTGAATGCTATGATGGATTGAATGTATGAATGAATACTTGAATGAATGGGGCCTAAAATGAATAGAAAATTATATATTTATACACAATTATGGCCTAATTTCCTGAAAATACATCACAGGCTGACCTTAGGTCTTAAGAAATAAAAACCCACTAGTAATTTGAATTTATATTGATTTTTGTGCCAAGAGGGACTCATTCGCCCCTAATGGAGAATGAGTCTCACTCAAGGCATGTGAATGGGTGTTAGGAATTAAGTTGTCTTAAGTGATGTTTGTCGGGTTATATTTAAAAATACACTTAATTAAGGCATGTAAGTGCATAAAGGGACGAAATAAAGCATAAGAAAGGTGTATTTATTGATGACAAGCCTAGAAAAACATGAAATTTTGTTACAACACTTTACAAAACTTTAAAATAAGACTTGGTAAGTGATAAAAATGGGGTATGTAGGTGAATTATAATAAGAAGATTCTAGAAAAGTGTGAAAATGTGTTACAACACTTCACAACACTTTAACAAGACATCATAAAGTCTTAATGATTCATAAAGATTCAAGACCTAATGTGAATGTGTGGGCCACATTGCAACATTAAATCAAGGTAAAATCAAGCCAATTAAGCACAAGGAGGGACAAAACAAGAAAAAGTAGAAGGGTTGCTTTTTCCATGTCCACACCATTCTTTGAATACACTTACCTTATGGCGAAGTGTTGTAATGGAATCTACTTGCTCCTTAGATATATGTACTATATTTTGGGACAATTCAGTTTGTAGTTGATCATATTGGGCTAGTGACTTGATAAAACCTTCTAGGTAGGCAATCCACTCCTTTAGCTCTCTTTTCTTCTATTTACTCTTTTGTACCATGGTGACAATTGTGTCCAAATTTATTTTCATTTCTTCTAATTCCTATCCCTGTGATGAATTTCTAGAATTAATTATTGTTACCCTATAATCCCTAAGTTTTATTTCATTCTTTCTCTTATCTCCTATCGGAGTAGCTATTTGGAGAGCTCTCCCTTCATTTGCATTCCTCTTCATAGCATACCTTGTCTTTTCTCTACCACTAGGTTTAAGGGTCTCTAAATCTTGTATTAAAATTTTGAGATCTAGAGGCACCACTTCCACCTCTAATGGTGGAGCCATTTGCTTGACTAGTTAGTTAGGTACTTCTTCATTTTATTCTGCCTCTTCAACATTTCTTTGTTCCTAATAATCTACATGTTCAGGAACAAATCTTGAACTATCAACATTACCCAACACACCCCCTAGAACTTGAACACTTTTTTTCCTCATTGGCATGTATTTTGGATTATCTTGATTCATCACCGTCTCTTCCTTTTCGAGACTTATATTCTCTTGTCTTGCCATGTGTTCAACATTGGTCCTTGGGGCCTCATTTTCTTGTTGTCGTGAAACATCAAGATTCTCCTCATTTCTCAATTCACCACCCAAGTTCTATGAGGGATCTACATTTTCATTCTCAGCCCAACCCTCTCCTAATTTCTTAGAAGTCTATGGTTGCTCAACATTATATTTACTTCTTCCTTGTGGAAGCTGATCATCAAGTGTATCTTCATTACCAATATTATCAATGGGATTTTGACCTATAGTATCCCCTATTCCTCTTTCATCGATTTTCTCAGGGTTTCCTGCCTCTGTGGCGAGTCGTCCTCTTATAAAATCTTCTTCTTCTTTATGCATTGGATTTGACCCCGTATCTAGAAATTCTTACACTACTGGCTGCACCATAAGATTTTCTTTAGATCATTTTTTTTAAAATTGTTTCATCATGGTAGTTAGCTTCTCCCATTTCTTTCTAACTTCTTTGTTTGGCTCAGGACTTTCCTCCTGAATTACAGGAGTCCTTCCTAGTGTTTGTCTCATTGTTACAATATTGACTAAAGGTGGTGAGGTAAATATATTTGCAGCCTTATGAGATCTAGACCTTGTCTTAGCACAGGTGTGTGTCCTCATTCTCACCTCTTCATCAGTCATAGGTTGAGCTCTTAGATTTATTGTGGAAGAAAATGATGCCTTAGGATTCACTATTACCTTGGCATGACTAGTCACGGTCTCTTTACGATGGCTAGCTAGTGTCACTGGAATTATCCATCTTGAAGTATCAGGAATTATTTCCTCACCATGTCCAACTGCCTCTACCTTTCCATCCTTTCTTTTCTTTTTAGCAGTCTCTGCATACACTGATTCATCTTCTAACTATTCATTTCTCTTCACATTAGGTGGGTATGTGAGTGTTACCCAAACTTCTTTTAATTCTTTACTCTAAGCATGAATCCAATGTTGAGTGTATGTCAACACTTTCTCAAAAGCCTCCAAGTTAATCATTACTATTTCCTCGTTTATATAATCTAGGTCTGGGATAGATTCATCAAAAATATTTTTTTCTTTGTAAATTGCATTCAATACCTTTCTATCATCTATATCTAATTGCTCTAGAATATCATTGAGTCCAAGAAGCCTTGCTACTTGTAAGGGAAACCACTAGTAGGATTGCTTCCTTACCTCGTGCTCATCATCACAATTATGCAAAAAATATTATAAATCATAAACATGAGCATACTTACTGCCTATTTGCTTGGCAAGGTTTCCTTTCAGATCATAATTCTTTTTTTGGAGTGTAAAGACTCCAACTTTTAATGCTTCAACTCTTCCTCACACATATCAACACTTTTGGCCATGGCACATCTGTAATTCCCAATTTTGATGGGGAATTTAATGGAATATTTATTACATGCTTGTGTGAAAATGGAATGTGAATTTTGCATCTATCTCACCAATTCTAACAATAAAATTTTGTATGTTTCATACCTGGGTATCATGAAGGGGTATCCTTTGAATCCTTCCACCCTAATGTAAGTGAAGGTAGTAAATTGAATGTACAAACCCCCAATTGACTGGATAACACTCTATGCTTCCAAGGACAATTTTTCAGCTTTGTTGCCTTCCATTATTCTTACCAGATTCATAGAAAATGCATCATTAACCCTCCGATAATGCTCCCAGTATTGGTGGATAGTGATATAAGGTACATGTGCATATATCAAATTATTCCCTAGTTCTCTACCCAGGATACCAACTTTGTTCAATCCTTGTACATTTTCCCTTAGGGTGCAGGAATAAACAACATAATAAGACATAGAAAACCATAGGGTGTCTGGGAATGCCATTAACTTTTCATGCAACCTGTTGTTGATGAAACTTCCCCAATGAATTTTTGCAAGGCCTTCCATTATTTTCATTATAAGCCCGAACATCCAAGGTTCAAATTTGTTGGCATCTTTGAGTCTAGTTATCCTGCTTAATAGGGTTATGATATCTTCAACATCCTGAATAAACATAGACCTCATGATTTGTTTCATTTTATTGGTAATCTCCTCATGGAACCATGTTGTGTTCATAAATTTCTTGGTTTATTCTTTTGCATTCAGGTATGTCATGTCTAGGACTTGCATATCTAATGGATTCAGCTGGATAAATGTGAGGAGCTCGAATGTGTATACAATCCCTTTTACAAAAAGGTCTGCATAGACTCTCCCTTATTTCTCAACGACCCTCTTGTTTAGGTCATACCAATTCATACATTCCATTACTAGTTCAGGGGATTCCATTGTTGGTGAAAACTCTCTTGCCAAATGAAGTCCACTTGCAATGATGTTTTTATCACACTGAGAGGAATTTTCTTATCAAATCCATGTAACAAATTCAGTGTCAGTAAACCATCCTGGATGACTTTCTGTAACTATCCCACCAATTGATACAGTCTATGAAACAAGGGACTCAAATTCCTCATCTATTAGCCTCCTTCTAGAAGTGCTCATATTTTTTAGAGTTTCCTGGATTATTAGCAGATATGTGCCTTATGTATGAGTTAGGGTTAAATCTAACCTTCCATTTTCAATCATTCATAAAACTTACAACTTGTGATTAGGCTAAATTCCTTTCAAAATAAGCAACATTTCAATAACCAAACCAAGGGTAAATCCATCTAACCTAAGCCATGCATGCATAGAAGAATTAATAGAATTTTAGTTATTCAAAGCATGCCTAGTTTTTTTGATGATATGATTTTCTGAACGTGACCTCAAAACCCTTGGTATTTATGTTCTTCAACTTCATGAGGCTTACCTTTCTTTGCATGCCATAATTTTTTTTAATTCTTCATTTTCCTTACAAGTGAGCAATATGGTGCAAGGTAGAGTGTTATGAAAGCAATTACATGCATGAGGTGGTGCCAAGTACATGAATTGCTTACCACCTTCATTAAATTCCTTTCACAATGCATTAATTACCCTGAATAAAGGTGCAATCATGGCGAATTAGGGTTCAAAACATGAATTCCTTGGCTTATGCATAGGGTCCACCATTAGAGAAGAAAATGGTGCAGGAGGGTAGCGTGGCACACTTACATGTCACTTTGGTTCTCATGAGGCAAAGGATTTGGAAGCAATGCCACCTTTGGATACTTAAAAATTCATAATCAAACAAGGTTTGAACCACTTGACACCAAACCTTGAAAAGATTACCAGGATTCTGGATGTTTACCCATCAAGTTCATGAGAACCAAGTGCACAAGGGAAACTCAGGACTAGGTATAAACGAGACCAAATTGGTTAAAAACATATTTGCAACAAAAATTTTGATCTTTGGTTTCAAAGAAAAAAAATCCACTTTCGCGCTAACCAGTAAAGAAGGGAAACACACACATTGAGACAATTTTGTTTGGGTGACGATCCATCAGGCACAACTATTGTCTAGAAAAATAGAAAACTTACCAAAGATACAACATTCTTAGAGAAATGAAATCGACTCCTGGGATCCCTGGTCTAGTAATTCAATGCAATCGGGGAAAAGGTTTGGTAACATTAAGAGTCTATAAGATAAATAACTTAAGCATGGGCTAGGAAAGTTTGATTAAAACATACCATTTTACCATTTCCTCCAAAAGTAGTACACCAAAGTAAGAAAAAGCAAAGGAAGGAAAAGAAAAACAATAGAAAAGAGGAGGTCCACATTTTGTTGAAGAGAAAAATGGGGCGTGTTGTGAGACTACACATCAACTAGCAACTAGAAAAACCAAACAAAATAATAGAAAGTCAATTTTTCATCTAATAACCATGCTTCAACTTTCTACAGTATTTAAATTATAAATGACCAGGCCCTCATTTTGGCATTCCATCTTAACTTTAGCCAGCATACAAGATTAAATTTTACTGAGCTCATCTGTGTGCAATTGATTTATTCTACTACAGTAAATTTAGAGCATAACAGACATTTGTATTGACCTACATAATTTGGAAATTTCCTTTTAATACAACCTTGGATAGATCCTTGCTGCTAGTCAAGCGTGCATAGCCTCAACAAGGTTATCTCACCAATTCCCCCAAACATAGCTCTACTACCAGTTAGGTGTCTATAGCCCTAGTAGAGATATTTGGATAGCCTAAAGAATTGAATTTTCTCTTTTCATATTTCTTTGATATTAAATTTTCATTTTTTCATTTGATATTTCTTTGTAAGCTCTTTTTCTTCAACTTGTAGGCTATGAATCCTTCTATTAGATTGGAAATTACAACAGTAGCAAAGGTCACCTTTTGATTTTTCACTCAATGCAAACAACTGCTATCCCAAATTTAGTAGAATGATTTAGGTATGGGTGTTTGTAGCTCAACATCAACTGAATGATTTATGCAAACTAAAGTAAATGAATCTAAACAATTCCCCAATCATCTATAATTAAAGGACTATTTCTAGTCAAAGCATGAATCACATTTCCAAAATTTATGTTCTATTATTTTTACCACCTTCAAAGGTTGCTAACTACTATATATCTATGCAATGCAAAACCCCAAGAAGCAAACCAAAACAAAAGAAAGAACCAAAAACACCCCCAAAAAATACTATTTGCAAATTTATGACAAGAATGAGCAACCAACACTAGGCTTGAAAGTAATGCTTCAAGAATTGTCTATTGAAAGGAAATGGAACATCCTCTCTAGTTAAAGTTTTAAGCCTATAAGTGTTATCACCTAAGATTTTAGATACTTAGTAAGGACCAATCCATAAATTTTCAACCCTTACACTCATGGGATTTGTCCCAATATAAGACTAAATCAGATATTCTAAAAAATTTCAGTCTAGCCCTTTTGTCAAACCACCACTTTACCACAAATTGGTGCCTAGCAAAATGATATAGAGCTCTGGTATGTTTTTTGTCTAAATGCATCAGTTGCAACAACCAAACTTCAGTATAGTCATCTAATCTAATATATTCTTGAGCAAATTTCCTAATAGGGATTTTAAAATTTATAGGCAATATAGGATCTATCCCATAGAATAAGTGGTAAGGAGAATTCCCCAAAACAGATTTCATCTTATGCGATCTACCCAAATGGCGAAGTTCAATAGAGAATTCAATTCCCTAGGATTCTTTTAAATTAACCATCTAATTATATCTAGAAGGTTCTTGTTCGATGATTATGCTAATCCATTTCCCTATGGGTAATAGTTAGATGATAATTTCAATGTTATGCCGTATCAAATGCCCAATTAGAAAATTTCAATGAGGAAAAAGCAAGGCCATTATCACATACCAAAGCATATGATACACCAAACTTGGTAATAATGTTTCAGTCCACCAGGTGCAATAATTAGTGGCAATCAACACAAACCTATGACCTGCGGATGATGGAGGATTAATTGTGTCGATAAATTATAATCCTCATTGCGAGAAAGGGTGCATCTCCATCACCGAATATAATGGTTGAGCATTAAATATCCCTTTATCTATAGAAATTTGACATGTGTAACAGTGCTTTACGTGCATCTCCATCGCCAACTGTAATGGTTGAGCATTAAATATCCCTTTATCTATAGCAATTTGACATGTGTATCTTTGAAAATAGTCAACCAGTAATAGTTGACTCTCAGGATGAGGTGTGCAATAGCCAAAGGTGCTTCATGAGTTGTACCAAACTTTTCATGTAATTCTTGTAGCACTTCACTTGCTTCTATCTTATTCAGACATCTTAAATAAATTCCTTCATGATTTCTCTTGAATAGAACCCCTCCTTTAATCATGTAACTTTGGGCTTTAATTTTTAGGGCTCTTATTTGATTTCTTTGTATATGCTCAAGGAAATTGTTTATAACCAAATAGTACCATATATCTGAATACCTATCATCTTGGTCTTCTACATCCAGAGTATACTGCTAGCTAGATATTTTTGGATCAATCTCAACAATGGATCTAGCTAAGGCTTTCCTACAAACCCACTTCATAGGTATAATCTCTAAATTGAACTCTTACAGGATCATAACCCATTTAGCTCTCTTTTCTCCAATCTCACTCTACATTAGTAGCATTTTTAATACGTCATTGGGGACAATCGCCTTGACTATACTTTTGAGAATGTAGTGTCTAAATTTTCTTACTACCTTAACCAAAGCAAAAAAAAAAAAAAACAATATCCATGTATCTTAGATCTACCTCTTTAAAGGGAGAATTCATGAAAGAAATTGGACTTTCTTCTTTATTCTCGCCCCTTTGTGTTAATGCTACTACACATGTATGACTAGAAGAAAAAGAGTAAATATAAAATGGTTGAATGTAATCCATACTTACTAGCACTGGTGCTTCCATAATTGCAGCTTTCATATTTTCAAAGGCGAGCTTATACTCATTTTTCCACTTGATTTTTGCATCTTCAACATATCATTGAGTAGTTTGACTATCTCAGTGAATTCGATGATAAACTTCTGGACAAAATTGATCTTGCCAAAGTATGACTTTAATTCTTTCTTACTTCTTGGGATACTATCTTGAGTAAGGAACTTACTCGATCTGGGTCTATTGAGATACCCCTTTTAGAAATAATGTGTCCCAACAACTTTCCTTCAGTCACCCTAAAAATGCATTTCTTGGGATTCAGTGGAACTCCGTAAGTTTCAAACTTTTGTAATATTGCTCTAAGATCACGAACATGGTCTCCTCTATTCTTAGAAAATACCATGAGGTTGTCCATGTATATAATAATGCAATTTACTACCATATTTTGGAAGGAATAATCCGTAGCTCTTTGGAATGTGGCTTTGAAATTTATTAATCCAAATGACATCCTTTTGTAAGTGAAATTTCCCCACTTTGTAGTGAAAGTGGTCTTCATATGATCTTCCTTCATGATCATTACCTAGTTATACTCAAAGAATCCATCCAAGAAATACATCATCTATGAAAAATTAGCAAATTATAGCACATCATCCAATGAAGGTAGGGGATAATTATCTTTTTCAGATGCCTTATTAAGACTTTAAAAATCCACACACATCCATATATCTCCATTATTCTTTCTAATAGGAACTAAATTTTCCACCCAGGTAGAATGTCCGATGGGAAAAATTATCTAGGATGAGAGGAGCTTTTGTACTTCCTTTTGAATGAAAGGTTCCAGAAGTGTATTTATAGGTCATTGTTTCTACTGAAAAGGTTTTGCATCAGGATTTAATGAAATTGTATGGGTAATGATGGAAGTTTCATAAGTCTTCACATCTTTGTAAGTCCATGCTATAACTTTCTAATAATCCCTAAGTACATGAGAAATATTTCTTTGTTCTTCCTCAATACATACCTTCCCTATAAACACATTCTTTGGATCTTCTTCAATATTCATATTATATAATTTAGACTATCCCTTGTCAGTTTTAGGTAGATCTTTTTGCTGAACTATCTGATCCACATCAAATAGTCTTTCCAGCTCAATTATTCCTTTTAGAATATTATTATCTTTTGCTTGAGCCAATTCTTCATCTTAAATTTTTACATCTAGGTGATCTATTTCTTCAATTATATGTGCCTCGAAGATACCAGTATTAGTAATAAATTCTAATATATGACAATCATCTTCGAATACTTGCAAATTAGTAACATTATCAGGAATCGAGGGCAACTGCACTAGGTCAATAGTAAACCTTCTTAGATCGAAAGCATCTAAAGGTTCTAGAGCATCTACTCTCTGATTGAATCTTCGTGGGATGTGAGTAATGTTAAAGGCATTAAAATCTTCTATCAGGTCCCACACTCAGTGTCGATAACTGGACAAGCGCTTATAATGACAAATATATTTCTTTTGGACTTGCTTGAACACCAGTTCTGAGTCACCAAAAACCTTAAGAATCTTAACTTTCTTCTTAGTTGCGAGCATCAAATTGTGGATGAGAGCCTCATATTCTACCACAATGTTAGTACATTGAAATTGTAATCTATAGGTAGAAAGAAAAGACTTACATCAAGGACTGATGAGCTCAACCACAACTCCAATTCCTTGTTTCAATTTTGACCTATCAAACCTAAGGGTCCAAGTTTGATCCTCAACAACTTTGAGCTTAGCGTTCTTGAGAGCTAACAAATTGATATTTTCAGTCTACCTTATCTACATCTAATCTTCAAGTGTTTCAAGCCTAGACCTATTAATAGCAGTATTTTCTTGACAGTGTTGAATTTCAATTCTGTGAATGATCTCTAAGCACATCATGCAACTATCTTCTGAATGTGTAGAATTATGTAACCTATAACAACCTTGCAACAATTTTTTTTTTACCGAATCTTTCGTTTTCTTGCTCTTTTGAGCTTCTTTAGCAATGTTCTTCCAAAATTTATATAAACAATTGTCTTCTCCTTTGGAAGAATCATAATATGATTCAACTAACATATATTTCCTAAGAGTTATCTGGTTATTATTTTCAACATTACACATGAAAACTTCTTCTATCTTAACCTTGAAACTTCTAATTCCATATACTCTTAGTTATACATCTATGTATAAAAGATTTCTCTGATTATAATTGGTGATCATGTGTTTCATGCACAACTCTCTCTCAATCCTAATCTGATTAGGGACTCCTTTCCAGGGTAACCACATATGTGAGAAGTTTGTTGATCTGTATAGGATCTAGACTATATGCAGTATTGAATGCTTAATTAAAACAACTTTGTGGAATTACAAAATTCATGCATACATTAACGAACTTATGCATTAAAAACTGAAAACTTAAGGTGAAGATTAGAACTGAGAGATAAGTAGAGAGAGAGGAGAGAAGAAGTGCAAACAAATTGGTAACGGAGTTCGTCACAAACATGACTACATCTCCAGGTCGGCTCCAATAGAGTACGACCGATCCGATTAATCTCCAAAATCAAGTACAATGCACCAAGACCATTCCTTCAAGCACTTCGGCAGCATAACAAAACTCCGATGTACAAGAATGGCTCAAAAATATCCTTACAACTCTTCTTTCAAAACACCTATCACCAGTTTCTCTAACTTGCAAAATTTTCCCAAGAACACTTAGCCAAACTCTCTCCCTTTCACCCCTTTAAATACAAAAAAATGGCTCAAATTGGTTACTAACCAATTGATTTCACAAATCTACCTTATCTCTCCAAATTACATAAAAAATATTTGTAAATTTTCCTTTTACACATAAAAATCCCCCTTAATAATACAACCACCTCTAAAAATTAAATAAATCTTGTATTTAGCCCTCCTCGAGCTTTCATTGTTTCGGAGGTTATTGTTTAGGAGGTTATTAAATTATTTTATTTGTTAATTTTGGAGAGTTTGTTTAATTTAAATAAGGTATTCGACTTTAAACAACTAACAAAGTCAACCGATGCCTAAACTATATTCAAGCCATCGAATGGTGCAGCGGCTTCTATGGATTTTGTTGAGCCGTCGGTTGGGGGTTCCAACCCGGCCGACGGCTTATTATATCAAATTAGCCAAAATATCATAACAAAAACAACCCCCCTCCCCTAATAGTGAAGCCTGTGGTTTCTGGTGGAACGGTGAAGAGCTAAATTTGGCAGAGGTAGGTTGGGGGTTCAAATCCCCGAACAAACCTTTTAACAAACAAACAATTTTTCAACCAACGCTGACGATGGAGAAGAAACAGAGGGTCACATGTCACACCAGGAGGGTGCCACATGGCGGGTTCTAATTCCCTGATGATGCTGACTGTCTGCTGACTAAGCCACCGATGTGTCTGCCACTGGGTGCCGACATGGCATGCTGACGTGACGATTACGTGGCCACTAACTACGCTGACGTGGATGCCGACTGTGTGTACGATTGTACGGAAAGGACACGTGTCGCCACTTGATTGGTTCCATACAATGCTGACATGGATGCCATGTGTCAAATTCAGGTTCATCCACTTCACCTTCCGTACAGTACAGAATGCTGACGTCAACATCCGTACGGTCCACCTCAAAAGTCAACTGCAAACTTTGACCACTAATAAGTTGAGCATACGATGTCGGATTTCGACGAAACGAACACTGTCGGAATCATCTCGACAAGCTCTTCGCGATGATGCCAACTTCGACAACTTTTGACGACATCATTTTTTTGCTTCCTGGATGCCCCCTGATCCCAGTTTGACCCAAGGTTTGACTAGCCATAACTTGCACAAACGGACTCCTTTTCACTCCGTTCGAGTTGCGTTGTAATCAAGACACCGATATCTTTCTAATGGTACTAAAATCTAGAGATTTGGAGACATTTCAATTTCCACTGAAAAATATCCATCGGATCAGGCCTCCCCACTGAAGACCTTTTGGACCTCCAAAAGTGACATTTACTCTGACATTAAGTGAGGACTTGGCCTCCCTACTTGTCCTGTATCCTCTGTACATTTGAATACCTGGCTCATAAGCACAATGAAGACTGCAACAATATTGTTGAACATAAACATAACTTTATCACTTCCATAAGCTTCTACATCAACTATCGTAGCCACTAACCAACAAAAATTGACTAGCATCAAGCTGAACAATAATGCAGAAATGAAAGAGAATAAGTCAACAACATATCGATCCTTCACAACAGAAACATTTTTACCCAAGGAACCATCAATGCTTTCAATCATCATTCCCTCATGATGTACTGTGGGTGCATCCTGCAATATCTGACCCTGGTTAGCTACTCCAAGTTCAAGTGTAGAACCACCTGTACTGATAGACATAAGAGTTAACTCTTTACTTGCATTAATTACCCTCTTTAACTGCCCTATGTTTGCAAAAGAACGATCAGTCTTAATCTTGTGAGAATGTACAATATACTGAATGCCATCTTTAAACAAGTGATAATGATTCTTTTCCCTGTAGAAAATTGCTTTCCTGTCATAAAGATAAGGGCTACCAAGCACTATCCCACAGATATCTAGTGGAACCACATCAAACTGTACTTCATCCACAAATTTACTAGTGATTGCAAATCTTAAGGTGCATTGTCTTGTTACTTGCAACTTATCATTTTCGCAAATCCAACCTAGTGGATAAGGTTTCTTATGCTGTGTAGTTTTTAATCCCAAGTTTCTTACAACACTTTTAGAAATTAAATTCACTTGAGAACCACTATCTATGAGTGCTTCAATTTTACTATTCTTAGCAACAACCCTTAAATGAAACAACTCATTCCTTTTCTTATCTTCAGAGAAATCATTAATTGTAGAAGTAGAAGCACAACTAGCAACAAAAACACCAGAAATAGGAGCTTTACCTTTTAGACCCATAGCTGTTATCTTAGTCTCATCATCTGAATCTGAACCAAGATCCATAACAACATTTGTGGCTTTCTCCTTACCTTTTTGTTTCTGATTCTGTCTTTGAGCCCACTTAGGTCTCAGTTCTGGATGCAACTGCCAACAATGTTCTTCATCATGACCCTTCCTGTCACAATGAGTGCAAGAAAGCTTGTCATCCTTCTTGACCGTAGCTGTCTTCTTTCCTTTCCCTGTCTCTACAACCTTAGAAGATTTCTTTACATCATTATCAAACTTATCAATGAAAGATCCTTTACCCCTTGACTCTAAGTGTGTAGCTTGAACAGACACTTCATCCAGATTACAAGGGTTCAATACCAAAATGGAATGCCTAAGGTAAGAATGCAGACCTCCTATGTACTTCAACAAAGTGTCCTGGGTGTACAAAGGAACATTCAAAGCAATAGCCCTTTTCCTAAATTCATGGGTGTACTCTTGGACAATTTGACCTTTCCCTTGCCTAAACATTTTCCAGTCCATCATTAACTGTTGCATATGTCCTAGGGGATAAAACTGCTTCTTAAGAGCATTAACAAACTCTGCCCAAGTTAAACTGACTCTACCATGTTGTGAGACTTTTGCCTTAGACTTACTCTCCCACCAGGTTAAAGTTGTACCTCTTAATCGAAGAGTAGCTAATTGGATCCTATCAACATCATCTAATAGGTTCTGGACTCTACAATGGACTTCTACTTGCTGAATCCAATCATCCAATTTTTCAGCATTTAGTTCCCCACAATACTTTGGTAAATCAAATTTTACATCCAATTTAATTTTAGGCTTATACCCACTCTTGAAAGGATTAAAATAAGTAGAATGAGGAGAAGATGGAGAAGAAGGAGAAGAGGGAGGAGAAGAAGAAGAGGGTGGATCTGGTTGCTTGTCACCATCTCCATGATGTTTCCCTTTCTTGTCTTTGCGATCTTCTTGCTTCGACGAACCTTCTTCACGTTCCTTCCATTCTTGTCTCTCTTGAAAAAGAATGTCCACCTTAGCCTTCATCTCGAGGAATGCTCTTCGAAATTCCTTCTCACTGATTTCTTCAGGAACCTCCATTCTAGAAACAGACATCTTTGAAAATGTTCTTCGCTTCCCGATCTTAGGATTAAAGTCTTCGAGCTTGCCTTCACCCTTCTGAATCCTGGATCTTGTTAGCATTCAAGAAAACAACTGCAATAATAGTCAACTGAGCTCTGATACCAACTTGATCTGTATAGGATCTAGACTATATGCAGTATTGAATGCTTAATTAAAACAACTTTGCGGAATTACAAAATTCATGCATACATTAACGAACTTATGCATTCAAAACTAAAAACTTAAGGTGAAGATTAGAACTGAGAGATAAGTAGAGAGAGAGGAGAGAAGAAGTGCAAACAAATTGGTAACGGAGTTCATCACAAATGTGACTACGTCTCCAGGTCAGCTCCAATAGAGTACGACCGATCCGATTAATCTCCAAAATCAAGTACAATGCACCAAGACCATTCCTTCAAGCACTTCAGCAGCATAACAAAACTCCGATGTACAAGAATGGCTCAAAAATCTCCTTACAACTCTTCTTTCAAAACACCTATCACCAATTTCTCTAACTTGCAAAATTTGCCCAAGAACACTTAGCCAAACTCTCTCCCTTTCACCCCTTTAAATACAAAAAAATGGCTCAAATTGGTTACTAACCAATTGATTTCACAAATCTACCTTATCTCTCCAAATTACATAAAAAATCTTTGTAAATTTTCCTTTTACACATAAAAATCCCCCTTAATAATACAACCACCTCTAAAAATTAAATAAATCTTGTATTTAGCCCTCCTCGAGCTTTCATTGTTTCGGAGGTTATTGTTTAGGAGGTTATTAAATTATTTTATTTGTTAATTTTGGAGAGTTTGTTTAATTTAAATAAGGCATTCGGTTTTAAACAACTAACAAATCCAACCGATGCCTAAACTATATTCAAGCCATCGAATGGTGCAGTGGCTTCTATGGATTTTGTTGAGCCGTCGGTTGGGGGTTCCAACCCGGCCGACGACTTATTATATCAAATTAGCCGAAATATCATAACAAAAACAACCCCCCTCCCCTAATAATGAAGCCTGCGGTTTCTGGTGGAATGGTCAAGAGCTAAATTTGGCAGAGGTAGGTTGGGGGTTCAAATCCCCCAACAAACCTTTTAACAAACAAACAATTTTTCAACCAACGTCGACGATGGAGGAGAAACGGAGGGCCACGTGTCACACCAGGAGGGTGCCACGTGGCGGGTTCTAATTCCCTAATGATGTTGACTGTCCGCTAACTAAGCTACCGATGTGTCTGCCACTGGGTGCCGACGTGGCATGCTGACGTGACGATGACGTGGCCACTAACTACGCTGATGTGGATGCTGACTGTGTGTACGACTGTATGGAAAGGACATGTGTCACCACTTGATTGGTTCCATACAATGCTGACATGGATGCCATGTGTCAAATTCAGGTTCATCCACTTCACTGTCCGTACAGTACGGAATGCTGACGTCAACATCCGTACGGTCCACCTCAAAAGTCAACTGCAAACTTTGACCACTGATAAGTTGAGCATATGATGTCGGATTTCGACGAAACAAACACCGTCGGAATCGTCTCGACAAGCTCTTCATGATGATGCCAACTTCGACAACTTTTGACGACATCATTTTTTTCACTTCCTGGATGCCCCCTGATCCCAGTTTGACCCAAGGTTTGATTGGCCATAACTTGCACAAACGGACTCCTTTTCGTTCTGTTCGAGTTGCATTGGAATCAAGACGCCAATATCTTTCTGATGGTGCTGAAATCTGGAGATTTGGAGAAACTTCAATTTCCACTGAAAATATCCATCAGATCATCTGTGGCCATATATCTATTCAAATTCTTTGACCAGTCTCTACTCAATAACATCCTGTAAGTATCAGGTATCTTAACCACCTGGATATCAATATAATATTGAATCCTGGGATCTGGTGCTAATTTCATATGAATTTTGGTTAATTCCTCGACAACATTTACCTCAGTTTTGTCAAGTTGAGTAACTTTCTTTAGGGAATTCATCGAGATTAAACCTAGAGTCTAACATATGGAGAAAGGCATCACACTGGTAGATTCTCCAGAATCTACCAAGCAATTATGGAGATTTTTACCAAATATTCTCAGTGTCAACAAAAGTAGTTGGGATTCTATATTTCCTTTATAAAAGGCTACTTGTGCATATGTCGTAGGGACTATGTTGTTATCTTTAGTATTAATAAAGTTATCCTTCATCTGTATCTCTTTACTAAGTGTTTTTTTTTTGGGAAAATCTTCTCAGGTATTCAAGAAAGCTTTCCCGATCACAAGCATTTTGAGAAATTTTGATAAAGAGAGACTAATTTTTACCTTTTTTATTTCTTCCACCAAATAATTAGTCAAATTATTTTGGTTAGCAGATTTTATTTTCCCACTTCACAAAATATTTAGTGAATTAAATTGAGAGGTTACCTTAGGTAACCCTATAGTGTTACTTGATTTATCATTGGGTGGAGTGTTAAAGTTATTAGGAAGAATTGGCATGGTCAAAGGCCCTTTGAATCTATTTCCACCATTGGTATTATTTCTTAGGTTGTAGCTATGTCCTTTTAGATGTTGTTGGAAAGCATGAATTTCATCGGCTTCATCTCGAGGCTCATTTTAATCTTGATAAGGAAACGTATAGGTTTCTAAAGTCATGGCTGAATTGTCTCCTTCTTGTTCATAATTATGACTCCCAACAATAGCAAGTGACTCATGACACTCGTAGCTTTTAAGAACTAAAGTGGAGTCATATCCCACCAGAATTAACTCATTCCCTTGGGGTGGGTGGGAGTCACACTATTCGTTAGAATGCGTAGAAGCTAAAAAAAATCTAACATAGTCTTAAACTATGGAAAATCCACTTCTAAATGAGCATTTGTATTATGGATTCAGTACCGATTGTTCATGGTGAGGTTAGCCAAATTTACCTTTCACGTAGACCTATCATTAGAGGGATTAGCATTATCTAAAGGTGTGGATACTCATCTATTATTTGGTCGGGTGTTCCAAGGTCTAGGTGATCTAGGAGCATTGTATGCTCTACCTTGCAAATTTTGATTATTACTTTGAGAGAAAATTTTGTTTTCTTAGTTGCATAACCTTTGTAGTTAATCTTTTAAGTTGAGATGTGATTTCTTTAATCTCGTATTTGTCTTCCGAAATCTGAGATCTTTGAATCTCTTGAGTTTGTGAGAAAAAAAAATTTCATTGGGACGCAATTCTGTGATAGCTGGACTAGGGTGTGGGACTAAAGCTTGACTATTTCCTAGTTGAAAGAAACTATTTTGAGGAAATGTTCAATTCTAGAGCACCAAAGGAAAAGAATTAGGAGCCATTGGATTATTTAATGGATCTTCGTTCAAACTCGGCATAGGATAATTATTCAATCTATTTTTTCCATTTATAGATGATCTGCTTTCGAGGTGTTTCATTTCTAGGTTTACACTTATGACTTGAGCATAAGCTTTGATTTAAAGTAGTAGTAGGATTTTCCCTTCGTTTCACAAACATAGCAATCAAAGGATCTACAACCATATAATAAATGATGATGGTAGACAAATTATGCACTACATAAGGTGCTTGAAACCTAGAATAAAGCCTTTTGAAATCTATTGTTAAAAGTAGTTATAGGTTCACCATCGAACCTTTTAATTTGAGTGAATTGATGATACAACAAGGTAGGATCAACCAATGTTCTAAACCTAGCTAAAACTTGACTCTCCATATTGTTGATGGGTGTTTTTTCACTTCCCAGCATAGACAACATATAGTGTGATTCCCTTCTTGAAAGGTGAAAATTTGTAATTGAGTTTCAGAAAATCACCCCAAGGTCTCTCAAGTGTCAGGTCATGACTCTAAAAAAATAGCTCAATTGTTTGTTGTGATTCACTAGTAATCACAAAGGGCATTTATGGTTGAAAAAGCATGGATTTTCTTGGGTTTTTTATTAAGTTTTATATTTCTAGAAGTGGATGAACAGTGATAGTAGCTTTGTTATAGCGGTCTGAAACTTCTTAAATTCATCAATTTTGGATTTACTGTGATGCTAGAATTGTATAATTAACTTAGATTTAAAAGAAAGTTCAAAACTTTGAAGGTTTTAGAAGTTTTGCTAAGTTTGAAACTAAGATGAACAGTAACAATGGTTGATGCTACAGTGGAAAAACTTCCAAACTGAGTTTTTTCTTAACCAAGGACAACCTACAGTGTCACAAAACTAGTGCAATCTTCTAAGGCTCTTTGCAGATTTTCAGACTATGCATTCACCCATGAAGCATGAACACACAATTGAACTCAAGTGCAACATAAAAGGAAGTTCAGACTAAATTTACACAACATTTTTTTATCAACAATACTAAAAGTATTAGTTGGAAATGCATCAAACATTATAGCATGCATCCACCATTATACCTCAACATGAACTACTAATAGAAAATAAACTTAAACTTGAAATAACAATGTTGAAATAAACTTTTGGAGATAGAATCATGCACACATAAAGAACAATACATAATAAACCATCAATATCAATGCTTTTCTCATATATTGTAGTAGAATTTCCTTACACAACAACTCATCTCTCCCTTTCAAATGAGGAGCAAGCCCCTATTTATAGTTTTCCAAAAGAAAAATGAATGGCTAGGATTGATTTTAAATGAATGGCCTGGATTCTTGGACTTGATGTAAACCCTAAGTTGAAAATCAATCATTTAAAATAGACTACTTTGTCTTTTCTCTATTTTTTCGTGTAGTCTATTTTGTCTTGTAGCTACTTTAGAAAATGCTCATCATCTATAATGGGATTTCTAGCTTCCTTTTGTGATGTGGAATATTCAACAAACTTCCCAATTACAACCAACAACTTCTTCTCTTTAGAGATCTAGAAGGAAACTCTCTTAAATCCTTCCACCATTTTATCTTGATGTCCTATACATTTCAGCTTAGCTCCAATCATCTGTTCAGACTCTATGAAGCCTTTAGCAACAAAATCCATGAAGTCAACCGAAAATGTGTCATTGACCCCTTGCTCTATCCTTTTATGGAATTCTCACTTGATAGCTTCTCGATCGAGCTCAAGGATGGGCATCTTGTATCTTGTCATCAATTTCAAATAATCATTGCATTCAACCCGATGATCTATGATCCGCTCGTGATTGGCTTCCAACTCTAGCAGGGCCCTTTCCAAAAGCTCTTTTATTTATTCAAAATTCATCAGTCAGGCTTCAAGTATCCAGTATTCCTCTTTGGAAAATGCCAATTCTTTCTCCCAAGTTTCTCAGGAGAGTTTGAGGATGCTCTCTAGCTTCGGGTATGTAATCTTGTAAAGCTTAGGAAACTCTTTGCAAATCCCCATTACCTCCTCAACTTCCTTTTGCTAAACCTGAAATTCATTGTGCATCTTGGCTTCATGGTGGAAGCCCTTTTCGCCTATGTCGATGACTCTCTTGAACCAATCTAAGGTAGATTTGGTCTAGTTCTTCATTCTTTCCATTTTATTAACCTCTTCTTTAGAGAGCAGGGTCGGCGCAGGTGATTCTACTGGAGCTTCTTCTCTTGATGCTATCCATTGTTGTATGAAGGTAATCAGTTCTACAACTTGTTATTTTAGCTCCTCCTTTTATTGATTGATCCTTATTAATTTGTTGGAGGATGGTGGACACTGACCCCTGAAACTCATCAATCTTTTGGGCATGAGATGTTGTGCCCAGATTGATGGTAGTCACCTAATATTATTTTCCTTAGATGGTGCTTGTATCCTTTTCAACTATAGGAGTGGAAACTTGCAATATTCTAGAACTAGAAGTGTCTATTGTGATTTCCAATCTGACCTTGGGGTTCTTCTCTTTCCTAGTCTTTACTTGTGCTCTAGCTAGTATTGCTTCTAAACGAGCCTTGGGATTGGCAAGTATTGGAGATTTTTTCTTTAATTTTTTCTCTGACCATGCAGGAACCTCTATTTGATGGTCTAGAGATTTTTTATTATCCCCTTCCCCCTATTCTTTTGATGGTTCATTCTCTTCATGATCGGGAGCATCTTCATCATTTCCCTCTTCTTAATCTTTCTCCTTTTCCTCTAGTATGGCCTTTCCCTTGTGTTAAACAGGCACAGGACAACTGAGAGGGGGGATGAATCAATTGTCACAAAATTCAAACTTAAGACTTCAACACTTATCAATTCACAACCACACTATTCTTTTATTAAGTAAGAGCATGAAACACAAATAACATAAAGTAAATCAACACAATGAACACTAGATTTTTACATGGAAAACCCAATAAGGGAAAAACCATGGCGAGGGTTAGCTCACAATATAAAAAGATTATAAAACTAAATTCAGAGGATCACTGCCCAAAAGAGGACTCATTGTCCAAGTAAAAAGGCTCACTTCCTACAGAAAGGACTCACTGTCCAACAGGGAGGCTCACTACCTACAGATACAAAAGAGAACAAAAGATCCACCACAACAATTAACACACATCCACAACTTTGAATAAGGATTGTAGAAACCTTTAGCTCACTACCTTCAGGAATATAACACAATAAAGAACTATTGTCTCAACTCACTCACACACACACTTCTGTTCTTATGATTTGTGGCTCACTTTCATCACTTTGCATCACACTGTCATCCAATTCTTCACAATTTGACTTGCTTTTATACCATCCTCAACCTTAGAAACTTTCTCCAAGGTCAACCACCAATACCTCATTTCATAAATTCAAATTAGGTTGGAAACTCAACATTCCCATGGTGGAAAGGAATGAGAGTGGACCAATAAAATATTTAACCAAGACCAAAAATAATGTCTTAGATCAACCACACACTTTATTTTATTTTATTCTTTGAATGAAGTGTAAACACCATGTTGACCAAACATAATGAGAACACAAATGAACATTGATGTACGTGCTTCCCAAAAATAAGATGACACATAGACTCCACAACATGCTTCATTATGCATGAGAATACATCTCATATTTATTCAGATACATCCATAAATGTAATATGCTTCAAACTCTAAACACCTTTCACCAGTTCATCTGGACTGTGCAAAACCTGTTGATGGTGTTTTCTACACAGCAAAAACTAAGACATAATGTGAAATCCTATCTCTCTTGAAAGGTAAATCTCTATTAGCCAGCCTCAAGAGATAACCCCAAGATCTCTAATGTTAGGTCTTGAAAATGCAAAAACAACTCAGTGATAAATGTGAATATGTTGGTAATCACAAGAGGCCTTACAAAGCAACTACTATAATTTTCAAACTCATTAGATTTTACAATATTTTGATGCTTTCAATCCTAAAACTAACCCTCATGTAAAGAAACAACAAAAGAGATAAAGGATTAAGAGAGATTTTTAGAAAAGCAAATTAATCTTAAGACCAACAATGTAGATGATTGAACACTTGAAGTGGACCAATCCTTTAAAACTAAATTCTGCTAAACCCAGATTAAACATGCAGTATCACAGAATTAGTGCAATCTTCTAAGGAATGAAAATATTTTCAAATCATAAGCATTCACACAAATCAACCTTATCCAATGATTGAGATGAATAAACACCCACAACTGAATGTAGCACATAAAATCAGGGCCCAGGCAGGTATGTGCAGGATCATGATGGGCCAAAAAGTTGTGATATGATGGGTATGTGTAGGGTATGTGGTTGACAAATTTTTTTTACTCAAAATTGATGAAACTAAAAGGGTTTTTAAAGGAGATTCTCAGCTTTCCACCAATATAAATTATTCTTTAATTTAAATTTAATAAATAATTATTATTCATTTTCTATTTGAATTACGACTAAAGTCTTGATTGATAGGCTGATTGAAAAAAATCTATAGCTTTCAAATGGTATCACATTTTTTGAATCTAAAACATGTGTCACATTCTATGCTTCACATACTATAGGATTAAAAAAAGAATGAATTTCATGAAGTTTTGACCAAGTTAAGGTGGTTAGACATACAATTTTTTATATTTTTTAAAAGTTGTAATAAAAAATTCATAATTAATTATTTACTTGGAAAAAAATAACAAAAAAATATGCATCACATCCAGACATGAGTCCTCTACTTATATCTAAATCTTATAAAAAAAATTATCATTTTATTGTGGTTATGGTGGTCAGACAGACACCTACTTCTTCTTTTTTCCCTAAAATTTAAGTTCAATTGCATTGAAATTTCAAATTTTCACCAAATAGATTTTTAAAAAAAAAAAACCTAGTAGTTTAGAAATTACATTCAATTTGCTAGAGATTCTATTCTTACATATTTTTGAAATAATATAGATAACTTATTCAAATTTTCACATCAAGTTACCTAACTCTGATTTTTCTGAATTTTTTGCCACTTAAGGGCCTATTTTTTCCATGATGATCCTGCACATACCCAAGATAACTTTACACAACAACTTACAATAAGCAAGCTGCTAAAAGTATGGACCCAAAGATCACTTAGACACTTCAAATATTAAACCAAAAACACTATTGCATCAATTTTAACTCTAACATCTAACATGCAACTGATAACTTTTACGCAATCTTAAAGATATGGAATAACTAGAACCATGAAAAGTGAAACAACACAAGAAAGATCACCAAAATACAATGTCTTCACTTATATTGATTCACCCATGTCTACAACAATTCAATATTCTCAGTGTTTTAGCAATTTCCCTCAAAAAATTCTAACTTCTAGCTCTACTACAACTATTACAATGATGTCTAGCTCTTCTAGCAATGTCTAACCCATAAAAATGAGGACAAAACCTCAATTTATAGCCCAAGAATCAACTGGGCAACCAAAATAATGGCCCACAGAGCCTAGTCATACATGCTTCCGAGTTTAATATATTTAGTGTTCCCTGCTTGACTGGCTTCAAATTTTTTTGAATAAAGTCAAAATTACATTCCAAAACCATTAGTGGGGGCCCCCAGGTGACTTTAAAATCCTCTGACATGCAACATTCTTGGTTTTTAACTGAAATTCATCACTCCCTGCATGCCTGAAGGGAATCCTACGTGGCAGCAACTTGGCCAACTTCTCCTTCCTAGTCAGCTTCCAATTTATTGGTCAATTCTTTAAATTTTTCCAATATTTCCTTCACATATGTTGGGTCCGACACTAGAATAAATTTAATTTTTATTTAATGACCCTTAAATTCCTCCAAGTATTGTGACATCACCTTATTTCATTCAATTTGCAATTTGTGGTATTTATCCAACTTGGAAATATAGATGGTTGCATCTTCTAGGTGCTCTTTTGCTATTGGAGAATTATCTGAAGGGGCATATACCTCATGCCATCAAGCTTGTAACCTATTAATATTCAAATTCTTCTGGCCAAATTTCCTCCTCCTAGTCATTATTTCCAAGAAACTAACACAACTATTGTAAATCTCTTTCATTTTCCCTTGCAATTTCATGATTTTCTTTAGGACTTTATTGAGGAGTTCTTTCATGTAATTCCATACTTCAATCCACTCCTTCACTTTTCCAATTTCATCTCAGGCGAAGACATCTAGCTTGGCCAACTGGTCTTTAGGTATTTGTAGAATTTTCTTTAATTCTTCAACAATAGATTCATCAACCTTTTCGTAGTCCGCAACAAACTGTGAAGTATGTTCCAGTAATCAGAAGCATTGGTGTGAACTTGAAGAATTTGTTCAATTGCTTCATCTCCTCTCTTGTTGACATCTTGAAGCCACACTTGAGTATTATGAACAAAGTTCTTTAGTCTTTCAATTTCAGAAATTGCCCCTTTAGGCAACAATCCCTCTGGAATTATATTTTCACCTCCAATAGCCTGTAATGGCTTCATCAAATGTTGAACATACCTATAGACATCATTTAGTTGTTTCTTGAGCTTTTCTTTCTCTGTAGTTTCACTATATAGTCTTCTCAAGATTGCTTGAGAAGACTCTTGGAATTCCTCCTTTTCTTGCTCTCTAGTAGTTGGCCCCAAATTGATAGTTTTTACTTTGTAATTAGATGGCCTAATTTCATCTTTGAATTTATCAGCTAGAGGTATGACCACATGAACAACTCTATTATTGAATTCATCTCATGCAATCTTTGAAACCGTTCTTGCTCTTTTCCTTTGCTTGGGTTAACCCCACTATTCCAACAATTTAGCCCAACTTGGAGCTTCTTCTTGTATAATTATGGGTTTCTTACTTGTCCTCTTCTCAAGCCATTCTGGAACTATTGACTGCTCTACATTCACCTCTGTAAAAGGAATCTCCTGTTCATCTCTATTCTATTGTGGCTTGTCAACTATCTCTTCAATTTCAGGTTGATTCTCTTTCTCATTAATGACTTCCTTTTCCAGAGAATTGGATTGCTTCTCTTAAATTACTCGAGATCCAACATTCCCAACCCGTGTACCCAAGTCAGACTGTCCCAATTCTTGTAACATCTATTTCCATTCTTCATTAGTGGGAGTAGAGACTTCATCATCTTCCAATTCATGTTGTTTAGGGTCATTGGATATATTTCCCTCTTCTCGAACAACCTCTTCTAATGTTTGTACATTTTGAGGAGGAGAATCAATCCCTGTATTCACTTCTTCCTCTTGATTGTTAGTAGTAGGCATCTCTTCATTTTCACATTCTCTCCTACTTCTTTTGCTTCCTCTTCTTGAGATGCTTTATGCTCGGGAGGAATTTTCCTTACATATACTTGGGGTTTTTCCCCAAGACTTTGTATCTCCACAACCTCAATTGAGGAAGGGTCATCAATTTCTGCATCACCCTTTTTAGCCTTTGTTGCCTTCTATCTTTCTATAATTAATATCCTTTTCCTCACTGGTTGAGATGTCTTACTTCCTGCAGCAATAGTATTCACTTGAGGAGTCTTCTCGACCTTGGGAGATGGTTTCTCCCCTTTTTTTTACTTGTGTCTAACTCCTAGTTCTCCTCTTTATTTCACTGTTTTGTTACCTTCTTCTCCTTCACCACCTTGAGACTTAGAGACATCATTCTTTTCCCCTTATATTCCTTCTTCAGAGTGGGACTCCATGTCTCCCATCAAATCATATGTGAATTTGGTGCCATTAGCCTCCAATTTCTGCACCTTTTTCCTTACCCATTGCCTCAAGTATTCCTTGACTGGCTCAATTATCCGGTCAAGATCTATTGCTTCTTCTTTAGACTAGTTTACCTATGGAAAAGGCTTGTTTATGTATGGTTCATAATCATGTGTCTACACCAAGTTCACCTCCTCATCTTGCACTTGATCAGGAACTTCCACTATCCTATACAACCTTATCATTTTGGGAGGCATCCAGGAGAATCTTCTTCTAAGAACGTCAAAGTCATCTCTGCAGTTTTCCCAGTAGTCCTCAAAATGGTCTACATGCTGGAATGTCTTGTTGGCCAACTTCACGGCCCTGCATATGGGTCAAAATGATTTATGTTTGTGTGAGAGTAAAGCTCAAACTGTGCCATCTCCTTTTTAGAATGTTGGCCACTTTGGATGGAAGGACATGATTCCAAAGTCCCAATCTTCAATGGAAAGTCCACTCCTAACCCCTTCTTCTTTAGATTCATTTGTAGAATTTCCTCAAAGGGTATCATTTGTCTTGTCATCTCTAGCATTAGAAGTTTATTGGTTGGGTACCTCGGTAGCCTGAGTGGAACAACAGGAGATCCTTGCACCCAGATGTATGTAAATTTTAGAGATTGTGTGAACCATTTCCCATATTGTTTGATTAAGTTCATGGCATCTATGGTTATTCTCACATGAATTTAATTCTAGAAAAACCTTGGAATAAACATGAAGAATGCATCATTTTCCCTTCTGTAATTGGATGTCTTGTACTACAATTGGGGATATATATCCCAAACTGTGTCCTTTCCCAATGTTCCCTTGCAGCTCAAGCCCTTGTATCTGGTTTTACTTGCCAACATATATACCAAATATGATGTCATGGTGAATTTATTTGTCTCCTACACACTTCTCAATTGTGCATCCAATTTATTGCTTATGATCCTCACCCAATGGTAATGCTTATTGGCCACAATTTGTGTGATCGGCAAGAACATCCAAGACTGGAAGATGTGAGCTTGTTCAACACCCATTAGCCTACCCAAGAGGGTTATTATGTCATGGTACTCCATCTTGAAATCACTCGAGTGCAATTGCTTGGGAAACTTGAAATAATGAGGCTTTGGATTTATTATCTAGGAATTGTTCATGATCTCCAAAGCCTTGTTAGGATCTTCATCATAAAACTTGATTGCTTCACATATGTTTATCTCCTCAATCAAATGGTGGCGCAAAGCAATATTGAAAACCTCTGCAATGGATTCTTCTATGAGATTGGCCATAAGTCTCCCATGTGGCCCTATTATGATCCTTGTTTTGGAGTCATAGTGCATTGTACATTCTAGAACCAGCTCTCGGCATAATTGTGTTGGAGGGAATCTGGCTGCCTGTGCCAAACCAGTGTAGGTAATCATTGGTGCTTGCTAAGACAGTGCATTTCCATACATTCTTTGATGGAAATCATCATAGTCCACAAGTCCACGATTTGTATCTCCAATCTTGGACCAAGCTAAAACAATCTTAGATTCAGGCCAGATGCCTTTGAAATCATACTTCATTCTCTCATCCCTCTTCCTAACTTCTTCTTGTACCAAAGAAGCTTTCATCTTCCTATCGAGACTCAATTCACCCCGCATCTGCAAAATAAACCACAATTACCTAGGTGCAAATAATAATATAACATCACGAGGTTTGTTAGTACAAGTTGAATAACCCTACTTGGTGCAAATCAAGGATACCATTATGAACTCCAAATGATAACACAAGAGGAATAACCCACCTCATCATCCAATTGAAAGATATGTGAATCAACCAATGTACGAACCAATTAATACTAAAGGCTGAATTCCATATATGTACTAATCTATTTGCAATGAATTCACAATTGAAGTGCAAATACACACATTTATAATGTCATTTAATCAAGGTGATAACATCAATTCATTAGCAATGCATGGTGAATAACTCATTCAAAGGATGACATAACTCAATTTCACAACATATGCATTCAAGTTAATCAACCCCATGAAACTTATCATTCAAATCCATATACAATCCATCATTACTAATTTTGGAGTCACAGAGCCAATCACAATGGGGTTGGCTAATCCGAGCAGGCTTGTATTTTTTGGCCAGATTAAGGCTCGACTAATCTGAGCTAGCTTGGATTAGCCGAACTTCATTATATTGTTTACATTTTAACTTTTGATCTTCAGAGAATAAAATTTGTTAATGCATCAAGGAATTTGGAGTGAGCTCATGCATTGGACAATCCACATTTGAAAGGATGGGTTAAAATTTTCCTAAGTTTCGACTTGGTTTGATGCGAGATAGTGAAATTGTGAATTGGTGGAAAGTTCAGCTAATCTGAGCTAGCTCGGATTAATCGAAATCATCTTCAATGGAAATTTTTTCTAAGTTTTGTTCTTCCTTTGATTAAACACACAAAAGCATAAGATAACCCTTTGAGTCTTTGTTTGTTTAACACTTCGCACAAGTCGCTTCAAAGACTAATTGATATCATTTAACCATTTGATTCTAAGACGCCAAGCTATGGAACACAAGATTAGGGTTTGTGAATTGTCATTTTGAGAGTGATCAAGGCTAGCAATACCAAGGCACACAAATACAAATGCCTTCAAGATTCCAACACCAATAGCAAGAAAGAGACGCAAGGATAAGCCCTAAGATTTCAAATTCAAACAAACTAGAATCCCTTCTTTAATTCATGAAAACAGACTTGAGGGTATGAAATGACCAAGAGAACATCGATTCAAATCAAAACCCTAAACTTCAATCAATGACTAACCACATAGGATCACCAATAAAACTCGCAACAAAGAAAAAATCATTCGAGAATAACCCACAACATAACTTAGATGGACACATGATATGAAGAATGTTATGGAAAGCCGACAAGAAGCCTTCAGAAACCCTAGAATGATCCCCAAGAGCATGTGAATTGAAAGCAATAGCTTGATTTGAGGGCAAGAGGAAGGCAGACTTCTCTCAATCTATCAATGACGAGGTGAAAAATGAGGAAATGACCAACTAATTAGCTTTTTATTTCCCAAAACAACTCATTAAAATGCACAATTAATGTCTAGCTGTACGATTTAGAAACTTCGGTGATTCGATGGGAGGGAAGATTTGGCTAATCCAAGGGACCTTGAATTAGCCGCCCTGACTAAGGTTTGGCTAATCCAAGGTACCTCAGATTAACTGAACTTTTCCATGACTTAGCCAATTTTCCTCACTTCCAAAATTTCAGGCATGGAGCCATTTCCCAAGAGCAAAGGCATCATCTAAATGTTGCAAAGAGCATCAAAATGCAGATTGAGCGTGAAGCACAAGGGAAAAATGAGACCAAATCCAAAAGACCCATCCCTTAAGGGGAAAAATTTAAGACCCTACGACAACACACAAAGAAAGAAAAGTGGGAAAAGAGGGTCCTTGCCTTTAGCGGGGCGTGTGTGCAAAATTTCCACAACAAATGGCGATTCCACTAGGGAAATGCTTCAGAGCATTTCAAAAGAAAACTGGAATCAGGAACCCAAAACTCTAGTTTTGAACCCTGCATCAAGTCATTTAATATTCAAAGCTTCAAAGCCAATCAGACAAGCAGACCCTTCCTTTTCTAGAATCCCAGTGTTTGCGTATGTATTCATTTCCTTCCCTCAGCTACTGCAAAGAACCAAGGTTAGCTAGATGAAGCTACGTATAGATTCTAACTTCAAAGCAACTTGGATGGAGCTGCGCTGCCAGTCAGGCATCCATAGCCCCGATGAGGTCATCATTGTGGTTCTCCCAAACATAGTTCTATTGCCAACCAGGCATCCATAGCCTCGGTAGAGATATTCAGATACTCTTGATAGGTTGAATTTGATTATTTTGATATTCAATATTTTCTTTCTTCTTTCTTTCCTTTTGATGTTCTTTCTTTTTCTCTTTTCTTCAACCCATGAACAATGAATTTCACGCTCAGGGTTGAGAACCACAGTGGAACTAAAGTAGAAATAAGATTTTTCACTCGACCAAGCCTTCCAAAGAACCCGCAACAGCTTCAGGATTCTTAAGTCGTGTTCATAGATGTAAGATCCAAGCACATTCTAGAACTACTTAATCCAAGGGATCATTCACTTTAGCATTAAGCACATATGACATTGAATAAATGATTTCTACCAGACTACCCCAAAAAGATGATTAGAGTTTGCAAAATAAATACTTAAAACAATCCCAAATAACGTAATGATTGTCGTGCAAGCGCAACATGCCCAGGAAAGGATAGGGGAACCTCAAAAACAAAACCAAAGAAAACCCACACCAAAACCAAAAGCGGAAAACACAAAAATAAAATCGAAGGAAACCGAAGGAAACCAGAACTCAAACCAACTATTTATAGGGGAAGAGAGCGTAAGGCAACTCAAGATAGATAAGCTTTGAGATGTTTCCATGACCAGAGCAAGCATTACTCTCCGGTGAGAGTCCTGGGATGGCTGCATTGCAATGCCGAGTCTTTTGAGAGTTTGAAAAGGAGACCACCAAACAAATTTTATCAGATTTTGTTGTCCGCCTGTATAAAATGGCTGTCCCCAATGCAGACAAGAGATTAAAATGACCTAAATGTTTCATAGAATGGCACTGGTCAAGCTACCTGTAGCTATTTTGCAGAGTGTTTGAAGGGTTTTGGCGCTGTCTCTTTTCCTCAAGATTAGCCAGAAGCTGCCGACTGGGAACGACATCCGTCTATCCCCTAAATCCTCCAATAATCGTGTGGCAAAAAAATTTTAGAGTGGGGATTTTCAATTGAATGGGAAACACAGGTTCAAAGCCATACACGAGGTGATAAGAAGAAGTTCCTATGGAGGCCTTGTTTCTAGTATGATCTAGCCAAAGAGAAAATCTGAGTTGGGTATGCTAGTCTTTATGATTCCTTTCTAATAGTTAATGGATGACTGTCAAAAGATTCTTGTTTGAGGACTTATCCAACCCATTTCCTTGTGGATAATATTTGGAAGCAAACTTAATGATGGTTTTGTGATCAAAATCCCATCTAGAAAATTTCAACGAAGCAAACATAGGACCATTATCATAGACTAAAGCAACAAGAAAACCAAAGTGATTAATAATAGCTGATTTGAGAAAATTGATTACCACCTCAAATGTGAATTGTTTACAAGCAAGATCTTCAGTCCACCTAGCAAAATAATCAATGACAGTGAGAATGTACCTGTGACCAACAAAGTCCAAACCCCACTGGGCAAATGGTTTTACCTCTATGACTAGTTGGAGAGGAAGGGTTACATACTTTTCTCTTCTTGTTGTAGTCTGACACACATGGTAGGTTCTTACATGGTTGTGTGTGTCCTTGAATAAAGTTGGCCAGTAGTATCCTTCCCTTAGGATTTAATTTGCAGTAGATGGTGTAGAGCCATGCCCTGTGCCATACCTATCGTGAAATTCGGTCATCACCCTTTCAGCTTCCTCTTTTCCAAGACAACACAGGTAAATTCCCTTGTGATTCTTCTTGTATAAAATGGCTCCTTTTAGCATGAAGCCATCACTTTTCAAGCATAGAGCTCTTTGTTGTACTACATTGAGATGAGCGGGGCATTGCTGATTCAAGATATAGTAAATAATGTCATCATACCATCCCCCTAGAGAAACATCCTGAAGGTGGTAGTGTTGGGCTATGAGATTAGGGCCTATTTCAACCATTGTTTTAGTTAATCCTTTCCCTCTCACTAGTTTCATGGGTTGTATCTTGATGTCATATTCCTACAACATCGTAACCCATTTTGCATTATTAGGATCTTGATTCTAGGGTTGGGTAATATGGCATAAACTTTATTCCTCATGATGTAATGTATGAATTTCATCACACACCTCACCAAAGCATAAGCTTTCTTTTCTACACTAGGATATCTCAATTCTACGTCCTTTAATGGAGCACTCATGAAGGCTATGGGGTGCTCACTTCCTTGGTCAGATTTCTAAGTCAACATGCCTACACAGGAGTGATCAGACACGAATGAATATATGTAGAAAGGCTTGGCATAATCAAGACTTACCAATATTGGGGCTTCAGCTATTACCCTCTTAATTTCCACAAAAGCCTCTTTTGCTTCAACACTCCATTCAACTTTCGCATCCTATTTCAACATGGAATTTAATGGTTTGACTATCTCTATGAAGCCAGTAATGAATTTTCTAACAAAATTAATCTTCCCGAAGAAGGATTTCATTTCTTTCTTGCTGGTTGGAGGTTGAATTTTTAGTATAGTTTCCATTCACTCTGGATCAATGGATATACCCTTCTCTAAAATAACATGACCAAGAAATTTTCCCTCAGTTACACCAAAGATACACTTCTTAGGGTTTAGTGAAATACTGAATTCTCTACACCTTTGGAATACTCTACACAAGTCTGTAATATGGTCACCACGTTTCTTGGAGAAGACAGTCAAATCATCCATGTAGATAATAATGCACTTACCAATGATGTCCTTAAAGGTGGTGTCCATGGCCCTTTGGAAGGTTTCTCCAACATTAATCAATCTGAAAGGCATCCTTTTGTAAGCAAAAGTGCCCCACTTTGTGGTGAAAGCAGTCTTATGTCTGTCTTCATATTGTGCCATAACTTGATTGTATCCAGAATACCCATCTAGAAAAGACATCATCTGATATCTATTGACAATCTGTAGCACTTCATCCAATGATGGGACTAGATAATTATCCTTTTCTAATGCACGATTGAGATTTCTAAAATCAACACACAGTCTGATTTCTCTATTCTTCTCTCACTAGAACTAGGTTAGCAACCCAAGTTGAGTGCCTAAATGGAAATATGATATGAGAAAATAATAACTTTTGCACCTCCTTTTGAATGATAGGTTCCAATAAGGCATTGATCGGTTTTTGTCTTTGTTTGAATGGTTTGGCACTTGGCTTGAGGGGAATAGTATGTGTAATAATTGAAGTGTCATATGTCTTCAAGTCTCCATAAGTCCAAGCAATTACATCCTAATACATGTGTAATGCATCAATGATTCCTCTTCTTTCCTATGGAGTACATAACTTGCCAATGGAAATATTCTTAACATCATTTGGATTCCCCATGTTGTATGAATCACACTGACTATTAATGGATTCCTTCTTTGCTTGTTGCTCCTAATCTTTTATCCTATCTAGATCGAAGATTCTCTCTAGCTGCACCATCCCTCTTGGAATAGTGTTGGTCTTCAGATTTATGACCCCTTCTAGGTCCATTTTTTCCTCTTGAGGTTCTGCTTCATCAATTATTTGAGAGGTAAAGACATTAGAGCTCATGATAAAATCCTAGATATGCTTATCACCTTCAAACACTTGAAAATTAGTTGTTAGGCACTGATGGTACTGGCGTGAGTTCTACTGTTAACTTCTTCAAACTTGAAAGTGATAAGGACTGCAGTATATTAACTTCTTGGGATAAAGAATCCATAGTTTGGTTCTTGCTATGGGGTATTTATTGAATGTTAAATGCATCAAAACCTTTGATAAGATCCCACACTCTATGTCTGTAGTTAGTCATCATTCTATCATGATAGGAGTATTGTTTTATAACTTGTCTAACTACCAACTCTGAATCCCTGAATACTTGTAGAATCTTAACCTTCTTCCTTAATTCCATAAGCAATCTATGAATTAAAGCCTCATATTCAACTACATTATTAGTATAGTGGAATTGGATTCTATGGGCTACAAAGAAGGTTTTACCTTTAGGGCTAATTAGCTCAAATCCAACTCCAACACCTTGCTTTGATTTTGATCCATCAAATCTAAGTGTCCAACAATCAGAAATTCCCAACTTTCTTGATCTATCATTCATTTTACTGCTGCTGGGAGGTTCCTCGGGAGGCATTGAACCTTTACCTTTACCATCATTCTGGACACTTTGCACATTTATCCTGACAGTAGGAGTTGGATTGATGCATCTTTGTATCTACTCTACTATTCTTTGGCACAAGTAGCATTCCAACTCTAAGTGAGCGACATCATGGACTCTACACCAATTCAGGAGAAGTAGCTCCTCAAAATTAATATCTCTTCCCAATTGAATATGATCTTCTATGTATTTCTAGATAAATTCTTGAAATTTATCGAATAGGCTAAGTTGACCATCTTCCCAGTCATCAATCTCCTCCACCGACTCAACCAATGCCTCAGTATTGTTGGATTCTGACGAGAGCTCTACTAGTGCACTCTGCAACATGAAGATTTCCTCTATGTTTGGTTCTAAAATAGGGGCTTCCAACATATAATTCCCCATACTAACTTTTGATACCAATATTTCAATTGAAGTATTCTGATATTCGGTAATTATGTACTTCATTCTAGGTTCTCTTTCAATCCTATTTTGATTTGGTACTCCCTTCCACGAGAGCCACATATGATAATGATCCATTGATACATATCCATTCAATGCCTTGGTGAAATCCTTTCCTAGGATCAGACCATAAGTATCAGGGATATCTGCCACCTGAATATTAATAACTTGTTGGATTCTAGGATTCAAAGCAATCTGCATGGGAGTCATGTTTAATTCTCCTACCACAGTTACCTCTGTCTTGTCTAACAGAGTGACTTTCTTTTGAGAGACTACAAGAGTAATCCCCAGGGCTCTATAGACAACAAATTCCATAACATTTGTGGAAGTCCTTGAATCTAGCAGGAAATTGTGTAAATTCTTCCCAAAAAGGAAAACAAAAATTAGAAAAGGGGGAGTTTTTGTTCTACCTTGAAAGAGACTTAGCTGAGTGTCAACTTGTGCCACTTGACTCTTATCTTTTTCTTTCCCTTTATCTCTAGACTGCACTTGGGCTTGGCCCTGATCTTTTGAAATTTGAGGGCTACAGGTCTCTCCAACAACTTCACTAGTTATCTTCTTGTGAGGGACTATATTAGGCCTAAAGGCTCCTAGGACTGTATTTATGATAGTAGGAACTGTTAACAACTCAAAGGAAGAAAGGCTTACCTTTAATTTCTTGAGTTGTTTAGCCACGTAGTCACCTAACTGCTCCATGTTCATATTAGTATGAGCATCCTTGGGATAATTTATCAGCTTCTCCTTGCCCTCATCAGTGTTATTCCCCTTGGAAGGGTTAGACTATCCTCTTTTTGAAAAGTACTGTGTAGGCACATAAGGATAGGATGGATTATTACTAGCGTTAGGATCAGGAGGTGTCGTGAAGTTGTTCAAAGGGATAGAAGTAGTGAATGGCCCTCCAACCTATGGGCCCCTAGTTGGCCTACTCCTTAAGTCATACTTTCTTGTAGGTTGTTGAAACATTTGTACTTCCTCAATACCAACTTCCTCCCCATCAAAGGGACCATTGTCATTTTCATTACCTTCGTTGAATAATTGTGAAATTTCATCTCCATTATACACTTGTTCTACATTATCCTCTTGCTCACTTGATTCTTCTTTTGGCCCATTCTCTTCGCTTTGTGGGAAAGGGGCATGATTAAGCACCAATACTAAGGAGTCATAAGGTGTGGATGGTAGTAACTCTTGACTATTGGAATTGCTTTCAACCTCATACTGGAAGATGGATGTGGCAGTCTGAAACTGAGGGAAATCCAACTCAGAATGTTGACTTGTCTTGTGAAGCCTACACCATCCGGATAAAGCTGCCTCTACCAGATACACACCACTTGGGGGATTTTCTTGATTATGAGGTTGATCCAATGGAGTGGGTACACCTCCATTGTTCGGCCTTGTGGTCCATGTCTTGTTCTTCGTGGGTGGTTTTCTTCTTTCAAATCCTTGTCTAGTTGACGATCCTTTGTCAAAATGTTTCCCAACTTGTTGTCCTCTATCAAAGTTCTGCCCATATCCTTGTGTAGAATCTTTGTTTTCCCTATTGTAATTAGATTGCATATTATTCTAAGTAGCTTGAAGTTGACTATTCTGATTTCTCAAATAGGTCACCTCCAAATTCAGTTTCTTCACTTGTTCAGTTAGCTCATGATCCAACCTCTCTTTTTTAGGGTTAGTATAAGGCCCCAAATTCACATTGTTTTGAGGGTACCTAGATGCTACTCCTAAACCGATGGACTGGTTCAACACCTTAGAATTCTACAAATATGTGGGAAAAATAGCCTATTGTTGTAGGTGGAGAGGTTGGTTGACACTTTGTTGTGGATAAGTGGTCATTGGTGGGGCTTGATTCATTGGAGGACCTGCATGTGGGAATAAAGGAAGCTATGGCACTGGGTTCATAATCGGGGTATGGTTGGTCAAAGCTTGATTGAGAGCTTGTATTTGTCCTGGGTGAGCAGTGGGACCTAATGATGTCAAGGGTCCAAAAAAATGTTGTCTCAAATCAGTACTAACTTTGACTACTTTTGTATATGCCCCAAGCAAACTATTCAGAGGATTAGGCCTCCACTTCAGAAAAGTGGTTGTAAGACTATCAAGGGATTCATAATAGACTTATAAAGATGTGGAATCATCTACAATATAAGGGGCTTGTAACCTAGTATATGCACGATGAAATCTATTATTAAATGACCCTATAGGATCATTAACTTCTCTTTTAACCTTGGTGAATTGCAGATACGGCTCATTAGCGCTAATGGGGATTTTAAAATTCTATAGAAATGTATTCTCCAGTTCAGTCTAGTTATGAATTGACCTAGCAGGCAGATGGTTGTACCAATAGAAGGAATCTTCCCCTAGGGAATAAGGTAAGAGTCTGCATGTAGAAATGTTCAGGATTCTTCGGCATAACATTGTAATTGTTGAAGGTTAAGGGAGATGGGTTATTTTCCAAGAAATCCATGGGTGGTTATGGTGGTGGAGGTGGTAAAGGATGTTTTATGACAGGTTGGGGTTTCTGAATGGGAATGGCCTCAGAATCGAATGAAGATGAGGATGATGGAGATAATGGAAGCAATGGAGGAGATGATGACTCTCCCCTTCCTCTGGTCCTCCTTGACCTATCAGGGGCTTTCAGTTCTTGAAATTCTTCCTCCCCTGGTGTAGATCTAGTTCTTCTTCGAAATCTCTTGGGAGAAATGGCAGATAGAAAATGATCCAGCTTGCTTATTCAAGCCCTCCTTCTAGCGCCAATCTATTGATGGTATTTTTTGCATAGAAACAACTCAGATAGAATATGAAATCCTATCTCTCTTGAAAGGTAAATCTCTATCAGATAGCCTCAAGAGATAACCCCAAGGTCTCTAATGTTAGGTCTTGACAATGCAAAAACAACTCAATGATAAATGTGAATATGCTGGTAATCACAAGGGGCCTTACAAAGAAACTACTGGAAGTTTCAAAATCATCAGATTTTACAATATTTTGATGCTTTCAATCCTAAAACTAACTCAGATGTAAAGAAACAACAAAAGAGATAAAGGATTAAGAGAGATTTTTAGAAAAGAAAATTAATCTTAAGACCAACAATGTAGATGATTAGACACTTGAAGTGGACCAATCCTTTAAAACTAAATTCTGCTAAACCCAGATTAAACCTATAGTATCACAAAAGTAGTGCAATCTTCTAAGGAATGAAAATATTTTCAAATCATAAGCATTCACACAAATCAAACTTATCTAATGATTGAGATGAATAAACACCCACAACTGAACATAGCACATAAAATCAAGGCCCAGGCTAACTTTGCACAACAACTTACAATCAACAAGCTACTAAAATTATGGACCCAAAGATCACTCAGACACTTCAAATATTAAACCAAAAACACTATTGCATCAAATTTGACTCTAAAATATA
>VDFB02281492.1:566263699-566437577 GCA_007258455.2 Sequoia sempervirens
AAAATCAATATAAATTCAAATTACTAGTGGGTTTTTATTTCTTAAGACCTAAGGTCAGCCTGTGATGTATTTTCAGGAAATTAGGCCATAATTGTGTATAAATATATAATTTTCTATTCATTTTAGGCCCCATTCATTCAAGTATTCATTCATACATTCAATCCATCATAGCATTCAAGCATTCTAGCATCCTTAATCATTCAATCAAGCATTCAAGCATCTTGGAGCAGCATATCTTCAAACTTCAACATCAAGGGTTTGGTGAGTTTATGACATTTCATGTTATTTGTTCATCATTCTCTCTTTATTTTATTTCATTTTTAAGGGTTTTATTACCAAACCAAGGTTTGACCAAGGAAAACCCCTATACTCTAACCCTTAACACTTTTCCCCCTCTTTGCGTGTGTTTTTTGCAGGTCTTGTATGTAGATTTGTCAAAGAGATGGGTCTTAAAAGTGTCATCAAATTGTCGAAGATCATTCAAAGTCAACAAAACCCTATTTGAAGCTTGGAGAACACTTTCTCGTCAGATTTTCTAGATTCGGATCTGATAACCTTTCAGGTAGAAAAGTGCATATCAAGACCCACAGAGTTGACCCTTGACTTTTCAAAAATCTACAGGTGGACTAATTCACCATCTGTGGTGAATGAGTCCCACTACCAGGCTGGAAAAAGTGTTTTATGTTCTCAGTATCCTGAAACCTATTCCAACAATTTTCACCAAAAATAGGACTAATTTTCCATATGTGGCGAATGAGTCCTAGTGGGCTTCAATAGTAAACTATGCAGTATTCCAAAACCTCTCCACATCAACTTTCAGCCTCCAGGTGCACCTCATTCAGTTTCATTAAATTCTGTTATTGTTTTTTTATGTTTTTAGTTCTTTATGCATATCACAACATTTTTTCATACCAAATCAATATATTTTATTAGTCCTTTGCATTTAGATCATATCATCAAGCATATTTCATTCATTTTATAATTAACCTTGAGTGTGAACATGACCAGTTTTTACCCTATCCCTTTCCTTTTAGGTGAAAAACCCTAGAAGTGAAAGAGAACATTAGGGTACCAAAACACATGTTAACATTTTGTTGAAGCTGTCTTTAGAACATTTTTACTTTTGATTTCAAGTTCATTTACATCCTATGGCTAGCTTGCATCAACATTGCATTAGGTTTTGCATTGTTTTGCATCCTAGGGTTTTCAAAATTGCATTAGTGAAAATATCATTTAGATTTCATTATTGCATTTAAAAAACATTTTAAAACATTGAAATTCTACATCTGCATCATAGTTTTGCATCAAAATATCTGCAAAGCATAAAATTCATCTTAAATTTTCTAAACAATTTCAAAAAAAATCATCCTTGGACTCATTTGTCACCCTGGGCGAATTAGTCCAGTTGCACATTTTGCACTGTAATTTCAGTCATTTTCAAAACATTTTTTGCAACCCTATTTCCAGATTAGCTATTTTATTCCATTTATTGCATTTAGTTTGCTTTCATTCATTTGCATCATGGCATTTTTCTTTAATAAGTTTTTGATGTCATTAAAATCTTTAGTGGACATTTCAAATTGTACCTTTGGAACTAATCTTAATGACCTTGAGATTCCTCATGCTCCTTCAACTCCTCATGAATGTCCTCGTGATGTTGAAATCATTGGAGAAGATGATGACATCATGAATAAGTTCTTAAATGAATTCCTTGACAACCTCAAAGCCAATGCATCCTTTTATCTATCCATGAAACAATCAGACCTTCCTACTGTATCACCTCCTGATATGTTTGGGTATTTACATCCTAAAACAAATGAAGGACCTAAGTTCCCTCCCTTAGGTGGACCTAGTTCTTCTACACAACCAACTCCTCAACCATTCTATGATAACAAAGTCACTAGTGCCCCAATCAACCTTGAAGAAACTTATGGCAAAGGTTTTACCATCGTAAGCAAGCAAGGATGTGACATAACAACTGAACATGAAATCCATCAACTTTTTGAGCAAGTAACAATTGAATAAAACACAAAGGAGATAGGCTATTACGACCCCCCTCATGACCAAAAGCTTCCTAGAGAGCATCTCAAGATTTGTAATGATGGCACAATGATATTTGACTCTCCCCTTGACTTGAACATCCTTCTTCCTCCTGAATAATCCATTACTAATAACAATCATAAGGATACAAGGATCCCCATGGGTCCTCTTCCTCCTTCAATTCATGAAAAGGGTGAATCTAGTAAATGCAAATGACCTTACAAGTTGAAAAAACTAAAGTTTCCTCTCCATCCACCACCTCAATGTGAAAGGAAACTGCAAATGCTTTTAAACAGAGGTCTCATCATATTACCACCTATGAATAAGCTAGGAATATTTCCTAAAGATTCCAATGTACCCTATTGTAAATACCATTGTGTTCTTGGAGACCGTAGTGATAAATTTCGTACATTGAAGGAAATACTAAGTAAGTACCACTTCGATGACACTGACTACTATCCCATAATCCCATAGTACACTTTCCCACTCCTTAACATGCAATAGTTGTAGAATCTTCCATTCTCACTATTTCATGACCTTTCCCATCACCTATCTCAGCTCATTCTCACCTTGCACTCAGTGGGGGCAAGAATTTGTTAGCCTTGTCCTAGTAATGCATTTGTCCTTGTCCCCTAGCTATGTTTTTCACCTTTCGCTTATCCTAACTGAGATTGGGAGTTGGATGACTTGTTTGATGGTTGACTTTCCTTTGCATTACTTGTCTTTCTCTTTTTTTGGTGTGATTCCATGTGCGTAATGTGATCCCTCATGACGTGTTGTTTGATGTTCTCTCTCTCTTTGTACAATTCCTCTATTTGTCCCTTCATTCTTCTACATGTCTCTTCCATGTTGACCCAAAAGCTCTTTCTATTTTCTTTTTCTCTTTTGTTTTGTGTTTTCCTCTTGAGGATGATGCAAGGCATTGAGACCAAAATTTCCCCTTCATGTTGACCCACAAAACTTTCTTTTTAATTTCACCTTTTTCCTTTTGGGAACGATGCAAAGCATTGAGACATCATATGTCTCTTCCATGTTGACCCAAAAAAAATTATTTTTCTTTTGTTTTCCCTCTCTTTGTGTCATTCTTCCAATTCTATGTATTTGGGGAATGATGATAGTTCCAAGATCTTTAATCAAAACATTATAGCAACAAACATACTGACTCCAAATCCATAGATCCCTTATGTATTTGGTGTTTTCATTCTGAGGGAAACCCCTTCCTTTTTATTTTTCCCTTTTCTCTTCGATGATGCAACCTTACTTGAAAACATATGACTTGGCATAGGGCTTTCCAAGTTGGCTCTCATGTCTTATTTCTTTTTTCATTTTTCATTCACTACTTTAAAGTAATTTCTCACAAAATGGTGTGTAGACATTCCTTTAAAGTGGGGGCATACATTGACATTATTCATTTCACATTTTTCTTTTTCTTGGTTCTTAGTGTAGCCTTCTTGATTCATAGGATGCATTTATCACTTTGTCGATGACATTGGGTATAGTTTCCTTCATAAGCGTGATCTATCTTAGCATATTACATTCCTCTTAGTGGCTTGATGCGACACACTACATCCCCTAAGTTGTGAATATCCTATTATTTGATCGGTCCTATTTTGGAGACATTACACACAATGTTCCCTAAGTTATAGACCTCACATGAACTAAGCAAGACTCCTTTGAACATTCTTTGCATGTTACGTTTTTCATTTATATGGACACCTTGCATAACATAGCTTGCATGTATGTGGTGTCATTGTGTTTGTTCATGATTTCTAAGCATATGAAGTTTTTCTCTTCTCATGAAGCATGAAACAACATGTTCCTTTGTGGCACCTTATTAAAGTTACCAGGAAGTATAACATTGGTATGGTTGAGCGGGAAGCCCATTCTGAGGCACGACTTTCCCCATAGCCACCTATGTGTTTGTGAGTGCATACCAGCCATAAGTGTATGTTTCTCACCTTTTGGGCTTTCTCATCTAGTGGACAACCATGAGTTTTGTTGGCCCAGAGTGAGTATGCATTTTCTTTCCAGATAAACATCCTAGATCTGATCCATAATGGGCTAGACAAATTATCAAAGCTTGATTTGATTCTTTCTTTCATCTTTCTCTTTCATTTTCCTCTCTTTTACTTTCATGTACGTTCTTCATGATTATGTTTAGTTTTCCACGGGATCTTCATCTTGGGGGATTGATCATCCCTCTTGATCGTTGTTGTCTCATCCTGCTAAGAATTAGTTCAATGGAACCCCTCTTGAGTTGTGTTGCTCTACTTTAGTGTGAGTTTGAAGCAAGTTCATCCTCTCACTAAAGTGGGGGCTAAATGTGGATACAAAAAAAGTAACCCTTCTACTTTTTCTTATTTTGTCCCTCCTTGTGCTTAATTGGCTTGATTTTACCTTGATTTAATGTTGCAATGTGGCCCACACATTCACATTAGGTCTTGAATCTTTATGAATCATTAAGACTTTATGATGTCTTGTAAAAGTTTTGTGAAGTGTTGTAACACATTTTCACACTTTTCTAGAATATTCTTATTATAATTCACCTACATACCCCATTTTTATCACTTACCAAGTCTTATTTTAAAGTGTTGTAAAGTCTTGTAACAAACTTTCATGCTTTTCTAGGCTTGTCATCAATAAATACACCTTTCTTATGCTTTATTTGGCCCCTTTATGCACTTGTAGGCCTTAACTAAGTGTATTTTTAAATATAAACCCGACAAACATCATTTAAGACAACTTAATTCCCAAAACCCATTCACATGCCTTGAGTGGGACCCATTCTCCATTAGGGGCGAATGAGTCCCTCTTCGCAAAAAAATCAAAATAAATTCAAATTACTGGCAGGTTTTTATTTCTTAAGACCTAAGGTCGGCCTATGATGTATTTTTAGGAAATTAGGGCACAATTGTGTATAAATATATAAATTTCTATTCATTTTAGGCCCCATTCATTCAATTATTCATGCATGCATTCAATCCATTATAGCATTAAAGCATTCTAACATCCTTAATCATTCAATCAAGCATTCAAGCATCTTGGAGCAGCATATCTTCAGACTTCAACATCAAGGGTTTGGTGAGCTTATGACATTGCATGTTATTTTTTCATCATTCTCTCTTTATTTTATTTCATTTTTAAGGGTTTGATTATCAAACCGAGATTTGACCAAGGAAAACCCCTATACTCTAATCCTTAACACTTTTTCCCCTCTTTGCATTTGTGTTTTGTAGGTCTTGTACATAGATTTTTCAAAGAGATAGGTCTTAAAAGTGTCATCAAATCGTCAAATATCATTCAAAGTCAACAAAACCCTATTTGAAGCTTGGAGAACACTTTCCCGTCAAGTTTTCAAGATTTAGATCCAGCAACCTATTAGGCAGAAAAGTGCAGATCAGGACCCAAAAAGTTGACCCTTGAATTTTCATAAATATGTAGGTGGACTAATTCACAATCTATGGCGAATGAGTCCCATTTCCAGGTTGGAAAAAGTGTTTTCTGAAGTTTTCTATTCCCAGTATCTCGAAACCTGTTTAGGCAGTTTTCACCAGAAATAAGACTAATTCGCCATCTATGGTGAATGAGTCCCAATGGGCTTCAACAATAAATTCTGCAGCATTCCAGAACCTCTCCACATCAGCTTTCATCCTCTAGGTGCACCTCATTCAGTTTCATTATGTTATGTTATTGTTTGTTTATGTTTTTAGTTCTTTCTGCATATCACAACGTGTTTTCAAACACTTTGCATATCTTAGTTTTGCATACCAAATCAGTCTATTTTATCATTCCTTTGCATTTAGATCATCTCATCTAAGCATATTTCATTCAGATTACATTAATCTTGAGTGTGAACATAGTCGATTTTTACCCTATCCCTTTCCTTTTAGGTGAAAAGCCCTATAAGTGAAAGAGAACATTAGGGTACCAAAACACTTGTTTACAAATGGATGGATTACTTGGTAAGCCAAGGAGAAGATTTAATTAAGGATTTTATTGGGAAACATACGGAGGCATACCATTTGTTTGACAAGTCTAAAATGGGTATGTGCATGATCATGATGGGCCAAAAAGTGGCAATATGATGGGTATGTGGCTGGCGACTATTTTTTACCCAAAATTGATGAAACAAAAAGGGTTTTTAAAGGAGATTCTCAGCTTTCCACCAATATAAATTATGCTTTACTTTGAATTTAATAAATAATTATTATTCATTTTCTATTTGAATTACAACTAAAGTCCTCATTGATAGGCTGATTGAAAAACATCTATAGCTTTCAAACGATATCACATTTTTTGAATCTAAAAAATGTGTCACATTCTCTGCTTTTCATAATATAGGATAAAAAAAAAAATTGAATTTCATGAAGTTTTGACTAAGTTAAGGTGGTCAGACATACGAGTTTTTATATTTTTTAAAATTTGTAATAAAAAAATTCATAATTAATTATTTACTTGGAAAAAAATTACAAAAAAATATGCATCACATCGGGACATGAGTCCTCTTCTTATATCTAAAATATTATAAAAAAATATTATCATTTTATTGTGGTTAGGGTGGTCAGACATACACCTACTTATTTTTTCCCTGAAATTTAAATACTACTGCATTGAAATTTCAAATTTTCACCAAATAGATTTTTTTTTTTTTAAATAAACCTAGTAGTTTAGAAACTACATTGAATTTTCTACAGATTATATTCTTACATATTTTTGAAATAATATAGATAACTTATTCAAATTTTTACGTCAATTTTCCTAACTCTAATTTTTCTGAAATTTTCACCACTTAAGGGCCTATTTTTTCCATGATGATCCTGCACATACCAAAATATTGGAAGAAGAATATAGATTTCACCAAGAACAGACTGATACATAAAGGAAAAAATTAAAATCTCTTCTTTAGAAAGATGTTCAAGAGTTGGTGAATGAAAGGATAACCACAAAAGAAGAAGATTCAATATTTGAAAAGTGGAGAAAACAAGTAAATTGGGAAAGTTACACTTTGCTACAATGTGTAGAAGGATTTGAAAAGGTCACTAAGAGATGTAAGAAGTTGAATGATAGAGATGAAAGCTTCATTGAAATGTTAGCCTAGCAAAGTTATGATCCCTAGAATTTAGAACAAGGAGATAAAGAAGTGAAAGATTTCAAGGAATGGCTTGAAAGGGTGAATAAGGGTCATGTTCGCTCATTAAGTTGGGAGGTTATTGATGAAATTATAAAGTGTAGGAATGTTATAGTTAAATATGAAGTAAAAATGATGTAGAGAAATGAAAACATCATTCAAATATCACAATATTATTCTAGGCTTAAGAACAATTGGAAAGTGATTTGGGGAGTTCCAAAGGAGTGTATGCATCAAGTATTGGTCGCTTTCTTAGAGTATCAGTAGAGGAAAGGTGAAGAGGAGTCTTCAGACCCGGAGTTCAATGAAGAAGAGTAGATAGTTGGATACCAGACACCAGAAGTTTTGTGCACTAATATAGTTTTGAAGTGAATTTTGCAGGTTTGTTCCAAGTCCTGGTGAAGGTGGCTAGTCCCAAAGATTTTTAAAGAGTATCGACAATCTTGTTTCATGTAGAGTGCTTGAGAATCGGAGCCCAAAGTTGAAGATTGTTGTTGATGAAGAAGTCAAAGTATTTTGACTTTTCCTAGAATGTTCTGATGACAACTATTACTTGCCACATGCTACATTTTAATTTGTTTCTATGGTTCTCTTTGATGGACTAATTTTAAACTCTTTAGGTCCTTGTTTCTATAAAAGGCTATTTAATGCTTTATTTTATTTTAAGTTCATAATTTGTGGATGCCAAAGAACCAAAAAAAATTCAAGTTTTGTTCCTTTTCCTATTTTTTGTTCCATTCTAGATTAAAAACGTGTATGTTTCATTAGAATTTAACTAATATCAAAGATAATTTCAAAGCTATTTATTGATATGGAATCATACATAACTGATTGTTTGGTCCTATCAAACAAGATTGCATGTTGTGTCATTTCAATGGAAAATAATCCCCCTTTTCTTTAAAATCTTGCATCATTCTATGCCTAGCTGTGAAGCAATCTGGTGATGTATGGAATGGTTTGCTTTGGTTTGGTTATTGCTTGAGGCATGCATGGATAATACCTAGGAGAAATTTTACTTTTTATTAAATTTTTATGCTTTATTTTACAATAGATGTTTTAATTTTTTAGAAAATTTTCCAAAAAAGTAATGAATGCATGGAGTTTTAATTGCAAATGTTTTGATTCCATAAAATTGTTGAACACTTAATGCTAAATCTACTTGGATGAATATATGCTATTTTAATTTCATCAAATATTGTTGCAAAATTATTTATTTCATGAAGTTATTGGATGACTAGACCGAGATTATTTTCATATCTTTATGATACCCGTTGATACCGTAAGGACTGTTTACCCATGTTTAACAACATTATCATGCAATGAACCCTGAGTGAACCTAGTGCATCAAGACTTGACATAAACGAGCCTTTGGATCAAACCAAGTTAGCCTTAGATTTATGTTTTCCTAGTGGAGTCTTTCAAGAAAGGTAGGTTCTTGTGGATTCTTTGTGATAATTTATCTGCCTATTGGTGTGTGACTAACATCTACGTCAATAGAGTGAATCAAGGAAGATCAAGGGATGTGATCAATTAGAACTGAAATATCTCCACCATTTTGGGAAAATGGTTAGGATATTTTAGATCAAGGATGGAGATTAAATTTCAATATCAAGGGCTAGAAATGGTTGAGACAAGTTAATTCAATATATTTTGAAAAGGAAATTAGGATAATTAAATAATTAGAAATTATTTAATTATGGAGGATAGGAATATGCTATTATTTAAAAAAGAATATTCCATTAGAGGAAAACAACTAGAAATGGGATAAGTAAATAATTAGAATCATAATTATTTAATTATATGTGATTAGAATAAATATTAGATGATCCTAATTAAATAATTAAAATTATTCAACTAGGGTGATAAAGGGGAAATTAGTGATGAAAAGAGTGAATTTATTAAACAATTCAAGATTATTTAATTAATAGAGTGAAATAGGGTTAAATGATGTAAATGATGTAAAAAGGCGATTAATGATGAAAACTATGTGAAATGATGCTAAATTCAATAATGGTATGAAAATGATGCCAATAATGGAAAAATGCTGTTTCAGAATGTGTGATTGTTATCAAATTTTCACGATAGCTCAATTTGAAAGAGCTAATTGATTCAAGGTTCATTTTAAGGTGAAAAATTTTAGTTTTTTTTTTAAGATGTTTTTTAACCATTGCAAACATTTGAGTTGTTGAGTTTTAAGAAATGTAATTTGTTTTCAGTTGCTTTATATGATTTGTAGCATTAAGTATTGCATTAAAAGTAAAAGAAGTGCTTTCATTATGTTGATTCATTCACAATGATCAATACACTATTTGCAAGAAAAGAAAGTGCAAAATAGAACAAGTATTTCACAAATGTTGTTTCCATATTCATTGGAGTAAAAAGGAGAATTAAATGTCCCACACAAGCTGTGGGAGTAGTCGGAACAATGAACCATAAAGAATATCCTAGGCTACTAAATATTGAAAAGAAGAAAGAGCATGCAAGAAACAACATAATCGTCATTTATTGATGGTGTCTTCGAGCTTCCTCCAGAGTTAAGCCCTCCTTTCTACTTTTGTGCTCCAAGTCAACCTGAAAAAAATGGATGAAAGTTTTTTTAGAGCTCAGACTATGAACATTCCTACATGGTCCATCAACAGTAATGTAGGATATTGTCTATAAGGCATTGAATCAACTGAGCAAGAATAAAAGGAGTGTAAGAGAATACCAAGGAGAAAGAATCATGAGAAACTTCTAAATTTATTGTTTTAATCTAACATTGTTTGTTTCTTGTACAAGTATAGGAAAAACCATGTTGTTTAGTTTTGAATATCATAAAGCATGTGGTGTAAAATGAGCTCCCACAAGGGTTGAGACCTGACATGCTTTCCCTCAACATTCCACAGAGGGGTTTTCATAAAGGAAACAACTCAAAGTTTCACAAAGAAACATGCATCTGAAGGAGTGCATCCAAGTGCCATGAAGACTCAAGCAAGTGATCACCTAGGACATTCAAGTTTCATAGTGCAAAGAAATGAAAATCATAGGTGATCCATTGCTCAAATGAACTGAAATCAAGTGCATCATCACATAATATGATAGTGAGCATGCATACATAATGCCTTGTTACAAATCAAGCAATGATAACTGAAGCAAATAAAGAAGCTTCTAATCATCAACATTAGGTACTCTTATATTTAAAAATATTCTATGCAATGATAGATTTCACATCATCCTGTTGTTGTTAGAAGATAAAAATGCATGAAGAGTATAGAAGAGAAGTAGAATCCATCAGTAACAAAGTGACAAGTGGCTGCAAATGAGCTACTGAAGGTAGAGGATGAATGCAAAGATGGCATGGTGCACTAAAATGCAACACATTAAGTGTTGTGGCTGAATGAAATGTGGAACGACACTATTTTGTGAAGGAAATTTGCAAAATGTGAGTTTGTTTCAGTATTTTGGTGCCACAATTGTGAATGAAACTTTATTGCATAATTCTATGCTCACAATAAAATATAAAACTGGGGTGGGAAAAATGAGAATGTGTGTTTTTTGAAGCATTCAAGTGCATGAAATAAAAGATCATAAGCATCAAAGCAACCTATAGAAATACCATTGAAGCTGAAAGAAAATATTGCACAATGGCTGAGAGCAAAACATATCAAGGTAAAGTGCATCTGAAAATAAATTTTTGTATGACCCAATGCATCAAGTGTTGAAGTAAACAACATTAGTTATGAAAGTAATTTGTAGAGCTTAAGTTGTTTTGGTACTTTTATGCCATGAATGTAAGCTTCTATGTTCTCATAAAGTATAAAGCAGTGGTGGAATTATAAGAAATACAAGAACAATACAAAATTGAGAGCTACAATTTTTTTTTTGTTTTTGCATGAGGTCAAGTAAATGGAGCCATAGAAGTAAGCATATGCAGTGAATTATTTTTCTTCTTAAAACAATGTGTTGAAGGAGACTAGGTTTTTAAATGAAACAAGTGCAAGATGCCTAGTTCAAGCCCTCAAGAAAGTTTCCACATTGATTTCATTAAAGTGCTTCAGATACAGAAGGTAAAATATTTTGAGCTCATACAAAATGCAAGGAAACCCTAGTTCATGCTTCCATACTTGCAGCCTTGGAAGGAAAATTTTTATTCATAAGTCACATTACCCGCTCAGGGTTTTGATTCAAAATGCAAAACAAGGAGAAACAAGAAGGGTTCGAGCCCCAATAACATAGAAGCTTTCAAGAAATGGTGGAATCAAAGCTACAGTCTCGTGGCCATGAAGGGTTTTGGAAACCCATGTGAATGGACAACATTTATCTAAAATGTTTTCATTCAACATTGAAATCAGTAATAGAAGGAGATGGCTTATAATCAAACTAAGCTTTATTTAAGAGGAAAAATGCATTGAAATATGAAAGCTTACTTTTGATATTTCTGTGGATGAGCTTAACAAAGTCCACAGTCGTGCCTTCACAAATTCCAAAAAAAATCTCTCATAGTGGCCATGAGGAGTGGAAAAGAAAGGAGTCGACACATTAAAGCACAAAATGCATCAATATACACTGACAACCACGGCCTAAAGGCCATTTTTCTCATCAAATGGAGTTAAAAAATGAATCAAAATGAAAGAAATATCATTTACCATCGAATGCAGAGGAGAATTAATAAAGAAGGCATAAAAATGGTCGAGAATCAAGCTCCAAGGCTCAAACCCTAGTCTCCCATGGCAGCGACCAACAAAGTTCTTTTCTCTCTAACTTGGTCGATTCGAACAATGAGGAAAATTAGGGCTCAATGAATGTTTTGTGTTAGGGCTTTTCCCTATGCCTTGGCCGATGTGACTTTAATCACATTTATTTTAACTTTCAAATGTCAGGCTAATAACTTATGATGCCTAGATTGAAACCCTTAGCCTTTTCCTTTCAATTTTTCCTTGATTTTTATAGAAAATCAAATCAAAACCATGCACATTGATCCCTCATTAGGGTTTCCCCTTTGCATCACCTTAGAAAATTTTCACGCCAACTACCTTGGAAGATCAAAATGATGACTTAGGCCTTTTATTTTTTCCTAAGTTAAGTGATAATATGTGGAGGGCCTATATTCCTTTTATGATTTTTTATATAAAAATCAAATGTATATGAAAGTATTGTATGATGTTTTTATTTTTTGCAAAAATTGATGCAAAAATCAAAATGATTGGAGATAGGAAAGAAAAAATCAAAGCATCTTGAAGCGAATTGTAAAAAAATCTGATGTAACCAGAGAGACTTTCTATTTTGCTTTGTAAAACTGCATGTTTGTAAAACATTAATTAAGCAATACTCTTATAAATTACTTAATTAAATGTTATCTAAATGAAATTAACTGATGCACTTGAGTGAAAATAAGAGCTTCTACTTTGAGTTTTAGTTTCTGGGCGGATTTGGAAAAGAGGTGGCAGTTTGAACTTTCTATTTTGAGTTTCCAGCTGTTTGCACCAATTTTTGAGAGCTTTTTGGATAGACCCTTTTGGACATGAGAAGTTTCCATCATTTTGGATGCTTTTGGAGCTGTTTAGGAGGCTGATTTCTAGGCTTTTTCTTGAGTTGGAAAATGTAGAATGAATTTCATTTTGAAGAAGCAGTGGGCCTAATTTTTCTATTTTTGCACTACTGGGGTCACTTGATGGCTATAAGTTGGAGAAATTTCAAATTTCTTAGGGTTCAGATTTTAGCTTCTTACTCTCTTATGCATTGCAGAGAGTTTTGTAAACTTGTTGAATCAGAGTTTGATGTCTTTCTCCTTCATTTGAAATAAAAGCACCAGAGTTCTCCTTTCTCTTTTCCTTTCATGAGCTCATAGTGATAATCTGATTTTGTTTGTGATTCAAAGTAATGGATCCTTCCTTGTCTTATTATTTTGAGTTATATTCAAGAGTCACAAATAGTTCAGGTTGTGTATTGTATTCATTGTTCAAGAGTCTTTATGCAAAACACTAATGAGCTATTTGTTCTAAAGTGGATTGTGAGAATAGGTTGCATTGAAAGAGGTGTTGTGAGTTAAGTTATGTCAAAATCTCAAATGTCTAGTTGATCATCATTAGTTGTAGGTTTTTTTTCCTTTATTTTGCTCCCCTTTCCTTGGAAAGTTCATAGTTTAGTTGATTAGCTAAAGGGAACCAACCCACTGTGTAGATTCATTCCCACCAATTGATTGACTCACAAATCAGGGAGCGTTTCCATGTTGCAATAGGATAGCAAAGCCTAGCTTGATTGAGGGTGCAATCCTAGTTTCCAATAGTTTTTGGCACACCCGGTGGGACTCTGGAAGTCTTTTTTAGAGTCAAATTTCAAGATGTTAAGTTGTTGTTTTGGTATGCACAACAGATTTTTAGCCTTTGGTGGTAGAAAACAACATACCTCGCTACTCCATTCTCTAATTTTCAAGCAGATCTAGTGTGAACAACACATAAGAAGTGCACATGCTAAATAATCTGGTGTGTTCTTTTTTGTTATTAGCCTTTGGAGAAAAGGTCATCAAACACCATGGCGACTCCGAGAAGTATTTTTCTAGTTTTCGAATGAGCAAGTGATATATTTATTTTAAAGATTCCTATTTTTTCTTTGCATCCTTTGAATGAATAGGAATGTCTATGCTTCACGATAATATGTCATATCATTTGCCATATCATGAAAGTCCTTCCTATCCATCCTCATATCGGCCATATCAACATAATCGTGCTATTGGTTTCAATTCCATGGGTTTTCAAAACCAACATCCGCAATATAATTACCACCCACCCACCCTTGCTCAACCTCCATCTCAGTCGTCATATGCTCAAAATCAGCCCCAAAATATTGAAGACTTGAGTTTCAAAGATATAAGGCTGAACTATGAAAGGAAGATGAGTGAAATAGAAAAAAAAAATCAATTAAATCAACAGGAGGAGATTGCAAGCCTAAAGAGTGAGTTTCTTCACTTCATGCTGAATTTCAAAATGGGGATAGAGGAGATCAAGAGACAACATGAGTATAATAAAAAACAAAAGGAGATGGCTTATCAAGCCTATCTCTATTAGCAAGAGTTGGAGGTGCAAAGGAACTAAGTTCAAGAAGCCCATGTGGTTCTATATCATCCTACTCAAGAGGAGACTCATGTGAATCAATTTCCAAGTTTCAAACAAGGTGAACCTCTTAATACTACTAAAGTTGAGATTCCTAGTCTTAGGAAGAATAAATTTCTTGATAAGCCCCTTAATCTCCAAATACCAAGTTTCTAAAGCCTCCATCCTTTGCGAGTTGAAGAAAATGACCAGTTTTAGCCTAGGATAGTAACAGAACAACCCCTTGACCAATATTCTTCCTTGCAAAGAACCCAAGGGGCTGACTCTGCTATTTTTCCAAACCCATTTTTTGGAAAAGACATCCCTATATCCAATACACTATGCTTCATATAAGATGGGCCTATTCCTGAGCAGATCCAGCCTAGTCTAGTCCCGAAGTAGCCCATTGAATGACAACTTCCTTTTCAAGAAACCCAAGAATCTCCCCAAGTCCCCTCACTCGATGAACCCAAGGATAAGCCCATTGAACAAGACACCCTACTCTATATAGATAAGCTTAGGAGGGTAAATACATTGCATTCAACTTTGGAGGTTTACCATTTGCAGTTGCAGAAGATTGAGCAAAGAAAGGCTTCTCCTGATGTGTCTTTCAATGTTTTCACTAATAGATCTCCTTGTGTTGAAGAAGCAGAAAATGTTTCAGTGCTCATTTCAGAAGATCAATCGGGGCAATAGGAGGAGGAGCAAGAAGAGGTCAAAGAGTGTGATGCCAAAGCCTTGGATCAACAAATGGAGTGCAAGTGTTAGCCTCTTGAAGAGTCAACAAGGCTCGATGAGAGCTATCATGAGGTAGAAAATGGCCCTCTTTTATTAAAGAAGTAAGAAGAATGTAATAAAAATTCATTTCGGGATGATCTTGATGTTTGGGTTGCAAATTTGGACAATGAGGAGGAAGTTTGAATTGATCTATTTGATGAGCTTCCTAAATTTTAGTATGAAAGTAAAAATGGGATGACTATGCCATGTTTTAACCACCACAGTGATGAGGACTAGTTAGGTAAGGGGTTGTTTCAAGAATGGATAAGTTAAAGCAGCTTTGAGTCAAATGATTAGCAGGATGAGGAGGTAAAAGAGGCTACTCAAAAGATAGATTCATGTATTCATTTGATGAGCTTCCTTCTTTCATGGACCAAGATGAGTAAAGCATGCTCACACCCACAGTAGCTGCAAGTCAAGGGCAAGAGAAGATTTTGGGGAATAATGACCAAATGAAACAATAGGATATTGATAACTACTTTGAGGTATGCATCTAGTACAGTGATAATGAAGAGCCATAAAATCAGGAACAACTTCTTGTTGAGATAGACAAAAATTTTGAGCAAGAGCACGAGGATCACATTGACAAAGAGTTGATTTGTGAACAAATAGTCGAGGGCAGGGTTGTTGTGGAGGTTGAAGACTATGGTGTGCTTGACGACAGGCCTAAAATGGAGCATAATCAAGAGATTGAAGGAATGACTTAGATAAAGCAATGTGGGGTGATGGTTTAAGAGCCAATTGATAAAGATGAAGTTCACATGAAAATATTGCAGGAAACTTCCCTTGAAGAACAGTTGAGAGAACAGATGGAAGAGAGTCATTCCTTCCATGTAATTTCAATCCTTGAGTGTCAAGATCATGCCTGTCTATCTTGTAGAGAGCTTGCAACCTTGTTGGGTCCTTCTGGAGATGAAGTGAATGATGAGGACATCAAAGTGAAGCAAGTCCCTGAACATGCCCTATTTGTAGTGAAATGACATGAAACTGATTAGTTTAAGGATTGTTGGGAAAACATGCTACTAAAGCCCTTGTAGGAGGAGGCCAAATGCCCATAAATGTTTAATGAAGCTAATTTGCATGATCATAGTTGGTCAAAGGACCTTCCTTTCTATTGTGTAGAGAATCATGAGACTGATGTTACAGTTAAAGGTTTAATGGAGGAGCATGGTCCATTGACTGTAGAGGAGAAGTTAACACAACAAGCTATCATGCAGGCTGATGTTATTGTTGATAATCAACTAAATTGTTTTCTTCCCAATCCAAAGCCTTCAAGGGGATGCCCTATTAGGTATCTAGCTTGGTTGGAAGCAACTAAGAAGGAGTAGCCCCATGACAATACTGATCTTGAGCATCAAGGGAGGTACCATTTTGAGCACAACCCATTCATTTTTTCACTTGATCACCACTAGTTCACAAGTCAAGAAAGGTGGGTAAGTGATTTTATCTTTCTCCTTGGAAGAATGTTGAGGAAAATTGTTGAATACTTTATTTTTCTCCACATCTTCTATTGGTTTCACAAGCAATCAGAGAATTGCAAGTTTATCAGAAGCTGGAGTTACTTTTCAAAACCTATAAACATTTTTGTTTGAGTGCTATTTTCAGCGGTCACTATAGGATAGAGTTAGTGTTGATGTGAATTAGTGCTCTTGAAGCACATTTCATTTTATTTTTCTTTCATAAATGTTGTTGTACATGGTTTTTTGGCCATTAGGGCATTTTGGTTGTTGTTGTTTTGGTTTTTGTTTTGATTGGTGTTGTTTGGAGGAGTTTCAGTCTACGATTCATGAGTTTTCTAAGTTTTGGAGGGGCATAATTGATGCCATGCCCAATGGACTTCATAAGGAAACTAGCCCAATTCTTAGCAGGCAAGCATCTAGTAGAGGTCACCAAATGTGTTATCAAATTTTCACCACAGCTCAATTTGATAGAGCTGATTGATTCAAGGTTCATTTTAAGGTGAATTTTTAGTTTGTTTATGCAGATGTTTTTTAACCATTACAAACAATTGAGTTGTTTATTTTTAATAAATGCAATGTGTTTTTCAGTTACTTTATATGATTTGTAGCATTAAGTATAGCATCAAAAGTAAAATAAGTGCTTTCATTCTATTGGTTCATTCACAATGTTCAATACATTGTTTGCAAGAAAAGAAGTACAAAATTGAACATGTATTTCACAAATGTTGCTTTTGTATTCATTGGAGTAAAAAGGAGAATCAAGTGTTCCACACAAGCCATGGGAGTAGTTGGAACAATGAACCATAAAGAATATCCTACACTACTGAAGATTGAAAAGAAGAAAGAGCATGTAAGAAAGAACATAATCATCATTGCCTGATGGTGTCTTCAAGCTGCCTCCAGAGTTGAGCACTCCTTTCTACTTTTGTGCTCCAAGTCAACCTGCAAAAAATGGATGAAAGTTTTGTTAGAGTGTGGACTATGAACATTCCTACATGGCCCATCAACAGTAATGTAGGATATTGTTTATGAGGCATTGAATCAACTGATCAAGAATAAAAGAGTGCAAGAGAATACCAAGGAGAAAGCATCATGAGAAACTTCTGAATTAATTTTTTTAATCTAACATTATTTGTTTCTTGTGCAAGTATAGGAAAATCCACGTTTCTATTTAGTTTTTAATATCATAAAGCATGTTGTGTAAAATTCACTCCCACAAGGGTTGAGACTTTACATGGTTTCTCTCAACATTCCACAAAGGGGTTTATAGAAAGGAAAAAACTCAAAGTTGCTCAAAGAAACATGCATCTGAAGGAGTGCATCCAAGTTCCATGAAGACTCAAGCAAGTGATAACCCAGGACAGTCAAGTATAATAGTGCAAAGAAATAAAATCCATAGGTGATACATTGCTCAAATGAATTGACATCAAATGCATCATCACATAATGTGATAGTGAACAGGCATACATAATTCCTTGTTACAAATCAAGCAATGATAACTGATAAAAATAAAGAAGCTTCTAATGATCAAAATCAGGTACTATTATATTTCAAAATCTTCTATGTAATGATAGCTTTAACATCATCATGTTGTTGTTAGGAGATAAAAATGCATGAAGAGTACAGAAGAGAGGTAGACTCCATCAGTAACAGAGTGACAAGTGGCTGCAAATGAGCTATTGAAGGCAAAGGATGAATGCAAAGATGGCATGGTGGACTAAAATGCAACACATTAAGTGTTGGGGCTGAATGAAATGTGGAACAACACTGTTTCATGAAGGTAATTTGCAAAATGTGAGTTTATTTCAGTATTTTGGTGCCACAATTGTGAAGGGAACTTTATTGCATAATTCCATGTTCTCAATAAAACATAAAATTGAGGTGGGAAAAATGAGAATGTGTGTGTTTTTTGAAGCATTCAAGTGCATGAAATAAAAGATCATAAGCATCAAAGTAACCTATAGAAATACCACTGAAGTTGAAAGAAAATGTTGCATAATGGATGAAAGAAAAACATATCAAGGTAAAGTGCATCTGAAAAATAAATTTTTGTATGACCCAATGCATCAAATGTTGAAGTAAATGACATTATTCATGGAAGTAATTTGTAGAGCTTAAGTTGTTTTGGTACTTTGATTCCATGAATGTAAGCTTCTATGTTCTCATAAGTTAGTATAAAGTAGTGGTGGAATTATAAGAAATACAAGAAAAATACAAAATTGAGAGCTATAGAGTTTTTTATTTCTACAAGAGATCAAGCAAATGGAGCCACAAACGTAAGCATATATAGTGAATTCTTTTGCTTTTTAAAACAGTTTGCTACATGAGACTAGGGTTTTAAATGAAACAAGTGCAAGATGCCCAGTTCGAGACCTCAAGAAAGTTTCCACATTGATTTCATTAAAGTGATTCAGATATAGAAGGTAAAATATTTCAAGCTCATACAAAATGCAAAGAAACCCTAGTTCATGCTTCCATACCTGTGGCCTTGGAAGGCAAAATTTTCTTCATAAGTCACAATACCCGCTCAGGGTTTTGATTCAAAATGCAAAAAAAGGAGAAACAACAAGGGTCTGAGCCCCAATAATAGAGAATCTTTCAAGAAATGGTGGAATCAAAGATACAGGCCCATGACCATGAAGGGTTTTGGAAACCCATGTGAATGGAAAGAATTTATCTAAAATGTTTTCATCCTAAAAAAAATTCATTCAACATTTAAATCATTCCATTTCATAGGCCGAACTCAAAAGAGGATTGTGTTCTACATAAATAAAATATTATATATGGTGATGGTCACAGCCTGTACGTGGCCAAATTCAAAAAACCCACAGCCATTCATGATTTTTGTAAGAAGAATCTCGAACTAAGCTTTATTTAAGAGGAAAAATGTATTGAAATAGGAAAGCTTACCTTTTATATTTCTATGGATGAGCTTAATAAAGCCCATGATCAAGCCTTCACAAATTCCCAACAAAGTCTCTCATAGCGGCCATGAGGAGTGGTAGAGAAAGGAGTTGACACAATAAAGAAAAAAATGCATCAATATACAATGATAGTTGTGGCCTAAAGGCCATTTTTTCTCATCAAATGTAGTTAAAAAAATGAATCAAAATGCAAGAAACATCATTTACCATCAAATGGAGAGGAGAATCGATAAAGAAGGCATCAACAATGGTCGAGAATCAAGCTCCAAGGCTCAAACCCTAGTCTCCCATGGTGGTGCCCAACAGAGTTCTTTTCTCTCTAACTTGGCCGATTCGAATGATGAGGAAAATTAGGGCTTGATGAATGTTTTGTGTTAGGGTTTTTCCCTATGCGTTGGCCGCTGTGATTTTAATCATATTTATTTTAATTTCAAATTCCATGTTAATACCTTATCATGCCTAGGTCGAAACACTTAGCCTTTGGCTTTTATTTTTTCCTTGATTTTTATAGAAAATAAAATCAAAACCATGCACATTGATCCCTCATTAGGGTTTCCCCTTTTCAATGCCTTAGAAAAATTTCATGCCAACTACCTTGGAAGATCAAAATGATGACTTTAGGCCTTTTATTTTTTCCTAAGTTAAGTGATAATATGTGGAGGGCCTATATTCTTTTTATGATTTTTTATATAAAAATCAAATCTATATGAAAGTATTATATGATGTTTTGATTTTTTGCAAAAAATGATGCAAAAATTAAAATGATTGGAGATAGGAAAGAGAAAATTCAGAGCATCTGGAAGTGAATTGCAAAAAAATCTGATGTAACCAGAGAGACTTTCTATTTTGCTTTCTAAAACTGCACGTTTGTAAAACATTAATTAAGAAATATTTTATAAATTGCTTAATTAAATGTTATCTAAATGTAATCAAGTGATGCACTTGAGTGACAACAAGAGCTTCAATTTTGAGTTTCAGTTTCTAGGCGGATTTGGAAAAGAGGTGGTAGTTTGAACTTTCTATTTTTTAGTTTCCAGCTGTTTGCACCTATTTTGGGAGCTTTTTGGATAGACCCTTTTGGAGATGAGAAGTTTTCATCATTTTGGATGCTTTTGCAGCTGTTTAGGAGGCTGATTTCCAGGCTTTTTCTTGAGCTCGAAAATGCAGAATGAGTTACTTTTTGGAGAAGCAGTGGGCCTAGTCTTTCTATTTTTGCACTACTAGGGTCACTTGATGGCTATAAGTTGGATAAATTACAAATTTCTTAGGGTTTAGATTTCAGTTTCTTCCTCTCTTATGCATTGCAGAGAGTTTTGTAAACTTGTTGAATCAGAGTTTGATGCTTGCTCCTTCATTTCCAATAAAAGCACCAGAGTTCTCCTTTCTCTTTTCCTATCATGAACTCACAGTGATAATCTAATTTTTTTTGTGATTCAAATTAGTGGATCCTTCCTTTTCTTATTATTGTGAGTTATATTCAGGAGTGACAAATAGTTCAGGTTGCATACTGTATTCATTGTTCAAGAGTCTTTATGAAAAACACTAATGAGCTAGTTGTTCTAAAGTGGATTGTGAGAATGGGTTGCATTGAAAGAGGTGTTGTGAGTTAAGTTATGTCAAAATATCAAATTTCTAGTTGATCATCATTAGCTATAGGTTTTGTTTTATGCCTTCTTTCTACTCCCTTTTCCTCAAAAAGTTCATTGTTTAGGTGATTAGCTAGAGGGAACTAGGCCACTGTGGATATTTTCTCCCACCAATTGATTAACCCACAAATCAAGGAGTGTTTCCATGTTGCAACAAGATAGCTAAGCCTATCTTGACTGAGGGTGCAATCTTGGTTGCGAACAATTTTTGGCATGCCCGGTGCGACTCTGGAAGTCTAGTTTAGAATCAAATTTAAAGATGTTAAGTTGCCATTTTGGTATACATACCAAAGTTTCAGCCTTTTGTGGTAGAAAATAGCATACCTGGTGACTCCATTCTCTAATTTTCAAGTAGATCTAGTGTGAACAACACATGAGAAGTGCATGTGCTAAAGAATCTGATGTGATCTTTGGTGTTATTAGCCTTTGGAGGCAAGATCATCAAACACCATGGTGACTCCGAGAAGCATTTTTCTGGTTTCCGAATGAGCAAGTGTTGTTGTATTTATTTTAAAGATTCTAATTTTTGATTTTCAGCCTTTGAATGAATAAGCATGTCTATGCTTCACGATAATATGTCATATCATCCGCCATATCATGAAATTCCAGCCTATCCATCTTTAAATCATCCATATTAGCATAATCATGTTGTTGGTTTTAATTCCATGGCTTTTCAAAACCAACATCTGCAATATAATTACCACCCACCCACCCCTGCTCAACCTCCATCTCAGCCATCATATGCTCAAAATCAGCCCCAAAATATTGAAGACTTTATTTTTAGAGATATAAGGCTAAACTACAAAAGGTAGATGAGTGAAATAGAAAAAAAAAGAAATCAATTAAATCAACAGGAGGAGATTGCAAGCCTAAAGAGTGAGTTTCTTGACTTCATGATCAATTTCAAAAGGGGGATAGAGGAGATCAAGAGACAACATGAGTAAAATTAGCAACAAAAGGAGATGGCTTATCAGGCCTATCTCTATGAGCAAGATTTAGAGGCATAAAGGCATGAAGTTCAAGCAGCCCCTACAGTTCTATATCAACCTACTCAAGAGAAGATTCATGTGAATGAATTTCCAAGTTTCAGACAAGGTTAACCTCTTAATACTGCTAAAGTTGAGATTCCTAGTCTCGGGAAGAATAAATTTCTTGATAAGCCCCTTAATCTCGAAATACCAATTTTTTGAAGCCTCCATCCTTTACGAGTTGAAGAAAATGACCAGTTTCAGCCTAGTATAGTAACAGACCAACCCCTTGAGCAATATTCTTCCCTACAAAGAACCCAAGGAGCTAACACTACTATTTTTTCAAACCCATTTTTTGGAAAAAGACATCTCTATATCCAATACACTATGCTTCATAGAAGATGGGCCTATTCCTGAGTAGATCCAGCCTAGTCTAGTCCTGAAGCAGCCCATTGAATGATAACTTCCTTTTCAAGAAACCCAAGAAGCCCCCCAATTCCCCTCACTCGATGAACCCAAGGATAAGCCCATTGACCAGGATATCATACTTCGCATAGAGAATATTAGGAAGGTAAATCCATTATGTTTAGCTTTGGCAGTTTACCATTTGCAACAACAGAAGATTGAGCAAAGAAAGGCTTCTCCTGATGTGTCTTTCAATGTTTTCACTAATGGATCTCCTTGTGTTGAAGAAGCAGAAAATTTTTCAACGCTCATTTTAGAAGATCAATCAGGGCAGTAGGAGGAGGAGCAAGAAGAGGTCAAAGAGTGTGATGAACTGCTCGTTGAGTAGAGTGAGTGTGATGTTGAAGCCTTGGATCAGCAAATGGAGTACAAGTGTGAACCTCTTGAAGAGTCAACAAGGCTCGATGAGAGCTATCATGAGGTAGAAAACGATCCTCTTTTATTAAAGATTCATTTCAGGATGATCTTGATGTTTGGGTTGCAAATTTGGACAATGAGGAGGAAGTTTGAATTAATCTATTTAATGAGCTTCCTAACTTTGAGTATGAAATTAAAAATGGCATTACTATGCCATGTTCTGACCACCACATTGATGAGGACCATTTAGGTAAGGGTTTGTTTCATGAACAGATAAGTGAAAGTAACTTTGAGTTGAATGATCAACACAATGAGGAGGTAAAAGACACTACTCAAGAGGATAGCTCCACATTTTCATTTGATGAGTTGCCTTCTTTTGTGGATGAAGATGAGGAAAGCATGCTCACACCCGCAGTAGCTGCAAGTGAAGGGAAAGAGTAGATTTTGGGGAATAATGACCAAATGAAACAACAAGATATTGACAACTACTTTGAGGTATGTAGCTGGTACAATGATGATGAAGAGCTAGAAAATTAGGAACAACTAGTTGTTGAGATAGAGAGAAATGTTGAGCAAGATCATGAGTATCACATTGACAAAGAGCTAATTTGTGAACAAATATTCCAGGGCAGGATTGTTGCGGAGGTTCAAGATTATGGTGTTCCTGACGGTAGGCCTAAAATGGAGCATAATTAGGAGATTGAAGGCATGACTCGGATAGAGCATGGTAGGGTAATGGTTGAAGAGCCAATTGATAAAGATGAATTTGACATGAAAACATTGGAGGAAGCTTCCCTTGAATAATAGTTGAGAGAACTAATGGAAGAGAGTCATTTATTCCATGTCATTTCAATCCTTGAGTGTCAAGATCCCACCTATCCAGCTTGTAGAGAGCTTGCAACCCTACTAGGTTCTTCTAGAGATGAAGTGAATGACGAGGACTTCAAAGTGAAGCAAGTACCTAAACATGCCCTATTTGTAGTGAAACAAGATGAAACTAATCAATTTAAGGATTGTTGGGAAAACATGTTGCTAAAGCCCTTGGAGGAGGAGGAAAAATGCCCAAAAATGTTTCATGAAGTTGATTTGCATGATCATAGCTGGTTGGATGAGCTTCCTTTCTATTGTGCGGAGCAGCTCGATACTGATGTTCCAGTTAAAATTTTAATGGAGGAGCATGGTCCATTGAACGTAGAGGAGGAGTTAACACAACAAGCTATCATGCATGTTGATGTTGTTGTTGTTGGACACTAGGAACACTAAGAGGGGGGGTGAATTAGTGTTTGACAATATTTTATTTTGAAATTAGATCTTAAACTATCAACAATAATTAAACCCTCAATAGCATCCACAACATATAAACAGAAGGAAGCATGCATATACATTAAAAAACACCATAACACTTGGATTTTTACATGGAAACCCTGTTAAGGGAAAAACCACGGTGGAGATTAATCGAAAAAGTATACTCTGTTAAAAGTATGATAAAAAGGGGAATGCACTTGCATTCAGGTACATTGCCTAGAGCTCACTGCTCAAGAGAGAAAGGCCCATTTACTTACAAAGTATAATTGAAATTACAAAAAAGTTTTGAACCGAGAGTACAACATATACGAATGCTTGGGATCAGTTCCAACTAAGCACACAATCAAATTCTGGATCTTTTGACCTAATCACACTTCTTCTCTGCTCTCCTACATAGACCCTTCTATAGCATAAACAAAATTCGCTCAACAAATCTTCTGAGATTAACCCATATAGTTGTTATCCACTTTTTTGCACTAACTCACTTTACTCTCCATATCAAAATGATTTTTTGATCTCCTTTATATACCCGCTAATCAAGAATTCATTATATGTCGGCTTCACAACAAAATATAATATTCTTGCTTATGTTGGCACAAATCATTAATTAGAGTTTATGTGTACCCACAGAAGTCAGCTTGACTATAGTAGGGACCCAAAACAAAATTCCAAACATAAGAAATAACTTAAACACACAATCCATATACATCTGCGACACGACATATACATGAGGTCGGCCAGAATAAGAAAATAAGCAGTAAATCATCCTTCCAAATCTTTAATTCATACTATGACTAATGCAACACCACAAAACTCTCCAATAGGATAACATATATGCTAAAAAAGCTTCCCTAGGGATCCACACCACAAAATAGTGATTCGGTGAAGTATTCAAATCGACTTGTCAACCGGATGTCCTGTTCTTCATACTTTATGTCGGTAGATTACAATTACTTACTTCTCTTGCCAATAGGAGCAACTAGTACACTGTGGACCATAGTGCTAACTCCAGTTTCCATCAATGACAACACAAGAAGCCAAGAACAATCTCTCCAAGCCATATGCCAACAATTTCCTCCTTTGGTATTGATGGTAACACTTAGTGAAAAATGACTAAGTGTCAAAACTCAAAAAGCAAAATTACTGCTCCTCCTTTTGATGTCAAGAAATTTTTCATTGCATTCTCTCCCCCTTTGACATCAATGACAAAGCTTCTATTACCTTCACTGCACTTCTTTCCTTCAAAATTCTTCTACTCTCCCCTTTAGAAAAAATGAGAGTTTTGATCAAAAATTGGAAAACTCCTACACATATCAGAAGATTATTTTATACTTAGCTTTCATTTCCGGAAGAGATTTCTTCCAAGAGTCCACTACAATCCCAATACCTATAATCAAGTTGTTATTCTCTAATGTCCTGTTGATAATCTGAACAAGGGATTTAGGAATGGTGAAGGCATCATTCAACTTTTCTCCTTCCTTTAGAATTTCAATCATTTTCTCTAATCTACATTCGGTATGATCTTTCACTTTCCAGAAAGCATCCATAAGAGTACTTTTGGCAGAGTGAACTTTTGCATGCTCAACCTACAGAACATGAATCTTCTTCTTAACTTCTTCATCCTTGTCCAAAAACATACTGTAATCTTGACCTATTCTGAAAAGCTCATTTTCAATTTCCTCCAACTTATCCTTGTACTTGCCGACCACATGAGGCCACCTTAGACAGTAATTGAAAATCTTGTTAGCTAAGTCAATGCACTGTCTCAACTCATTCATTTTCTTCTTCAATTAAGAAAGAGATAGTCTAAACTGCATCTTTAGATGAGAGATTATTTCTTCCTATTTTTTGTCCAAAGGCATAGAGCCCATAGCCTCCCTAACACACTCAATCAGTTCTTCTGGAAGATCATTCTGTAGACTCTCCAATTCAATTTTTTTATCAACAAAGTATCTTCCTAGGGTGTTTTCAATGACATCTTGCTCATAAGATGGTCCATTCAACCATATATTAGTTATCTTTTGCATACCATCTTCATCCTGAATAATTAGCAATATTTTTTTCTTTAAATAGAGCACCTTCATCATCACTATCTTCTGCAATTTCCACAACCGGTTCAACTGGTTTTGGTTGTTCTCTTGGAGTATATTCCTTAGATTCCTCATCAACTACATCCACAACCATCTGTTCTTTTCCTTTTTCCTCAACTTTTGTTGACTTGGGTATCGGAGGAGTGACACCAACTAGTTCTCTCTCTCTCTTCTACCTTTTCTCTGCCTTAGTGGAAGAAGATCCAACTTCAACTATCTTTACTATAAGAGGAATAACACTTGCACCAAACCTTTCTAATAGCTTCCTAAAGAAGTTCTCATAAACTCTTTCACCATTTTCAAATGAGTCGAAATGTTCAAAAATTTGTTTGCAGACCGGTATATTTTCTTTCCACACCACATTATCATTCAGAGGCAAGCAATCTAGGAAATACATCATAATGCATATAGCTAGGGTTCCAAACTTGAAAGAGTAGCCTATATCCTTCAACAATTGTACATTCTCCATTAATTGATATTTTATCAAACCACATAGGTCAAATTCTTCTCCTTCTATTATCATTTTGTGAGCAATATATACTACACCTGCTGAGGTTGATCCTTATCAATTTTTGAAGAATATTTTATATGAAATTCCATGAGTAATATACCCCGTTAAAGGATCTTTGATTGTAGAAATTACCAAAGCCCTCTGATATCCTATTATTCTAGTTAGGGCTTCGACCTCAATATTTCAAATCGATTTCTTCTTCAAAACATCACCAACTTCGTACAAAATTGTTAAATTTTTTATTACATCCTTAGAAATCTGATAGGGTTTATCCAAAGTAAGGATATCACTGTCCAATCTGTTTAGGATAAATTGAACTACCTCCATATTGAAAAAATGAGGGAATTCATCCCAAATATCCAAATTCTTGTGTTTCACTCCTCCAAGCCTTCTCAATTCGATGGTAGACAATGAATTTCTTATATCCCTAATCTTTTGACTACTATATTCGTCAAAAATTACCGATCCTTGGATTTGCTTCATTTTCCATACCAAGCAGGGTTCTATTGATCACAAAAACACTATGAATTTGACGAGCAACAGATATACTTGGAGAATTCGCCGCAAGATTAGTTTTTACTCCAAACTTTTGCAGAGAAGGTTCTCCAATTGTTCTCCTTCGGCGCACGGTGACAAATTAGGGTTCCAAATGCCCTTTTATAACTTTACCTACTTAACTTCCTGCCTCATTAAATGTGTTTCCCTAGAAGTTCCGGTTACACTAAAAAGTCAGACAGCAAATGAGGAATTTGACTTTAGACTTTCAACATTTTATCCAACTCAACAAATTGTTATTAATGCATTTTTTAAAGAATAACACAACTGCTGACGAAATCTAGTGATTCAGAGCCAACTATACATAGGGGGACAAGGATTTTCCATGAGAAAATCTCCCTAAGCCTCTGGCCTAAAGTCAATTTCCAGAAGAATTACCGGAGGGAGCTTCTGGTACAACCATATTTCCTTCATCAGATTCACTCTTCTTTACCTCTTTCTTCTTCATATGATCTCTTATTTCTTCTACAAATTCTTTTTCCTTTCCTTTGTTATCTTTTTGTGAGTTTCTCCCTTGATAAACTAGACCTCTTTTATTCATGTTTTTGTTCCTGTAGAATCTTGCAATGTGCCCAAGTTTGTTGCATTTGTAGCATACTAGATTTTTCTATCTATACCATCCATTCCACTGATTTCCTCCTAATATGCATTGATTAGCAACATGTCCAAATATTTCACATGTATAGAAATTAGTGTTACTTGCACTAACAAACATACTTCTGCATTCTAATGCCTTATGACCAAACTTCTTGCAATTAGAACACTGCCCAGAAAATGATGGAATACTAGGGTTTGTCTTTCTTCTACACTGAGAAGCCATATGTCCAAATTTATTGCAAGCATAACAATATCCATTAAAAATTTTAGCATTGGGTTGCCTTACCGAATGTCTTTTTCCTTTGTTCTTCTTTTCAGGGTTCTTCTATTCGGATCCAAAGCTCTCTCCCTTCTCATAGCCAAGACCTCGCTTATCATTTGTCTCCTTTTGTACTTTAGTTATCTCATCAAGCCTAGCAGAGCTTATCCTAAACTTCTCCTTGAATTCATTTTCAGTAGTAAGCTCATTTCTGAGAATAACTACATGTCTCTCAAGCTCTTGTTCATTGTTTATGGATTGTTGCAGTTCAATTTCCAACTGAATGAATCCACTATTAGTTTTGTTGCATTCTTCAAATTTTTCTTTTAGGGACTGGACCAGATTCTCCTCATTGTTCTTTCTTTCTTCAATATCTCTTTGGTAAACTTCATTGCCACAGATTCCATTTCATGCTTTAGAGTTGTATTGTCCTTAGCAAGCTTTTTGCATTCTTCTCTTATTTCTCTTAGGGTTTGATTCAGATGGACATCATTCGAACCTTTGCTTTCTTTCTACTTTAATTGATCACATAGTTCCTTCTTCTTTTCCCTTGACTCATTTATCTTATCCTTTAGTGATTGAATGAATTTTTCGGCAGCAACAAGATTTTCTTTTAGTTCCATGACCTCTGCTTTAGACTGATCAAGATCATCCAGTGCCACCATAAGTTGTTGTTGAAGACCACCAACATCCATTATAATTCAAGATCCACCTCAAGTTATTAAACTTTAGAAGAGGAACCAACTCTAATACCAATTGTTAGACACTAGGAACATTGAGAGGGGGGGGTGAATCAGTGTTCAACAATATTTGATTTTCAAATCAGATTTTAAACTATCAACAATAATAATTAAACCCCCAATAACATCCACAACATATAAACAGAAGGAAACATGCATACACATTAAACAACACCATAACACTTGGATTTTTACGTGGAAAACCTGTTAAGGGAAAAACCACAGTGGAGATTAATCCACAAGGTATACTTTGTTAAAAGTATGATAGAAAGGGGAATGCACTTGCATTCAGGCACACTACCTAGAGCTCACTACTCAAGAGAGAAAGGCTCACTGCCTTACAAAGTATAATTGAAATTACAACAAAGTTTTGAACTGAGAGTACAACATCTACAAATTCTTGGGATCAGTTCCAACTAAGCACACAATCAGATTCTGGATCTTTTGACCTACTCGCACTTTTGCTCTACTCTCCTACAGAAACCCTTCTGTAGCATAAACAAATTTTGTTCAACAGATCTTCTGAGATTAACCCATATAGTTGTTATCCACTTTTTCGCACTAACTCACTTTACTCTCCATATCAAAATGATTTTCTGATCTCCTTTATATACCCACTAATTAGAAATTCATTGTATGTCAGCTTCACAACAAAATATAATATTCTTACTTATGTCGGCACAAATCATTAATTAGAGTTGATGTGTACCCACATAAGTCAGCTAGACTATAGTAGGGACCCAAAACAAAATTCCAAACATAAGAAATAGCTTAAACACACACTCCAAATACATCTGTGACATGACACATACATCAGGTCAGCCAGAATAAGAAAATAAGTAGTAAATCATCCTTCCAAATCTTTAACTCGTACTCCGAAAATGCAACACCACAAAAATTTCCAATAGGATAGCATATATAATAAACAAGCTTCCCTGGGGATCCACACCACAAAATAGTGATTCAGTGAAGTATTTAGATCGACTTGTCAATCGGATGTCCTATTCTTCATACTTTTTGTCAGTAGATTAGAGTTACTTACTTCTCTTTCTGGTAGGAGCAACTACTACACTATGGACCATACTGCTGACTCCAGTTGCCATCAATGACAACACAAGAAGCCAAGAACAGTCTCTCCAAGCCATATGCCAACAGTTGTTGATGTTCAACTAAATTTTTTTCTCCCCAATCCAAAGCCTTCAAGGGGATGCCCTATTAGGAATCTGGCTTGGTTGGAAGCAAATGAGGAGTAGCCCCATGACAATACTAATCTCGAGAATCAAGGGAGGTACCATTTTGAGCACAACCCATTCATTTTTTCACTTGACCACCACTGGTTCACAATTCAAGAAAGGCGGGTAAGTGATTTTATCTTTCTCCTTGGAGAATGTTGAGGAAAATTGTTGAATACTTGATTTTTCTCCACATCTTCTAGTGGATTCACAAGCAATTATAACATTGAAAGTTCATAAGAAGGGGGGGCTACTTTTCAAAACTAGTAAATGGTTTTTTTTTAGTGCTATTTTCACTGGTTATTGTAGGATAGAGTTACTATTGTTGAGAATAAGTTCTCTTGAAGAACATTTCATTTTAGTTTTCTTTCATAAGTGTTCCTACACATGGTTTTCTAGCCATTAGGGCATGTTGGTTGTTGCTTTTTTGGTTTTTCTTTTGCTTGGTGTTGTTGTTTGGAGGAGTTCCAGTCTCTAATTCATGAGTTTCCTGAGTTTTGGAGTGGTAGAATTGACTCCATGCCCAATGGAATTCATAAGGAAACTGGCCCAATGCTTAGCAAGCAAGCATCTAGCAAAGGTTTCCAAAAGTGTTATCAAATTTTCACCACAACTTAATTTGATAGAGCTGATTGATTCAAGGTTCATTTTAAGGTGAAAATTTATAGTTTGTTTCTAAAGATGGTTTTTAACCATTGCAAACAATTGATATGTTGAGTTTTAAGAAATGCAATGTGTTTTTCAGTTGCTTTATATGATTTGCAGCATTAAGTATTTCATTAAAAGTAAAAGGAGTGCTTTCATTCTATTGGTGCATTCACAATGTTCAATACATTGTTTGCAAGAAAAGAAAGTACGGAATTGGACAAGTATTTCACAAATTTTGTTTTTGTATTCATTTGAGTAAAAAGGAGAATCAAGTGTCCCACACAAGCCGTGGGAGTAGCTGGAACAATGAACCATAAAAAATATCCTACGCTACTAAAGATTGAAAAGAAAAAAGAGAATTTAAGAAAGAATATATTAGTCATTGCCTGATGGTGTCTTTGAGCTACCTCCAGAGTTGAGCCCTCCTGTCTGCTTTCATGCTCCAAGTGAACCTACAAAAAATGGATGAAATTTTTGTTAGAGATTGGAGTATGAACAATCCTACATGGTCCATCAACAGTAATGTAGGGTATTGTCTATGACGCATTGAATCAACCAAGCAAGAATAAAATGAGTGCAAGAGAATACCAAGGTGAAAGCATCATGAGAAACTTTTGAATTTATTTTTTTAATCTAGCATTTTTTGTTTCTTGTGCAGGTATAGGAAAAGCCATGTTGCTATTTAGTTTTGAATATCATAAATCATGTGGTGTAAAATGGGCTCCCACGAGGGTTGAGACCCAATATGCTTTCCCTCAAAAATCCACAGAGGGGTTTTTAGAAAGGAAACAACTCAAAGTTGCTCAAAGAAACATGCATCTGAAGGAGTGCATCCAAGTGCCATGAAGACTCAAGCAAGTGATCACCTAGGACAGTCAAGTTTGATAGTGCAAAGAAATGAAAATCATAGGTGATCCATTGCTCAAATGAACTGACATCAAGTGCATCACATAATATGATAGTGAAAAGGCATACATGATGCCTTGCTACAAATCAAGCAATGATAACTGAAGCAAATAAAGAAGCTTCTAATCATCAAAATTAGGTACTCTTATATTTCAAAATCTTCTATGCAATGATAGCTTTAACATCATCATGGTGTTGTTAGGAGATCAAAATCCATGAAGAGTATAGAAGAGAGGTAGACTCCATCAGTAACAAAGTGACAAGTGACTGCAAAGGAGCTACTGAAGGCAGAGGATGAATGCAAATATGGCATGGTGGACTAAAATGCAACACTTTAGGTGTTGGGGCTGAATGAAATGTGGAAAAACACTGTTTCGTGAAGGTAATTTGCAAAATGTGAGTTTGTTTCAGTATTTTGGTGCCACAATTGTGAAGGGAACTTTATTGCATAATTATATGTTCTCAATAAAAAATAAAACTGAGGTGGGAAAAATGAGAATGTTTGTGTTTTTTGAAGCATTCAAGAACATGAAATAAAATATCATAAGCATCAAAGTAACCTACAAAAATACCACTAAAGCTGAAAGCAAATGTTGCACAATGGATGAAAGAAAAGCATATCAAGGTAAAGTGCATCTTAAAATAAATTTTTGTATGACCCAATGCATCAAGTGTTGAAGTAAACAATAATATTCATGAAAGTAATTTGTAGAGCTTAAGTTGTTTTGGTACTTTGATGCCATGAATGTAAGATTCTATGTTCTCATAAAGTATAAAGCAATGGTCGAATTAAAATAAATACAAGAACAATACAAAATTTAGAGCTACAGAGTTTTTTTTGTCTTTGCATGAGGTCAAGCAAATGGAGCCACAAAAGTAAGAATATGCAGTGAATTCTTTTGCTTCTTAAAATAGTGTGCTACAAGAGACTATGGTTTTAAATGAAACAAATGAAAGATGCCCAGTTTGAGCCCTCAAGAAAGTTTCCACATTGATTTTATTAAAGTACTTCAGATATAGAAGGTAAAATATTTCGAGCTCATATAGAATGCAAGGAAACCCTAGTTCATGCTTCCATACCCGAGGCCTTGGAAGGAAAATTTTTCTTCATAAGTCACAATACCTAGTTAGGGTTTTGATTCAAAATGAAAAAAAAGGAGAAGCAACAAGGTTTTGAGCCCCAATAACATAGAAGCTTTCAAGAAATGGTTGAATCATAGCTACAGGCACGTGACCATAAAGGGTTTTTGAAACCCATGTGAATGGAAAGCATTTATCTAAAATGTTTTCATTCAACATTGAAATCATTCCATTTCATAGGCTGAACTCAAAAGAGGATTATGTACTTTAGAAATAAAATATCATATATGGTGATGACCGCAACCTGTGCATGACAAAATTCAAAAAATCCACAGCCATTCATGATTTTTGTAAGAAGAAGCTCGAACTAAGCTTTATTTATGAGGAAAAATGCATTGAAATAGGAAATATTACCTTTGATATTTATGTGGGTGAGCTTAACAAAGCCCATGGCTGAGCCTTAAAAAATTCCCAACAAAGTCTCTCATAGTGGCCATGAGGAGTTCCAGAGAAAGCAGTCGACATAGTAAAGCAAAAAATGCATCAGTATACAATGAGAGCCGCAACCTAAAGGCCATTTTTTCTCATCAAATGGAGTTAAAAAAATGAATCAAAATGCAGGAAAGATCATTTACCATCGAATGCAGAGGAGAATCAATAAAGAAGGCATAAAAAATGGTCGAGAATCAAGCTCCAAGGTTCAAACCATAGTCTCCCATGGCGGCGCGCAGGAGAGTTCTTTTCTCTCTAACTTGGCCAATTCGAATGATGAGGAAAATTAAGGCTCGATGAATGTTTTGTGTTAGGGTTTTTCCCTATGCCTTGGCCAATGTGATTTTAATCACATTTATTTTAATTTTCAAATGCCATGCTAATACCTTATGATTCCTAGGTTGAAACCCTTAGCCTTTGGCTTTTATTTTTTCCTTGATTTTTATAGAAAATCAAATCAAAACCATGCACATTGATCCTTCATTAGGGTTTCCCCTTTGCAATGCCTTAGAAAATTTGCATGCCAACTGCCTTGGAAGATCAAAATGATGACTTGAGGCCTTTTTTTTTTGCCTAAGTTAAGTGATAATATGTGCAAGGCCTATATTAATTTTATGATTTTTTATATAAAAAATAAAATGTATATGAAAGTATTGTATGATATTTTGATGTTTTGCAAAAAATGATGCAAAAATTTAAATGATTGGAGATAGGAAAGAGAAAAATTAGAGCATCTGGAAGTGAATTGTAAAAAATATGATGTAACCAGAGAGACTTTCTATTTTGCTTTGTAAAACTACATGTTTATAAAACATTAATTAAGCAATATTTTTATAAATTTCTTAATTAAATGTTATCTAAATGCTGTTAAGTGATGCACTTGAGTGACAACAAGAGCTTCTATTTTGAGTTTCATTTTTTGGGTGGATTTGGAAAAGAGGTGGCAATTTGAACTTTCTATTTTCAATTTATAGCTATTTGCACCTATTTTTGAGAGCTTTTTGGATAGACCCTTTTGGAGATGAGAAGTTTCCATCATTTTGGATGCTTTTGGAGCTATTTAGGAGGCTAATTTCCAAGCTTTTTCTTGAGCTCGAAAATGTAGAATGAGTTGCTTTTTGGAGAAGCAATGAGCTTATTTTTTCTATTTTTGCACTACTGGGGTCACTTGATGGCTATAAGTTGGAGAAATTTTGAATTTCTTAGGGTTCAAATTTTAGTTTCTTACTCTCTTATGCATTGCAGAGAGTTTTGTAAAATTGTTGAATCAAAGTTTGATGTCTTGCTCCTTCATTTCCAATAAAAGCACTACAGTTCTCCTTTCTCTTTTCCTATCATGAGATCACAATGATAATCTGATTTTGTTTGTGATTCAAAGTAGTGGATCCTTCCTTGTCTTATTATTGTGAGTTATATTCAGGAGTGACAAATAGTTTAGGTTGCATACTATATTCATTGTTCAAGAGCCTTTATGCAAAACACTAATGAGCTAGTTTTTCTAAAGTGGATTGTGAGAATAGGTTGCATTGAAAGAGGTGTTGTGAGTTAAGTTATGTCAAAATCTCAAATGTCTAGTTGATCATCATTAGCTATAGGTTTTTTTTTCCTTTCTTTTGCTCCCCTTTCCTCATAAAGTTCATAGTTTAGTTGATTAGCTAAAGGGAACCAACCCACTATGTAGATTCATTCCCACCAATTTATTGACTCACAAATCAGGGAGCTTTTCCATGTTGCAACAGGATAGCCAAGCCTAGCTTGACTAAGGGTGTAATCCTAGTTGCCAACAGTGATACACATTAGGAATTTTTACATGTCTACATTTTTCCCCTCATTGACACAATGTACTTGGTACGTTGTTTCAAAGAATTTGATGCTTAGATTGGGATAATTTTTTTTTAAAGATGTCCCACAATGCCTTGGTGGTCAGCGAAAGAATGATAAGACATTGGGTTGCCCTCTTGAGAGGTCATCTAGAAAAATTACGTTTTTCTAGTTAGGCTTGCGACATGGTTCAAGATTAGTTCAAATGCACAAAGCACAAAAAAATAAGCCCTAGGCATCACAAATAAAGTTTAGGATGATCCAAGGTGCTGAAAATTTAACCTAGGAGGGCGGTCGTAGGAAAAAACCTAGGGTTTTGGGGGTTAAAATAGAAATTAGGGTTCATTTTCTCCTCATTTGCACACTCATCTTTGGAGGATTTTTCCTCTCTGGTGATCTTTTGCTAAAAATGTGCATTCACAATGTTGGGGATTCTAGGAGTTCCACATAGATCCAATGCATTTTGACAGTACCAACAACCAATTGGTGCAGAGGTTACGGTGCACAAGATCTAACTTTCACTTTCGTATTTTTTCATTTTTGTAATTAATAGAAAAATTTAGGATAAACAATAGAAGTTGGATTTAGTATGCTCACTTTTGTCGCAGTTTGACCATGCTTGTATTTTTAAGATGTGTGCTCTTGCAAAAGGGTGATAATATTGCTTAAGATTAGCACTATTTCTCAAAAATAGTGCACTTCAATGTTCACAGTTCTGAAAAATGACCATGTGTGCTAGTAGTTAGGGAATTTTTTGCTATTATCAAAAGTTAAAACTCTTATAAAAATGCTAGATTTTCCTTTGTAAAACTTGGCCGCTCTTGCAAACTAACAGGCTCGCTATTGAAAAATATTAATGCGCTTTCTTAAAAGGATGCTCACTTTTTACAGAAAAGCACTAGTTTTCTTGATTTAGCTGCAGATTGAGGTTTCTCGACTAGATTTTTAGCAAAAAATTATGTTGTGGGTTAAATGTTTGCAAGCCACACTATATCCCCTATATGCTAGAGAGTGAAAACCATAGATCCTCGATAGGATAGTGTAGTTCTAGGAGTTGGAGAGGGATTTTCTAGAGGTTGTTGGATTAGAGCACATTGCATATATGCTTGAGATTTCAAGCACATTGATCTATGATGATAGCACTAGTAGAGCATTAGAGATTAGAGACATCCACCTTTCACCTTCCCACAAGCGAGTGTGTCATCCCACTCGAGGATGTTCAAAGGAGTCTGTGGATTCCTATTTATTATGATCCAGTTACATATAATGTTACGAGAGGTACACAATCCATGCAAAGGCTATTGGGTGTTTGACATCTAGTAGTGGTTGATTCTCATATCTATCTTACTCCTTTCTTGGATTATGTGGATGAGGTGATTGTCTTAGCTAGTTTGATAATTGTTCCTTTGATGCCAAATAGGAGATCTTAAATGTTTCCAGTCATTTGGATAGTTTTTATTGATCGTATGATGGAGGAGCTAACCTAATATGCATGGGGACACCCTATGTTCTATTGCATCTATATCATGACATCCATGAGGCAGTTTACCACAGGGGTAGTAGCATTTCAACAACTGTTAGCTTACTCCATGTTTGTGCATGGGAGTGGACTGTGCTCACTTGACCACTAGGAAATCATCATAGAGATGTCAACAATCCATATATTCATACAGGTATCATGATTGGCTCCGTTATCAATAGCCTGGGAGATTGCAGTATTGGAGATCTGTTTTTGACAACATGACAAAGTTCCTGTGGAGGCCATACCTAGATTGTGAGGTTTGGGCTAATGATCATAAGAATTTAGTTTGATCTAATGTTAGAAATCTACAAATAATATACACTTAACTCCTAATCACATATTTTTCCCAATCCAACAAAATTGCATGATCATGTATTTTAACCGTTGAAATTATGGAAATTAGCATTCACTTGTTCTTATCCAAGATTAATAAAACATAAACTAATTACTTAAATATCATAATTAGAAACTAAAGAAACAAATACTGAAGAGAATTATAAGACAAAAGAGAAGAAGAGAGATCACGAGCTTGATAACGAAGTTCGCTCAATTTGAGCTACATCTCCAGGTTTGATTCTCAACGAGGAACCACTTTATTAATGATGCCAAGCAATTATAGCTTCTATACATCACCCAAGCTTTAGTCCTACAATAAAATCTCTTATAGTCTCTACTTTTAACAAAATAACTCATTCCTTTTCCTTTCAACAGTGACTTCATTACACTCCATAGAAGAATCATGGGAACTAGTACTAGCAACAAGAACATTACCTTTAATACTCACAATTGCTATCTTCGATGCGTCACCAAATTTTGAACCAAGGTCTTGGATGATAGTTGTGGTCTTTTGCTTACCCTTTTGATTCTTGAACCATTTCAGCTTTTGATCAGGATGCAATTTCCAACACTTTGCATCTTCATGCCCTTCCTTTTTGCAGTGTGAACAATAAGGCTTTTCCTCTTCTTTCTTTACAGAAGTTTTCCGCTGCATTTTCTCCTTCCCTTTCTTGCTCTCTTTGCGCTTACTAGATTCCATGAAGAGCCCATCATGGCTATTCCTTGAGCTTGTTTCCAAATGGATAGCTTGCGCATTAACTTCATCAAGGTTAGCTGGATTAAACATAAGTATTGTATGCCTCAAATTATCATGTAATCCACCTATATACTTTAACAAAGTTTTTTGTGTGTATAAAGGAATGCCCAAAATTAAAGCCCTCTTCCTAAACTCATGTGTATATTCTTGCACACTTTTTCCTTTCTCTTGCCTTAATGATTTCCAATTCATCATTGCTTTTTGCATGTGCCCTAATGGATAATATTTTTTTTTAAGTGTATTTGTAAATTCAAACCAAGAAGAAATGATTTTACTGTATCAGCTAATATCTTCCCGAGTCTTACTCTCCCACAAGATTAGCATTTTTCCCCCTAGGCAAAGAGTGGCTAGCTGGATCTTTGAAGCATCATCAGTGAAATTTTGTACTCTGCAATAAACTTCAATTTGTTTGATCCAATTGTTGAGTTTCTCTGGATCCAATTCTCCATTATAGATTGGAAAATCAAATTTAACATCAAGTTTTAACAATGGTGTATTAGTTTGCACAGGTTGTTTCTTGATCAAAGAGTTGTACAAAGACTGACAAAGGAAAAAGGAAAGGTGATACCAATTTGATCTGTAATTAGAGTTTACAAAATTATTTTGTAAATTGATTCGAATTACAGTTTTTCCCTAATCATAACAAAATTGCGTGACTATGTTGTTTAACCGTTGAAATTACAAAATAAGTTCACGTTTATATAACTTAATGAAATTAACTAATTATTGAAATGTTGTAATTAGAACTCAAATAGAAAATTGAAAAATGAAAAGAAATAGAGAGAATGATAGATAGAAAATAGAAGAATAAGACAAAAGAGGAGATAACACCAATTGATAACGAAGTTCATCCAATCAGGACTACATCTCTGAGCTTGCTTCTCAAGTACGACTGCTTTATTAATGTTTCCAAGCAATAGAAATGCCTTGTTACAATATCCAAGCTCTAAAACCTGAATAAAATTTCTCACAATCTCCTCTCAATACTTGAAGACACTCAAAAGGCCTTCATGCTTACAATATTCTCCTCCAAAGAATTACTTCTCTAAAATGAACTTGCTTCTTTCCCAAGCCAAAACATCCCCTTTATATACCAATTTATTTGCTAATATGGACTAAAACCATATTATTTTGCAAATATACCCATATCTCCCATTTAAATATGTAAATCTTTCAAAATCCCCCCTATTTACATTTAAAAATCACCAATATCCCTTACATTCACTAATAATCCATTAATATTCTTTTAAAAATATTTTAAATATCTCTCAAATTCCCTTAAGCCCTTAAATATCTCATTTTATTGGGTTTTGAAAGATTTAAGGGTTAATTTATTTTAAGGGGGTTAAATGTTTAAATCATGGGAGATTTGACTTCTAAACCTTGTTTAAAATAAACCACCTCTGAAATCCATGCTAACCAGACATTTAGCGCAGTGGTAAGAAGTAGAAATGGGAGGTTGGAGGTGGTGGGTTGAAAACCCATCCCCTCCTTTTTTGGCCTTATCACCAGAGATTTTATTCTTATACAATATTTGCAAAGTGATATCCCAAAAATCTCTTTGGTGCAATGGTCATGAGGAAGAGTAGGAGAGTGGAGGTCATAGGTTCAACTCTCCCCAATGAAACTTAATAACAACCAGCAATGGAGGACATTCCCATTAGTGCCACGTGGCACCCAGCCATTGGGCCACGTGGAAAAATATTATTTTCTCATAGATTAACATGTTTCATAATTTGGTTGGCTCACGCCACCTATGCTTGCCACCTCAGCATCCTGCCATGTGTCATCACCTGGTTGGTCCACATCATCTACCACATTAGCATGTTGGCATCATCATTTTGACTAGTTAACCTTCCTTTTGCAAACTTTGACCAACGATATCTCACTCATATGAACTCCACTTGACGTGAAATGAACGACGTCAGAATCATGATGACGAGCTCTTCAATCTGAGACCACTTCCATCTGATTATGATACTATGAAATTTATGAGGTTTTTGGATCCTCCTAGATCATAGTTTATTGTAGATAGACATGCTACCTCATTGGTAGAGTGGATACCAATTTAGAGAGGTATCTCCCAAATAGAGTCCTCCATCAGTTCAGGGAGAGATAGGTCACACCGGCTAATGACTACCATGCTCACTGTGCACAAACCATCTGAGAGGTCAATGCATGGGGACCTTGAATACATTCTCATAGATCAATTGGGGATTTTAGAGAATTGGTTCCACTTGGATGGGGTTGGGCAGTCAAACCTAGAGATCAAGGATGAATCACGATTTTGACACATGGTGGGACAAGATATGAATAGTGAGGTTTACCACTCTTTCCAGAGGAGTAGGAGTAGGTGGTTTAGTTATAGGTCAGAGGAGGAGAGGTGTTGTTGTAGGTAGTAGAGAGGATAGGAAAAGATAGTGCATCACTCATTAGCAACATCAAAGGGCATGGAAGGATGAGCAAGATGACAAGTAACATGATGGGCATGTGTCCCAAGATCAGAGAGATGGTTAGAGGGATGCATAAGATCTCGATCATCAACATGTATAGGTACCTCAGGCAACCAAACCAGATGGAGACATGGCTTCCCATCTCACACAGGTCACTACTGAGAGAGATGAATCTCGCATAGAGTGTGATCATGCCATTTGATATAGAGATGCTCAAGCGGGTGAGAGATACATAGAGATAGCGTGGATAGAGGCCTTTGATGTACAAATAGTCATCCTTAAAATTGAGTGGGATCAGGCCCATAGGGAGAGGAATGAGGTAGTATAGTAGAGAGATCAGGAGCGGCTCCAAAGAGCTCAACTAGAGATAGCTAAGATATCCTCCATCCCTAGAGCACACTACCAGTAGGAGAGAGACATGATCATGGACGAGAGGACCTATTATAGGACCCTCTACAAGGCTCAGGTTCCTAGGGCTTAGAAATGACATAGGTTCAGTGTGAGGAGCAACACTAAAATAATAGACCCAAGCAAATCAAGTGGGGGTTTAGTTGGTAGGCCATTAGTATAGCCCTTAGGTCCCCTCCTATAGCCACATAGGTCACCAAGGCATGATGAGCATGACGAGATATCTCTCACCCATGATCATAATTGAGGACCACCTCCAAATGGAGAGAAATAGAGTTGATGTAGATTTATTTTATTTCATTTCTTTGATATGGAATTAATGTAGACATTTATTTTATGTATACATTCATCAACCTTTTGAGCCTCGTGTATATTTTTGTATATTATTTATTTAAATGATACGTATCACACATGTACATGATGATGTACTGAAATTTCCATTTTTGATGATATATGAGAGATTACCATTTTTGATGTGGCATGTGATGTTTTATTAGATGTTTTATGATGATGATTATGTTTATGATATGGATGGAGTCATGCTATGCTATGCAATGACGATGTATTCATTGATGTTATGATATGCTCACTTTTTTGTAGTTTCTAATACTTTGACATGATATGCATAATGTGGATGATATATGTTGATGCATGTATGTAATGAATGATGTTTTATGGTGTGATTCTCTATGATAGGATTGATATGATATGCTAATGAGCTTGTGGATGTAGGACGTAGGTAGTATTAACGATGTTGTGATGTAGGAAGGAGATGTTAGACAAAAGAAATGTTAATAGGATTAGAGGATAGAAGAAATTGGATGATGTTGATATAATTTCTGAAAATCTATAGATTATTATTGTATATGTGGATGCATGAATGGATGAATGAATAATAATGATTGATGATGTGTAAAATGTGATGAGTATACTTTTTCTTCAAGGAAAAGACCAAGTAATTTTCATCATAGCAATCCTTATTAATGTAGAAAATAGACATGATACACCAGGGTATTAATGACCAAGGAGGATTTGTATCTATTGCATGGAATTTGACTCTACAAACAAAGAGTATTCTTGCTCATACCAAACATATGGAAACCTTGTTAGAGTGTATGGGTTAGAAGTTTAGGCATTTTGGACCAGTGTATAGAGAGGTATGAAGAACCAAACATGCAAGGCCACTTTATTTGCTTGAAACAACTTTCACACATGCAAGGCAAGTATTCACCATGGTCGTATTACAAAAATATCCAACAAGCACGACATACAAAATCAATAGACATTAAGATAAATCAAAAGAAAAGACCAAAATAGATAAACAATGTTGTTGTATCACTTTCCAAGAATGTTTCGATGCTTTAGGATATTATCCATCGATGATGTCTACTGTAAAAATGATTTATCTATTAAGACACATGTCAAGATGTTGATTATTATTTTGATAGGTGGGTAGTTAACACTTAGGAATTGTTTCAGTCTGATAGTGATTGAGTCTTTACAAATTTCGCTTGAATATTTTTGACATTTTGATATTTTTTTGCTTGTTGATTGCTTTGTCAGAGGGTGAGGGTGATTATATTTTTATTATGGATGGATAGTTTATTGTAGATAGCTGATAGCGAAAAATAGGATTTTTGAGATTTTTTGAATATTTTTATGCTTTTTGAGGTTATCTGAGGTTGTTTATGATGTTTTCATGATATTTGGATTTTTTTGGTGTTTTTGAGAGATTTTAAGACTAAGAGGGGGACCTAAGGGGATTGACCTAATGCCTCAGGGGCTCATTGATTGATGGAATTTCCTACGTTATACATGTAGAGATATCGTAGTTCACTTTATTAGACTCAAAGTGGCTTGTATGAAGATGGCCAATGATATTTTTGGGATTTTGAATGTTTTACATTTTTTCTTGGATTTTCATGGTTTTTTGGATGTTTTTGGATTTTGATGGTTTTTTACGCAAATGTTGAGATGAACAAGGATCCAATCTGTTGACCAAGTTCAGGACATTCCCCCTAGTTTTGAATGGGACTTCAATTATTATGGATAGGTGGATAAGGCAGATAGTGCAACAAATTTTACCACTTTTCAGTTATTGAGCCATGGTTGGGTGCACATGTATTATGTGATGAATGGAATGAAATGGATGTGATAATAGGATGGATATAATGGAGCAAATAAGATAAAAAGATGAGATGAGGTGGATGGAAGGTTTAGATAGATAATAATGCAGTACTTTATTCAAATCTAGCACTTGTTTATAAGGTTTTCACTATAGTACCTATCCTAGAAGCACCGCAAGGTGGTTTTCACTTAAAGGATGATTTATTTCTCTTTATTGTTTTCTTGATTTTTTTGATATTTTGCTTTTATTTTAATTTTTTTGCTTTTTTTTCTTTTTCACTTTTTTTATTTTTTATTTTTTTCTTAGGATATTATGATGCATTAGGTGTAGAAATTTTTGAGATGGCTATTGTTAAGTGGTTCTACTAGGGGTTTTCCTTTTGGAGTAGCTAATTGATAGGCGTCAGAGCCATAACTTTCTATGATGACAAAAGGACCTAACCAATTTGGCTTGAATTTTCCTTTCCCATCATGGTTAAGTTGAATCTTCTAATTTTCTCTCAAGAATAAGTCACCAACTTGAAAGATTTTGTTCTTGATTCTCTTGTTATAATTTTTTTTGAGACGGTTTTGATAAGCTTGGAGATGGTTTAGAGAACTCAAATGTCTTTCATCTAGCAGTTCAAGTTCATGGAGTTTGGATACTTAGTATTCTTCAATGCTGACAAGATCTTTCAAGGATACCCTTAGGGATGTAATCTCGACCTCTATAGGAAAGATAGCTTTGGATCCATATACAAGGGAATAGGGTGTCACACCCGTGGGTGTGCACATGCTAGTTTTATAAGCCTATAAAGCAAGGTTCAATTAAAGGTTCGATTCATGATTGATATCATTAACAGTCTTCTTAAGTATGTTGAGGATTGTTTTGTTAGCCACGTCCACCTGACCATTTCCCTGGGGGTAGTACGAGGTTGAGAAGTGATGTTGGATGGATAATCTAGTGCAAATCTCACAGAAATCTTGGTTTTTGAACAGATTTATGTTATTGGTAATGATAGTTTGATGGATACCATAAAAAAAAATCAAATAGTTAATGATAAAAAATTTCTATTTGTTTTCCAATGATATAGGTTAGTGGTATAGCTTCTATCCACTTTATGAAATACTCTGTGGTTGTTATGATAAACTTATGTCTATTAGATGAAATAGGGGATATCTTTCTTACAAGATCAAGTCCCCATTGTGAGAAGGGCCAAGGTGTTGTGATTGTATGTAGCTCTTGCATAGTTGCATGAAAAAGATCACCATGTTACTAGAACTGAATGCACTTCTTTGAATAGTGTATAGCTTCTTATTCTATTGATGACTAGTAGTATCTATTTCTTAGCAACTTCTTGACTAGAGTAGTTCTGCTAGAATTAGACCCATAAACACCTTCATGTACCTCCTTTAAGGAAGTTCGAGATTCTCTCGCATTGATACATCAAAGTAACATTCCATCAAGGCTTCATTGATATAAAGTATCTCCAAGGTAAGTAAAGCATGCGATTCAGTAGATGAAATTTTTCTTTTGATTGCTTGGAAGGTGAGGTGGTATGATTCCATGTTGAATGTAGGCATAGGTGTATTTGTACCAAGGTGAATAAAGACCAACAACATCACACACAAGTTCAAATTCTAGGATATCAAACGTTGGTATAATCAATTGTTCCGCGAGGAATTCATACCTATGAATGTTTTGTGGTATATCCAAAAGTGAACCAATGGTTTCCATGTCATTGACAGCTATGTTGTTAACTCTTAGAACTTGTTCAAAGAGGATGACCAAAAATTATTGCTTAAAACTATCCACCATTCTCTTATAAGGCATCAACTTATCATCCTTAGTTTGGTATTCATCATTTACTTGTCTAATGACCAACTATGAATCACCATAAACCTATAGCTCTTTTATTTTCCATTCAAAAACCATTTTTAGCCTAGTGATTAGTGCTTCATATTTGGCTATATTATTTGTGCAAGGAAAGGCAGTTCTATATTCTTTAGGTATATTATCTCCTTGAGGTGTGAGAAAGAGGATACTGGCCCTCGATCCATGCTAAGTATGAGATCTTTCAAAGAATAGTGTCCAATGATTTGCTTGAGTTGTCACAAGGATTCCCTCATCAAGAAATTTTGATATCAATGGTGATGATCTTCTATAGGTGCTTCAACTAATTGGTCTGCTATTAAGTTTATCCTTTTATTACTTTTATTTCCATATATTCTATGTAAAATTCACTAAGTATCATGACCCACTTCGCCATTCTTCTAGTGAGAGCTACTTTAGCCAAGAGATATTGCAAGGGATAAACTTTGGATATAAGCTTGATATGTCAGTTCTACATGTAATTTATAAGTTATCGGGATGTCAAGAGAACCACTAAATGAGATCGTTCAATATCTATATATTTTAGCTCATAACCAACTAGGGTATGAATAATATATTACACCACTCTTTCTGTGTTATTCTCATCAATTTGTGCTAACAAAGCTCCTAAAGCTACTGATATCATTGATACATACAAGATCATAGATTTTTCCTATTAGGAGGCATCAAAACCAGAGGGTTTATCAAATAGTCTTTGACCTGCTGCAAATATTTTTCACATCTTCCATCCCATTTGAAGTTTACATCCTAATGGAGCAAGTGTGTAAAAGGGTGACATTTATCCGCTAATTGCACTATGAATCTTCAGATTGATTGCAGTTTTCCATATAAGCTATGTAACTATTTCAATATCTTTGAGGGAGGCATTTCCATGATAGCTTTCATTTTTATAAGGCCTACCTTGATTCCTCTTTGAGATAAAAGATAACCCAATATTTTTCCTAGTTTCATGCCAAAAACACACTTCTTAGGGTTTAGGTGCAGGTTGTATTCTTCTAATCTATCAAATATTTTAGCCAGCTTACCCATATGTCCTTTTCATATGATAATTTTTTCCAAAAGATCATCTAGATAGTCTTCCATGGTTATGTAAAACATATCATGAAATATAGTAGTCATTTCCCTTTGGTAGGTGGCTCCTACATTCTTTAGGCTAAATGGCACGACTTTCCAATAAAATGTTCCTCAGGGACAAGTAAATGTTGTTTTATGTTGTTCCTCAGATACTATCTTGATTTGGTTATATCCGAAGAAGTCATCCATCAGAGAAATCATTTCATGACTAGTTGTCAAATACATTATCATGTCAATTTTTAGGAGGGAAAATCATCCTTTAGGCATGCTTTGTTGAGGTATCTAAAATTAGTGTAGATCCTTATGCCCCTAGTGGGTTTTGAAATTGGTACTAGGTTTTGACACCCACTCAAGATAATCATTAGGTCTAATGAATCTTACATCAAGAAATTTTTGTAATTCCACTTTCAATAGGAGCACTATCTAAGGGTGCATTTTGTGAAGCTTTTGTTTCATCAATTTAGTTCTAGGAAAAACTATAAGATGATGAATTACTAAAGATGGATCCAAAATAGGAATATCTGCATAGGTCCAAGAAAAAAATATCTTTTTTTCTTGTATGAATACTATGAAGTTTGTTATTTCTTCGGGATCTAAAGAGGATGCATGATAGGTGATCTTCAGTGCATCTGTTGTTCTCACATTTAGGTGCATTTTGTGAAGCTTCTATTTCATTGGTTTAGTTCCAAGAAAAAATGTAAGATGATGAACTACTAAAGCTAGATCCAAACCAAGCATATCTACATAGGTCTAGGAAAAATTGATCTTTCATTCATGTATGAAGACTATGAAGTTTGTTCTTTCTTCAAGATCTAGAGAGATTGCATGATAGGTGAAGTTTGGTGCATCTATTGTTCCCATATTTATTGGTTTAGAATCTTCAACCAAAATTGATAATTTTTCCTAATATTTTTTGATAGGGAGATTGAATCCTCCATCCTCGAGTTCCTCAAGGAGGTTTTCACCCTTAGGTACGTCCTTTATTTTATTTTTTTTAGGATCTGATAGTGTCACATAGTGGCTTTCACTAGGGGATCTAATTTTTATGTTTAGATTTTCATTTTCATTTTTGCAACTAGAGGACACAATATTCTTGCCAAAATATGCTTCTTTTCCAAGATCAATATCAAAACCAACCTTTTGGTCTCCAAGTTACCTCCAAGTGGTTGATGTTGCTAATCCCAATCGATTAGTTGTGGGTAAATAAATTGGATTTCATGTGTTTGGGATGTAGGATTAAAGGAAAGGGTAGTAATTGTGTTTATGAAAATATCTCCAAATAGGTCTGTGATGTATAGATCATCGCCAATAGGATCATAGTCATTTGATGTCTCACCTACATTATAGAAGAAGAACGTTCCTCACAAGAGGCATTTTTTGGTGTTAGGAGTAACAATTTCCAATGAACCATAACCTAGTCCTTGATTTTTCTTGCATTTTTTCATGATGATGGGCTCTCTCATACCTTGTTCATTCAAACCAAGGCCACCTTTTCTTGTGAATCTCATACCTTTATCAATATGATAACCATTACTATCTAGATGCATAGGGATTGGAGGTAATTGTTTATCTTTCTCTTCTTCAAACATCACTTTGTCTTTCATATCTACCTGTTTAGTAAATAATATAGGTTTAAATTTAATATTGATAGGTTGATATTTATTGTTTTCTTTTAGTCTTCCATAAGTTCTTGGTGATGGAGGAAGCTTTCCAATGCATAAGGATTGATTAAAGTGATAGTCTCCATAACCATTGTCAAGTACCTAGATTTTGAGGTTGAAATGAGGTGGATTGGATAATGAAGATGGAGTGGAGGATGATGAATATTGTGAGGATGATGTGAGTGATTATGGATAATTATAGGAGAATGAATGGAAAAATATATTATTACTAGGAATTTAAATTTTTTTCTTCCAAGCTATTAAAGTAATGAAAGGGTTTTGGATCAACATATTTTGTAACTTCCTTGTCATTATAAGGAAAGTTTAGGCATTGATGGAATGTAGAAGGGAAATATTCCATTTCATAGGGCATCCCAAGAGAAGGTTGTAGCATAGTTCAAGATCTAGTACTTGAGAGGTTGTTTATGCTATAACCGGTCCCACCTGAACAAGAAATCTAATGGTACATTCAAAATTTCTCTCATTGTAATCATAGGCTCTTATAGTGATGGTTTTATTTTCTCAATGACATCATCAGAATATCCAAGCTATTTTACCAATTTCAAGATACAAATGTTTAAGCCTGCACCACCATCTATTACGAATATTTTGATTTTATGCTTGTGGATACAAACTTCAAGATATAAAGCTTGGTTATGGAATGATTTGTTGGGAAGGTCTCTTTCAGAAAATACCAGGTGAAGTGTAGAGGAAATATTCCCAACCATAGCCTAAAACTGATCTATGTTGATATCATTAGGTACAAAAGATTTAAGGAGAGATTTTTCCAATATCTCTTTATGTGTGGGGAATAGCTTAAGAAGCTCAAGGATAGATATTTTAGGATGGAGTTTTCTTTAGTTGATCAACAAGATTATAGTCATTTGAAGGTTTGATGGAAAATTTTGATTGAAGCAGCCCACTCCTTGGATGGCAATCTTCCCTCTTCATGTAGTAACATTACACTCAATACTCTTACCAACTATTGTTACAACATGGATATTGCTATTAGTTTCATGGATGGTTCCTACAACATTGTCATAGATGTAAGAAGATTTTTGATAATCCTATCCTTTACCTTTATCATTCCCCTTAGAATTTTTGGGGTTGGATCCTTGTAAATACCCATGTCATTATTTCTAGAGGTTCTAGGATGGTGCTTGATATCAACCTCTCCTTTGTCAATTAAGTCTTGGATGAGATTCTTTAGTTTCATACAATTCTTTGTCTCATGAACCTTGACTAAGTGGAATTCACATAGATTGTTTTCATTGTACCATGGGGGTTTAAATTGCATCTCTTCATAATTCATTTGATTAGGAAGTTTGATGAGATTTGTTTGAATTAGATTTCATATAACAACCTCAAGAGGTTCTCCCAAGGGTGTGCACTTTCATCTTTTTTGGTTATTTTGTATTGGTGGTACTCTTTGAGGGTTTTGAGTTTAATTCATTTGTTGATTATTCTAAGGGTAAGTAGATTATTTTGCATGTTGGTTGGGGATTGTTAGGAGGTGGTTATATATTTTGAACAAACTTAGCATCCACTCCATCATTTGTGATATTTTTGTTCTTTTCCCAAATGTGAGGTTTATTGTTTGAACCTGGTGCTTGATCTTTGTTGTTGTAAAGTTTGATGACACCTTTTGCGATGAGAGATCTTTCAATAACTAAACCTTTCACAATGATATCCTCAAAGGTATTAGGGAATAGCATAGTCAATTGATAGCTTATGTCAGTTTGAAGATTTGAGATAAAGATTTCAACAAGTTGTTTCTCAGGAATAGGCCATTTGCATTTACTCGCTTTATGTCTCCATCATTGCAAGTAATAAGCATATGAATCCCCTTGGTTTTTATACAAATTGGGAACCGTAACGTCTTGTTTGATGTTATATGAAAACTGGTTGATAAATTTTCTGGATAGCTCATCAAAAGTTTTAATTCTAGGTGGTAGATGAGAGAACCATTCAATAGTTGTAGCTCCTAGAATTCTTGGGAAAATTCTAAATAGCTAAGAGTCATTGTTTGCAACCTCCATGCAAGCTATAGAAAACTCTCACACATGTTTAATTGGGACCCCTCTTTCTTTGTATTTATCGAATTTTAGAATTTCAAATATTTTTAGAAAGGGGATCATTGATATGTTGTGATCAAATGGATATGGACATATTTCTTGGAATGCATAGCTCTTATCAGGTTTCCTAAGTTGTATATACGATATCCTTTGAATAACGTTTTAAAATTGCAATGCTATATCATTGGTAGGTATGTTTGTTTGAGGATTAATCATGTTATAGCCTTGTTTTCCCATAATAAATAATGAATCATATGAAGGGTTTTGTGTGGATGTAGGACCTTGTTGAATGTTTTGTTTGTATAATTTAGGATTGGGTTCTTGTGGAAAGTTGTGTATATTGTGAATTGATTCTTTGTCGTTGTGGATTTGGGTTTTGATATTGCTGATTGGTGTTTTGATATTGTTGATTGGGGTTTTGTTGTATTTTTGATGTATGAATGTTTAGTTTTGTGAATTGGGGTTTATTTATGCATTGAGGTTTTGTTGTGGTGGATTATTCATATGATAGTGTAGATTTGTGTTAGTTTGTTGTGGATAGAAATTTTAATGTTGCAGATGAGAATTTGTTTGTTGTTGTGGAATGTAAGTTTGATGTTGAGGATGTGTGTTTGTTTGATGTTGTGGAACATTAGTTTGAGGTTGAGGATTGTGTTTTTTTTTTTGTGGAGTGTAAGTTTGAGGTTGAGGATGGATGTTTGTTTGTTGTTGGTGGTTTTGAGTGAATGACGATCCATTTTGATTTTGCATGAAATTAGGATTTGAATTTTATTGTTGTAACCCTTGTGGATATTATACATTGTATGAAGGGTCATAGTATTGTGATTGTTATTGCATGCATTGTGCTTATGTTTTATCTTGAGTATTTTTTTGATACATGTTTTGATCTTGAGGGATGTTAGTTTGTGTTTGTTGGTAGTTATGTTGTTGTTTTATATGAAGGGATGGGTTGTTTTGTTGTGCTTGAGGATTGTTTTGATTAGGTACAGTATAAATGGGTGATTCCATGTATTGTGATTGTGGGGGGATGTTGGAATGAAGTTGTGGTTGAATTTTGGGTTATGATTTGGTGTGTTTTGTGGTGGTCTCCATATTTTGCATGTTAACATTTTGTCCTTGTTGCAAGGATGTCTCATATAGGTTCCTTGATATGTTAGGCCTCCATGTATTTGTTGAAACATTATGTGTTACAAGTGAAGTGGAGAATGGATTGGTTGATTATTGAGGAATGTTTTGAGTTGCCATAACATTTGGATTCACTTGACTATGTTGAGAAACCATTTCTTGTTCCACTTGAGATAGATGTCTATATAGTGGATTATCAACATGTTTTCCATAAGGTTGTTCATTCATTGGTGCTTTTCACTTGGCAAAGATAGATGGTATCTTTGAATATACACCTGGTTTTAGGATTTTCCTCACAACTGTATCATCACCCATGTGAATGAGATTTGGATCTTTGAGAGATTCCACATTAAATTCCATGGGTATCTTGGCACCATGATGTGAAAGTTTTAGGAAGTATGTGTTAGAATTTGATCCAAGTACTTTGTCCATTATCCTTTGCATCCTAGGATCTTGGGTGTATTCTAAAATTTCCTCTTCAATAATTTTTGTACCACTATCATTTTCTTCTATTATTACATCTTGAGGATTAGGGGGTTGGTTTTACTGTTGAGAAAATCTTCATTGATGTTGAACATGAACATCAGTATCATCTTGTGATGGATTGAGATCAAGTGGTGGTTAAGCATTAATCGTTGGTGGTTGTGAGGTAAATATGGTGGTTGTTTGAGGGATTGAGAATACTAGAGGCTCATTAGGATCATAGTCCCATGGTGTAGGAATTGGAGTTTCAATATTGGTGGTTGTAGGTCCACTAGAGCTACTTGTGTTTGCTGCTATATTATTTCTATGTTGAGACATAGTAGTTGTCATAAACATGCACACTAGATCATGGAGAATGAGAGATTTAAAGTTGTGAAAGTGTGGTGATGTTTTGATTTGAGGTTTTGGTTTGCAAAATGGTGTACAAAGTGAATGTTGGTAAACATTTTGGACAAATGATGTTTTGATTGATGTTGAATGATGTTGATCTTGGGATAGTTTGATGACAATGTTTGATTTTGGATGTTAAGAATGACAAGATTTTGGTAATCAACCCTATGATGAAGGTATGAGTGGATTTTGAAGGATATTTGAGAAATGATGCTATGTTTTTGGTACTCAACCCTATGATGAAGGTACAAGTGGATTTTGAAAGGTTTAAAGATGATGCTAGTCTATGGACACAAGGATAACCAAGATTTGGGTTATTTTTTGCTAATTATCAAAGGTGTTGATGAGGGATAATTTTATTTCTCTACTTGAAATAGACTTCTGAGTGCAAGTAAAGATGGATGATAGTAATCTAGAAACTTAAGGAGAGGATAATGTCCACTAAATTTTACAAGACCACAAGAAGATAAGTTGATTGGATTGAGACACTAACAAGATGATGAGATTTGATGGTTTGTGTTTGATGTTTGTCTGAATGCTAGTTTGGTGTTTGATCTATGATGATGATGAAAATTATGGTTTAAAATACTAATGATGTCTAAGGTTGATAATTTTTTTTGATGCAAATCTGATTAATTTTTTAATCCAAGAGGTCTATGATGAAAAATCCTAGATAAACCAAATTTGAAAGATGGGATGATGATGTTTGAAGGTGTAAATGGACAGTGTGAATGTGTAGGTATAGTGTGACAGACATTCTGATAGCTAAGAAAAAGATAATGATAAGGTATAAGAAATTTTTTGACAAGTTTGGGCAAGTTCTTAAGTAGACAAATGTGACAAAAGGCAACAATGGTGGTTGTACAGGTAGCCACAATAGGATTATCAAACAATAGCGAGCTTCTACAAAGGTAGCTATAGTGATATTGATAAGAATGATTTTGTTTATACATAGTGACTAGAAGATAAGAAGAATAAGAAATAGCGACCAATTTTTTAATAGTGAGAAGATGCAATACAATAACAACCAAATGTCTAGGAAAGTGTGGCTAGATGTTGAGCAATAGTGATAGGATTCTAAGAGAGGCATTGTAAGATGTACAATAATGACTCAATTTTCTGACAAGTGCAACTCTATTTTTTATTATTTTGGTTTAATGACTTTTTTGATAGTTTACAAGTTGAAAATTTAGGTCTAATGTTTGAGATGGTTTTTTGAAATAGAAAGTGATACACACAATAGAAAAATTAGGAATATAACTGACTCAAAATGGTAATATTCTTTTGCACAAACCTTCTTCCACAAGGTTCACTAAATTTTTCTAAAAGAATACACATCAATCAAGTACAACCTAGCTAGTATTAAAGGAACGTCTAGTCAAAGTAGGCTTACCTTGCCCTCAAAAGAGTGTTGTAATCCATTTCTAAGGAATGGGTGAATAGGGTATACCAAGGGAATGTACCACCTTGATGCCCCTAGCCTTGAAAGAGCATGAACTCTAGCAAGACACCTTATGCCTCAACCATAGACCGGACGTGGTAAGAAACTTCTCAAGCCAATTTTATCCTAATGCACTATAATGACTCAATGCAATGAAAGACTTGGTCTTAGGCTTCTAGATACAAAGGTTTGTAATGAATCGGGGAAAACCAGAGGTATACTTCATATATGAGACACTAAAGTCTCTATTCAACCTATGTGTGGTGTATACATCCACATCAAAATTAACATGCAAGTTATAACATCCCCAAATAGTGCTACTAACTTTCACCTTCACACCTTTATATAGCTTGCTTGAACACGTGCTTTGAGGTCGTCCCCTTGAGTTCTCTGTTAGGATGTGTCTTAAAGGAAATCCTCTTTACTAAAAAAGGAAGGCTTAGTGTCTTGATATTTCTCATCACCCAGGATTTTTTGAATGACTCAAGGGGAGAGGATACGCATCTGACTTCCCAAGCATGAAAAACAAATTCATTTTATGTAGTGAAGTAAATGTTCTTTATTCTATGAAAATGAAAAAAAAATGCTTAAATGAAATGATTCTTTGACAAGGGGCTGCAATAAAAGTATTAGTAATTTGATCAATAGCCTTCAACCATTCAAACCCTACAAGACAAATAGGATTATTATTTTATAATGTTGTCTTCACCCCACAAAAGGGCTACACAATTTAGGCTAGATAAAGCTCAAAACAATAGCAAAAAGATAGGGTTAGGGTTAGGATTTCAAAAAAATTGAAATGAAAGATTGAAAAGTTAAAATAAAAAAGCTGGAAATATAGAAGCAGATTTGTTACCTAACAAAAGTGGCCTTTCTCTAAGACATAAACGATTATATTATGCAATAGTGACCCTATTTTGGAGTATTCAGGGCTCTATTTTTTGCAACAATGGCTTTCCTCTGACAAACACAAACCTATTAACCGAATTGACAAAAATAAGAAGTTAGAAATAAAGAAGCAATAGTGATCAATTTTTCATTAGCTATCATGTTTGATGCAATAGAGGTCCTTTTCTAAGGCAGACACAACTCTTTTTTTGCAATAGCAGTCATTCTCTGAGGAAAACACATACCTATTTTTGCAAAACTAAGAATAATCTATTAAAGGTCAAAACACCAAAAAACAACTATGACCAAGTTAGCAATGGTGACTTTGAGAAGAAGTAGATGTGTCTGAATGTCAAAACAATAGCAATCCAGTAATATATAATGAACTCCATTTCAGGAAGTCGTGATCAAGCCTGCAACTCACCAAAGTCTTGATAAAATGTTGAATCAAGGATGTGGGTCCCACCCGTTGCACCATTTTATGTAAGTGGTAAAAGTGGAAGGGTATAAATAATCAAGAATTAAATCAAAGAACTCAAAACAAGAGATCAAAACCCACTTACCAATGAAATTAGATTGCAAATCAAGAGATTAATTTAAACCTTAATGCTAGCATAATCAAATCCAAACATAATTGAAATCGAAACAAGAAACAATCTCACCATCCCATTTTTCAAGAGCTTTGTGTTGTATGGTGTTGGATTACTCAAACACTTGAAGCCTTCATGATTGCTAGCAAAATCTTGATTTAATGTGATACAAATATGACCTAGATGCTCAACATCAATGCTCTCAACTCAAGAATCAAATTGACATGACTTAGCTATGAAAATTCTAGGTGATGAATGTGAAGAATTGAAGGTTATTTTATAGATTTTAGGAAATTAGATCAAGGATAAAGATTGAGATTCAATGCCCACAAATAAGAGTTGAGATTGATCCTCAACACCCACCAAGGAGAGTGAATCAAGGAAGATCAAGGGATGTGATTAGTTAGAACTCAAAGATCTCCACCATTTTAGGAAAATGGTTAGGATACTTTAGCTCAAGGGTGGAGATTATATTTCAAGATCAAGGGCTAGAAATGGTTGAGACAAGTTAAGTCAAGATATTTTGAAAAGGAAATTAGGATAATTAAATAATTATAAATTATTTAATTATGGAGGATAGGAATATTCCATTCTTTAAAAAAGAATATTCCATTAGAGGAAAAAGATTAGAAATGGGATAATTAAATAATTAGAATTATTTAATTATATGGGATTAGAAGAAATATTGGATGATCCTAATTAAATAATTAAAATTATTCAACTAGGGTGATAAAGGGGAAATTAGTGATGAAAAGAGTGAATTAATTAAACAATTCAAGATTATTTAATTAATAGAGAGAAATAGGGTGAAATGATGGAAATGATGTTAAAAGGGGATTAGTGATACAAACTAAGTGAAATGATGTTAAATGCAATAATGGTGATGAAAATGATGCCAATGATGGACGAACACAGTTTCAGGATGTGTGATACATGTTAGGCATTTTACATGTCTACAAGGTGTATGAAACAAATGTGGCCTAACCTTCCAATGTGTCATTGAATCTCTCAGTCATCATTTTGAAAAAGGATTTTTGTTTAAGTTCAAATAGAAATTCTAGGCCCTTCATTTGTTGATGGACCACTTCCCTCTCATTCTAATAAAAGATTTACATAATGTTAGGTTGATGGGTTTGCAGTGTGCTCTCACCTCTCATCAAAATTTAGGTCAAGTCCCCTAGTCTTCTAGATGTTCACTCACCCAATGGCCATGATAGTAATTGACTGTGTTCTTTCAAATTTTTGTATAATTTTTAATATATATGATGATCATGTAACTAGTTATGTATTTCTTTCTACTAGCTTTCAAATCCCTCTTCACTTAAGTTGAAATAGTACAAAATTCTAGATTTTATAATTTTACTATTAATAATAATGTTATAGGTGGCCATACCTTTTTTGAAAAAAAATAAAATTTAAATTCCACATATAACTTCATTTCTCCATTCTTCTTTCATATAGTCATGAAATCATCCACCCAAGTAGATTTTCTAACAAAAAAAAAAGATTCTAGTAGATAATAGATCTTTTGCCTCTTTATATATCAATGGTTCTAATAGTGCATTTACTAGGCATTGCTTCTAGCTAGAATTTTTAACACTTAGTTTCAAAGATATGGTATGAGTAATGACTAAGGTTTCATAAGTTTATAATAAATCATACTCTCAAGAAATCACTTTTCTTAAATCTTGTAAGGCCTTTACTATACCATGTCTCTCTTTTGGGGTACATTATGAAAATCATCTCTTACTTGTTGTCCATCATTGAAACTATATGCATCATAATTTCCTCCTAAATTTAGAGATACTCTTCTCTACATTGTAGAATCATTTGTATCAAATTTTTGAACACTTGGAATACTAAGAGGGGGTGAATTAGTATTCTTTAAACCACTTAATCATCTAAACATTGAATTATCATAGCATATTTAATTTGCAGTTATGAATGAAAGCATGAAGATAGCCAACAACATCACATGACACATGAATACTAGGTTTTTATGTGGAAAACCCAAAATGAGAAAAACCACAGTGAGGATTAGCTCACACTATATTATAACCGGTTATATTATATTATAAAAGTGCTCCGTGTAGGTGGACTCACTGTCCAAGAGTAATCACTTCCCACTAAGAAAATAAAAGATAGAAGAGAGTGGTGGAACACAACCAAATTTCAACTATTACAAAATACATTGCAACATTCTGGAGTACAGTTCCATTTAAGCTCTATATACCAACTTCACACACTTCATACTAATCTGAATTAGTACTCTGCTCTTCTCTACATTCACCTTATATTTGCACAACTCACAACAACTGATATTCAACATACACACACACTAACCTCAAAACATAAAAAAGATCTTAAATATATATCCACTTCATCCATAAATACCTACAACATCAATTAGGTCAGCATAATTGGATGTATTATGCAAAAAAACCTTATCGACTCAACATACATACATAAACTCTTCGCACCAATATTTAAAACTCATAACACTTTGAATTAGGTTAGCATGGACCCAAAATAGCACCCACATAATGAATCAACACTTATTCAATCTCCACAAAATTAAAAACTCATTAGGTCAACACCGATAATTACCTAATAATAAAGTTTTCCAATTATACACTCACATTCAGACACAAACCTCCAAATTCTATGACATCTAGAAAACACACTCTATTGACACTTGTCATCATTTTGAAAAATCTGTAAAGCCATATCACAATCCATAGAGAAGTATGGATTCACCAAAACATATGCATCAAACTAGAAAACACCTATTATTACCAAATTGATACATTGTCACTCATAACTTCAGCCCAGGAGCCAACACAATATGAAATCTTGGATTTAGGCTCTTTTAGCATCCAATAATATTATATCAAAAGTGTAAAGTAAGAACTACTTGAACTACTTGTACACCAAAATTACCTATATTAACACTTAGTTAATTTCTCTTTCACCTATCTACACCAGATAAAACCTTCTTGCAAATATCCACTAGATTACTATCTTCAAACATGTTCAAGTTATACAAACTGATCTACACAATGGTCTTCATACCAGATTACAATGTTAACATCAATGAAAACACTGAACTGTAATGCACTTGTCCCTCATGCTCATGTTTCCAACAAATGTATCAATGATAAAATCCTTATTATTCCAATAATCTCCCCCATTATCATTGATGGAAACATGCCTAAACTATCTCCCAAAAATATTCTCCCCCTTTGACATCAACGCCAATGGATGCATACTACAATATTCTTATATACCGGATCTCCCCTGACTGATTTATACATATATACAAGTTGAAAACATAACTAACTCCCCTTAGGAGTTCTATACAACAAAAATTTAAACTAGAAATCTGCCTTATATCATCTGCATATGTACACAAAAATCTGAAATAGTAATTGAAATGTATAGAAAAGAAAGAAATATTGTCAACCAGAGGAGGAATTTGTCTCTTGCATCTTTTCAAGATGGGCTTTCCATTCTTGTTTTCCATCCTCCCAACACTTCTTTGTTATCCCAAGCATTTTTCTTTGTGTATCAAACTCCATTAAGAATTCATCTCCTTCATCTAGAGTGCTAGGTATTGTATTGAGCTTTGAAGTCTTATTAGCACTCATCAGGGAACTGGAAACACATATGAACTTTGATTTCACTAGATCCCTAAGATTACCAAACTGAACAATGATATTTTCTTTCTTCTCTTGCAGTTGGAAGAATTGCTCATTTAAAATTTCAAAAGAGGACCATGTGCTTCCATCCAAATCATGTACTAGATCATAGGCATTGGAAGCTTTGTCAATTTGGGACTCAATCGAGTCCATCATAACCTTTACGCATTTTGTCGATCCAAGCCACTTCATGCAAAACTAAAATAAAGTTTTCCCCTTTGCCACGCAAGCTCGTACACCCTTAATATTCTTAATAAATTTATTGTGTGTGCTGGCACACTTCTCTATTGCATCTAGCAAATTTTTCTCATCAAACCTTTTTCTCAAACTATTTCTCTAGATTTCCTTTCAAATCACTAGCATATTCCTTAAAGGAATCAAGTAAAATTTTCAAATTTTCCATACCAAAGAGGGAGTTGTCAATGAAAACACTAGGTATGGATTCATGTAAAGCCTTCACTGCTTCATTGATTATTTCTTCACTTTTCTAATGATTTTCTATAATTTTCTTCCAGGAAGATACATAGAAAACATCTCCTAATTCAAGCTTGTGAAGAGGAAAAATATTTTCCATATCCACATGACCCTATTGCATAGGCAGTTGTAATGGTTGGGTGGACACTATAGGCTAAAACTTAAGCTACATGCTTAGAAAAATCTTAAAGAATCCTCGAAGGTGCCAGAAATTCACCTATAGACTTAACATGTTCACCTCAACAACCTTCTTCAAATCCTCTTTCTTATCAATGGTATCAACTTGTGTCTTCATTTCCTTCTTCTCTTCTACATCATCACTCTTTTTCTCAGCATTCTTTTCTGAATCAACTTCACCAGTAGATAGATTTGTGTTATCTGAAGGAGTGACTATCTCCAATTGGTCTTGAACATTCTCAACATGTTTTTTAGATACCAGAGGTGTTTGATGATCTATGGAAATATCCTCCTTTGCAATGTCTTCTTTGGAAGCTATTTCTCATTCTTCAACATTCTTCTCAACTTTTAACATTTTCCTTTGCAATTTCTTCCACATCTAGAAGAACATTATCTTGTACATTTCCTTCTTCTATTTCATGCTCACATTGAGCATCATCATGTTGTACATATTCTTCAACATTCACATCCAGATCAGGCAACTCAATATGCATTTCTTCTATGCTTTCCAGAGTCATTCCTAATCTTTGTGCTATCTCTACTACCTTCTCTATAGTATCTTTTTGGAGCCTTTCATGATCATTCTGATCACTCCTCATGAGTCTATGCTTCATCTAAAACTCCTTACTACAAAATTTAGCCAATATGGCTTTATTATCCTTGGAGAGAGATGCACCAACCTTCAAGCATTTCATTCTTACCTGATATTTCTTCTTTTTCTTTTTCTTCTCTACTAGCATCTTTTTCTCCTTTCTAGACTCAACCTTCTTTTCTCTCATTTCCATTCTAAATCCTTCCTTTTCCTTTTCTAGTTGAACTTAACTATTTGTATCAACAATATCAAACTTCATTTTCTTTCCACTTGCTTCACCTTGTGAAGCTTCTAATTTCCTTTTCTAGAAAAATTGTGGTCCTTTCTTCATCCTTAACATTTACACCCAAATATTGCTCCCTTGTTTCCTTGGTCCTCACTCTCCTTACTACACTAGTTTTTTGAGCTATCAGAGTATACTTTTCCTCTCCATGCCTCTTTTGTTGCTTTACCAGAGAGGTCTTTTCCTTTACCAAAGCACTTTTAGTTACTATTCTCTTTTCTCCTAAGGCAAGCTTAGTCCCAAAGGACTTATGGGAAATTGAAGGAGTGGTATCCATTCTACCAGATCTCTTGACATTTTATGAATCTCCTAGAGCACCAAACTTAGCCTTTGCTTCCTCAAATTGCTCCTTAGTGAGCCCTGTTGCTTCTACAAATGTTCTAGTAATCTTTTTTATAGTCTTCTTCATCTATGATTTCCTTTGATCCATGTTAACCTTCATTGACTTCTCTTCATAAGTTTCATACCTCTCTTCAGAGGTGTCCCTTGGTTTTCTTAGAATGTAGTCTGAAGACCCTAAAATATTTTTCTTAGTGATTTCATGTCCCATTTTTAGGATCCATACTATTCTGGTTTCTACATCCTATGTAATGTATTCTTCCTTTGTCACAAGAATGTAATGCCATTTTTGTACTTCTCTACCATCTTCTAGGGAATCCTCTCTATTTCTTGCATCCTCTTTTGAAATACTACAAATAATGACACAAGGGAATCATCTTGTGCCTTAGCATCTCCAAGTCCTCTCAAAAGGTCTTTGATCTGATGTGCTATAGGTCTACCTTGTAGCCACACATCACTCTTTATTTCAGGGCATTCTTTAAAGAAGTAAAACAACAAACATATAAGCAAGGTTTCATATTTTAAAGGATATCTATAATCCTTTGTCTTTTGTATATTTTCCATCAGCTACTATCTCAAAAACTCACACAAGTCATAATCCACTCCTTTCTCAACCCTCTCATAAGTTGTGTCAATGGTGGTTGTAGATAAATAATTCTCTTTACTAGAAAAGTATAGCTTATCACCAATCATCATTGATGCATTTTGAACATCTGAGTTTCTTATGTTCTTGATGGTCGAGGCTCTCTTATCATATGTTTCACTTGTTCTCTCCATTACAACCTCATTCTTTATTGACTTAAGTACTAGAATTGGTTGGGTTGAGAATAAACCATACACCTCCCTAATTACTTCCTTGGTAATCATGTTGGTCCTATTTTTCCATACAATTTTTTCTTGAATATGGCTAAGTTCAATTCTCACCCAAGAATTATCATGGAAAATTTTGGTAAACCCTTTTCACACATCAAGCTTCTTTTTCACCAAATTTTGATATTCAGGTTTTAATGCAAAGTCATCAACAATGAGCTCTTTTATCCACAAATCAAATAGCTTTGAATGATCATGCTCCTCCAATTTATCGTGAATGTATATCCTTATATCCTCGATGTGCAGGACACTATAGGGAACCCTCGAGAATGTGTCGTCAAGGTCAAATTCCATAGATTTATCAGGGTATTTCTTGAATATAGGTCAAGATCATTCAGACACTTCAACAACCCTTGGAGTATCCATTTAAATTTTTTCTCAAAAAGCTTTTTGAAAAACTAGGGTAAGTGAAAAACTATAAATACCTTTTAGTTCGCTTTCCAGCTAGGGTTTTGTTTGCACCATAACTCAATCACTTTGATCACTCCACTTTTCTTTTTCACTACTCTAATCTTCTCAAATGCTTGTTGCGAATGAGATTTTCTTAAGTGAGATCACTTATAAACCTTCTCCACTTGACCTAATTTTTTATTGAATACTTAAACTAAAAAGTAGGTAAAAACCCTAACTATCTGCATAGTCAATTTCAAATGCTCTGCAAACTTCCACATCATGATATTTTCTACTGGGTTCTTCTCTAGTAGATTAAATGCATTGATTTACATCTCATATCCACATGTTTAAACATTAGCACCATTTCTCCAGAAGAGGATGAAATTTTTTCCATTAAATCTCCCCCTGATCTAAAGCTCTCAACTTAGTTTTCGAAGGAAACATCTACATTGGATGTTGGTACAGACTCATCCTTAACCTCTATCTCTTCCTTATTTTTCCAAATCTTGTCCATATCTTTCTTCATCTCTACTAGATCAACCCTTTTCACCAAATCATTCTTCTTTACCGAATTGTTCTTCTTCACATTCTTAATTATGTAAAACTTAAAAATGTGTCTAGACCTATTGCAATTGTAGCATATGACATTCTTTTGACCAATCTTACTTCCATTCATTCTAGATCTACATTGATTAGTTGTATGCCCAAATCCATTGCATGTATAATAGTAGCCATTGAAAGATTAAATCATTCTACCATTGTTATAGTCATTCATTATTTGATTTATACATTCATTAGCTCTATGATCAAATCTCTTGCATGTAAAGCACTGACCAAGAAAAGATAGAACATTCTGATTCATTCTTCTTCTACATTCCATAGCCTTATATCTAAATCTATTGCAAGAATAATATAAACCATTGAAGATGGGTACCTTCACGTATTTGGTTGTCTGATCGATGGTCTTCTAGCTTCATTCCTTTGATTATTGATATTATTTCCATTTTTATTCTTGTCTTCAATCTTCTTTTCAGGTTGGTTTGTAGTTTGATTTTTCTTTGAGCTTTCTCCTATCTCAAACCCTAATCCACCTTTTTCTTTAGATCCTTTCTAATTTGCAACCATTTCATCAAGATTTGTAAAACTCATCTTGAATTTATCTTCATGACTCCTTGCCTTTTTAAGATCTGATCTTAGATTCACAACTTCTTGTTCAAGCTTTATGCATTCTTCAGATTTTCTTTTCACCATTGAATTCAAACATTCTTCAATTCTTTTCTTTCTTCAACTTGCACCTTTAGACTAGTGATTGTTTCATTTTATTGCTTCAACTACTCACTGAATTCCTTTTTATTTCTTTGAATTTCTTGATTTTCTCTCTCAATTTTTTGATGCATTCATTTGCTTCTTTAATATTTTCTTTCAAATCTCTATCTTCACCTTCACTTCTTTCTAGATCTTCAAAATAAATTTTTAGTTCTTCATTTATGTCAAATATACAATGTTCTTCTATAATTCCAACTTTAGGAATCTCTTCCGGAGGAATAGGTAGTCTTTTAAGACCCATGTGTTCAACTTCCAATATCCTCCCCAAGTGGTTAAGCTCCTTCCAAGGAACCAAGATCTGATACCAATTGTTGAACACCCAAAATGGGGTGAGTTATTATTCTTTTAAACCACTTAAGCATCTAAACATTCAATTATCATAGCATATTTTATTTGTAGTAATGAATGCAAGCATGAAGACAACCAACATCACATGACACATGAACACCAAATTTTTATGTGCAAAATCCAAAATGGGAAAATCCATGGTGAGGATTAGCTCATAATATATTATAGCTGATTATAGTATATTACAGAAGTGCTCACTATAGGTGGACTCACTATCCAAGTGGACTCACTACCCACTAAGAAAAGAAAAGATAGAAGAGCGTGGTAGCAAACAATCAAATTTAAAATGGTACAAAATTCATCTACAACATGTTGGAGTATAGTTCCATTGAAGCTCAATATGTCGACTTCACACACTTCATACTAATATGAATTAGTATTCTACTCTAATCTACATTCACCTTATATTCACACAACTCACATCAACTGATATTCATCATACAAACACACTCACCTCAAAACATTGAAAAGATCTTACATATATATCCACTCCATCCATAAAAACCTACAATATCAATTAGGTCGGCCTAATTGGATTTATTATACAAAAATAACTTGTCAGCTCAACATACATACATGCACTCTTTGCACCAAGATTCAAAACTCTTAAAATTTTGAAATAGGTCAGAATGGACCCAAAATATCACATACATAATGAATAAAAACTTATGCAATCTCCACAAAATACAAAACTTATTAGGTCGGTACCAATAATGACCTAATAACCAATTTTTCCAATTGTACACTCACATTCGAACATGCAGACTTGCAAATTCTATGCCATCTAGAATACACACTCTACTAACATTTTTCATCATTTTCACAAAACTGCAAAGCTAAATTCCAATCCATGGAGAAGTGTGGATTCACCAAAATATATGCACCGAACTAGAAAACACTTGTTACTACTAGACTGATACACTGTCACTCATAACTTCAACACTAGGACCCAACACAATATGAAATTATGGATTCAGGCTCTTTTATCATCCAAAAAAATTATATCAAAAGCACAAAGCAAGAACTCATACAAAAAACCAATGCAGACCTAAAAGCCGGATGACTTGTACACTAGATTACTTGTATTGACACTTAGTTAATTTCTCTTTCACCCATCTTCACTAGATCAAACCTTCTTGCAAATATCCACTGGATTAATATCTTCAAACATGCTTAAGTTGTACAAACTGATCTGCACAATGGTCTTCATATTGAATTACAATGCTGACATGAATGACAACACTAAACTGTAATGCACTTGTCCCTCATGCTCATGTTTTTGAAAAATGCATCAATGAAAAATTCTTTATTCTTCAAACATCAAATATAATTTTAATTCCACCATTAATTTTGGTATGTTTTTAATTCTCAAATTTATAATTCATTCATCATTTGTCTTGAAAGGGTATCTATCTATCTTGTCCATAAATTTTGCCTCAAAAACCCTAGAATTAGTAATTAACTCTAGACTATGTTTGTAATCTTGATAGACACACACATATATGTATATGTATATGTATATCTATATGTATATGTTTTTTTAGACTATAGGGAAATGTATTACTTCTAATGAGAATATTTTTTATCAAAATTATGACATAGGTTCTAGGATAGCCATAGAAATTGCCAAATAATTATTAATTTATTTTTTTCTTTTGCGAATTGACTTAATATTCAAGGAATCAAAATGATCAAACAAATCACATAATCTAATTTTTTAGACTGCTAATATTTTTTCATGATAACCATAGTTCTAGTCTATCTAATTACTAGATAAGAATCCCCATGTGTCTATAAATACTTTGACTTGTTATTATTTAGCAAGAGGATTCCTCTTCTCAATTCCTCATATTATACCATGTTAGTACATGTAAATTATAATCTATATGATGCCAATTTTTTTTTTCCTTTTGTGTTAGTCAACTCAACCTTATACAATAACCTTGTTTAGATTTAGACCCATCAAATATCAAAAGCCACATTAAGTGAGTTATTTTTTCTTGGATCCCTAGAGTGGGATTACTACCTAATTCTTCAATATTCTAAGACTATTCAAGAGTTTCATCCATATTGATTTCTTGTAATTATATTTTAAGCATATCAACTAAAATGAAGAAAAAGGGGAACTCTAGGATTTGATTCTAGGGTTTAGGCACCTTTCCTCATTTCATTTAGGAGGTTTTTTGGTAGCAGGTTTTGGTGGATTTGGACAAGGTATAAGACTGACCTACAACCTAAAAGGTGAGTCAACCTGACCTTGAAATTTTTTGGATTGGATCTTAGAATTCATACAAGATCTCCTCAAGGCTTGATTATTTCTTTCTTGATTTTCTTGAAGACATACAAGGGTTAGATCTCACAAACAATATGATAACATAAACATGAAAAAAATCACATACACTTTGACATGATGCTTTGATATTAAATTTTTGCAATAAATTTTCTCTTAACTAATCTTGACTTGCTTGATAATGCTCTTAACAATAATTATTTCTCAATTCTTCTTGTTCTTGCATGTTAGTCTTCAAATGATGCAATGACTAGGTATTTATACACAATTATTCTCATTTCCCTAAAATTAAATCTCGATAGTCGACATTAGACATTTAAAATTCACATAATAAATACCAACTCCCACATTCAATTTTGGAGGGAAAATAGGGGGACCAAGTTGCTTAGGGTGACTAGGTCCTAGCCCTATTTTGTAGGATCTAAGGTGTTAGGGGAAAAATATTAAATGAATGCTTTGGTTTTCTACATGTAATTTATCAATAAATATTAAAATGGGCCAAGAAATGCATAATTTAGGAAATTAGGTTTACAATTTGGTTCATGCCCTTAGGGGGAGAAAAATCTAGTGTAAAATTTTTAAGGGTGACAATTTACAGTGCTACATTTAGCCCCCACTTTAGTGAGAGTATGAACTTAAGCTCAAACTCACACTAAAGTAGAAAATATGTCAAGAGGGGTTTGATTGTCCAATTTTTTTTGATATATAAAGCAAAAAAAGCAAGGGTGCTGGTCCATTACAAAAATATTGAAGGCTAAAAACCAAGTTCAAAGACCATAATAGCACAAGAACAACACTTTAATAATTCATCCAAAACAAGCAAAAGCAACTAACAAAAAGGAAAACCTAACTAAAGAAATGGCCCCAGTCATGAGTGAGGAACTTGAATATTTCCTTGTGGTTATTATCCCTATCATCAATATTCACCAATTCTTTATCACTCAGTAAGAAAAGAGTAGTTGTTGGTTTGTGCATAACCTTGGAGCTAAATTTAGAAATACTAACCTTCTTCTTCTCAATTTTCAACACCTTCTTTTTGAGTTCAACAATCTCCCTCGCCATAGTAGCACACTAAGGGAAGCTATGAATCATCTCTGGAGCATCCACACTAGCATTTTCAATATTAACAATTGGGTTAGCTCTTAGTAGTGTTCTATAGATCATTAAAATTAGACCCATTTTCCTCTTCATCAGTGGAGATAGTCACTTGCTTAAAATCATCATTAGTCCCCCACTTCCCAGTAGTCTTGAGATGACCCACCAAATGGTTGGATCTTCTCAAGTGAAATCCACTCCCCCCCTTCTCAACCTTGCACTCCTCAACATTGATCACAAGAAAAAAGTCATCATCAACCAAGATCGTCCTAGTTTTTTGTTTTTTGTTGGGGGATATTTTGAGACCCCATCTTGTCACGTTTGCTTAGAACATAAGGAGGAGGGAAATTTTTAAGGTCACAAAGATCTTGAGTAGCATGTGATTGATCAAAGTTAGGGGTCATAGGTGAAGGATTTTCCTCCAAAAGGTTGGAGGGGGCGGAGAGCTGAGTGGTAGCATTAGAGGGTTCACCTAGAATCTTAGGTGGAAGGGGAGTATGCTTAGCTACCAAGGGATTCTTTTTACTTTTCATTTCCCCTTGAGAGGACAAGGCGATCACACTATGAGGAGAAACATGGGTAAGGTGGAATTGGTAGAGGTGCATAATCATACCTTGATGAATGAGACTAGGATATTTTGCAGGGCATTGTTGGTTCAAGTCTAGGACATCCTTATTAAAACTTTCCTAGGAGGTTAAAAAGTAAAATGGAAAAATAAATAGCACATTATGGAAAAAATGGTTTAGGATCTAGAAATGATAAAAATAGCAGCACTTGAATCTACCTTCAAGAGTGAAAAAATTCATAAGCATAAAGCATACCTTATCCTAGGGTGAAGGAAATTTTTCTCTATCAAACCCACCTTAAAATTTGATAGGTTTTTTCCATCCTTGAAGAAGATAGATAAACTATCATTATCCAATATTTTCCTACACTTCTTCCATTTTTTCCTTTGGTACTCATCCATGTCACTTGTGCAATCACATCTTCATCCACCTCAAATGCAATACCACCAACTTTAACTTTTTGTGACTCCCAAGAGTGGGAAAACTGGATGGACAAACCCTCATCATTTCCCTTTAGGCATTGCAATAAAGGAGCAACATCACCTTCACAACAAATATGTTAGACTATGGCATATGTGGAGAATTCATTACAAGAACTAGGTTCCATGCAGACTCTATCACCACCCACTCTTCTCAAGTCGAGAAATTGAGTTTATAAGATGATAATAGGTTTTCTCAAACACTCACAGAGATGGAAATCCAACAAAAATTACAAGGTGTTAGTATGATCTACAAAGGCCTTCACAAATGCTAATAATCCAAGGAGTAAGTGTAATTAGGAGAGAAATTAGTATGAAACCCATGGTAGAATAGTAATGATTATATCACCTCATCTATAAGTAAAATAATTACTACAAATCCTCTTCTAAATCAAGAGTTAATCATAATTCATACTATTAGATGCTAAAAAAGATTTCCATGTGCTAGAAATTATGATCACGTGCACATTTAAACCATACTAGGAAACGTGGATGGTAAAAAAGGTCTTTTCACCCTAGAAAAAGTTGCCAGATCATTTTTTTCACCTTAGTAGACCATATACAAGTGTCCTGCAAAATGGTAGAAAACCTTAGAAATACTGCCTGTGTAAAGTTTTGAAGCATACTACCAACAAGGATTCTTGTACTAGTCATGTCACATATTTGAAAATACTTCAAATTCAATTCTATCATTCCATGAACCACAAAAACATTCCCCACAAAATGGCAACAAGCTAGTGACACAATGTTGTGAGAAACACTAAGGGGAGTTTTAATTATTCCAGCAATATTAGTGATAATTAAACATAAATCTTTCTAGATGTGATGGGAGGTTATCAGTAAAGTCTTATCTAGTCTCCACAAAGTATAATTACCATAATTATCATAAATGGGGTAGTTCACCGCCATCTTCATATGATCAAACCAAACATTAAGAAGCCATGTCAGCAGGTTGAGCCTTTTCCCAACATTAACGAATCTTTTAGAACTAGTCTCCATAACTTGATACTGAGTCAACATACACATCCTCATGCAGTAAAAAAGATATAAATATTTCCCATAATTATCCTCCAACATGACCTAATTTTAATTTTCTCTCTTTAGCATATATACCATCACCATATGCATAGGCTTGGGGTTAATGTGCCAAACATACACATCATTAACTATCATTATTATAGGTAGCATAGTTCCACTCCAAATTAAGGAGTTGTTTAACATTTTTAGGAAGATAAAGAAACTTGCACCAACACCGAAGAGGCTTTGATCCATCCCCAACCAAGCCATAACATTAGCAACCCTATTGCCCTCACGATAGATATGCTTGATCTCAAAGTTTTATAGACTAAGAAGGAGAATTTGAATTTCATTGATAATATCCTCAAACACCCAACCTAGTTGAGCATTAACTTTCACCACATCAATGATAAGTTTAGAATCCACCTCAATGAAGAGATTCTTGATGCCAGTGGCAAGGGAAATCCTAAGGCCCCACAAGAGAGCCATACTTTCCGCCCAATTATTCATGTTGGTACCAAGGCCACTAGCATAACCTACCACAATAGCCCCTAAGGGGTTCTTATCATACACCTCCACTATCCATACCAAGATTACCACTTACAACACCATCCAAATTTAGTTTATACAAGCCAAAGAGTGGGGAGTCCACTTTGTGTGTAATCTTGCCATGTTTTTTTTCATGTCGACCTTATAGAATGAATTAGGCAAACCCAATTGAGTACCAATTTTAGACTTCAAAGGGAGAGGGGGGAATTTGGATACCTCCAATGGCAAACAAAAATATTCTCCAAAAGAAGTTTGTAAAACATCGAATAAACCTCCTCAAGATTCCTTTTCATATCTCTAAAGATTTAGTTGTTTCTTTCCTTCCAGAGGCTCTAGTAGAGGTAAGGAGGTATATGTTTCCATAAATATTTGATAAGGTGGTGATTTAAAGGAATAAACCATTCCTTAAAAAGGTCCCCTAGGTTCTTGTTCATGAGCTAGCATATTTGGAGCTTTTGTATCACAAATCCCCAAGTTCTTTTGGAAAAAGGATAGTGTAAGAGAATATGGGGGATTATTTCTTCATCCATATTGTAAAGAACACATCTACTAGGTAATTTGAATCCACACTTGATGAGATTATCTTGGGTTAGGATTCTATTGTGTATAACAGTCCACTAGAAAAAAATGCTTTTAGGGATGAGCTTTTCATTCCAAACCTCCATCCAGTAAGCACATATGTCCTTCTTTAACAACATATTGTAAGCCAACTTGATAGAAAAGTTACCTTTAGGACATTTGACCCAAAATAAGTGGTCCTCCCTAGAGAATATAGGTAGTTTGATCCTACAAAGGTCATTTTGGAGGATAATAGCACTTTGATGAAGGTGATGAAGATTCCTACATAAATTTTGTATAGGTTTCCAAGAATTGTCATGCAGAAGGTGGTCAAAAACCAGAGGGCCAAAGGTGCTTAAAGTAGGGATTTGAAGGTTTTTAAAGGAAGGGTGATCTCTAAGGGGTTGGTCAAACAACTAGAAGTCATCCCAAAAGTGGATGAGACTACCATTCCCAACTTTCCATTTGAGACCCAACAAGACCAAACTATGGTTTTTGAGGATATTAATCTAAACCTTAGAGCCTCCAGAAAAACCTCTCAGAAAGAACAGTATGGAATCTCAAGTGCTTGAGGTATTTTGCACTTAGAATTTTGCACCAGTATTTATTAATTTGAATAAGATTCCACCCCACCTTCACCATCAATTTTTTTTTTAAGTGAATTATTTTCCTAATACCTAGAGCACCCTGAACCTTTGGGAGGAAAAATTTATCCCAACTGACAAGAGCCATTTTCTTCTTCTCATCCATCCCTGACCATAAGAAGTTCCTTTGATTTTCTCCAACTTGTTTGCAATATAGAGTGGGATTTTAAATAGAGTTAAAAAATAAATTGGGGTTCCCTGAAGGTAGACAATAAGAAGTTGTAGTTTACTAGCATTACTCGGAAGTTTCCCTTTCCAACCCGCTAGCCTTTTTTGCAAGTGCTCCAAAATAGAGTTCAAATAAGAGGGGGACACCTCTTTATTAGCAAGAGGAACTCCAAGATAAGTTATAGGAAGGTCAACACATTGACAGCCTAAGCTGATTTGGATTTTCCTCCTTAATACCTCATTGCAATTGAAGAACTAAATCTTACTTTTATCATAATTGATACGTTGACCAGAAGTAGTTGCATAATTAGACAAGTACATTTTATAGTAGCTAGCCTCAACACAAGAGGTAGCTCCAAAAAGGATAGTTTCATCCATAAATTACTAGATAGTAGCAAGAGGGAGGGAAGAAGTTTCCCAAACTCCTCTAATATCACCATTCTTAGTGAGCTTTAGGATGTTTCTTCCTAAAAATTTGACCACCAAAATAAACAAATATGGGGATAAGGGGTCCCCTTGATGGATACCCTTCATGGTTCCAAAGAAGCCCCTTGGAACACCATTAACTAACACTTTTTACTTAATACTAGTAACACATTCCCTAACAATTTTTATAAATTTCTCATGGAAACCCAACTTCCTTAGCACTTTGATCATGAAATCCCAATCCATCATATCATAAGCCTTTGATATGTCAAGCTTGAGAGTCATACTCGAGACGAGGCTCTCTTTTCCATATAATGCATGATATCATGAGTTGACATGGCCATATCAACAATTTGACACCCCAAGGCAAACCCCTTCTGGTTGATATTGATTAATTTTCCCAAAAGGGGTATAATTCTATTAACTAGGAATTTGGAGAAAATCTTATAAATTGTATTGCATAAGTTGATAAGACTAAAATCTGTAATTCCATTAGGGTCCTAAACTTTAGGGATTAGGTCAATATAGGATATATTGAGATTTTTAAGGATTTTACTAGTATAAAAAATCCTTGGTCATCCTAACAATATCAAGGATGACAATATCCCAAAATTCATGAAAGAATGCCAAAGGGAAACCATCAGGACCAAAGGATTTATAAGCACCCATAGAAAAAGTAGCAAGCCTATTTTCTTTATCAAAAATAGGGTCAAAAATGTGTGCATTATCATAAGGGGATAGTGCAATTGGTAAGCATTTTAATAGTTGATCCACCAACTCAGTGGCCCAAGGGGAAGACTAAATAGAGAAAGCTTTATAGAAGTAGTCAGAGGCCATTTTTCCAATCAGGGTATTATCAATAATATTTTTTTCATACTTATTCATAAGGGCATAGATGTTCCTTTTCTTATGAAATATTGCAGATTTATGGAAAAATTGGAGTTCTTGTCCCCCTCTTTCAACCATTGGATCCTTGATTTTTGTTTCCACAAAATTTCCTCTGCCCTCAAATTTTCATAACAATCCTTTCAAACTTTTTTTTCAATGAGATGAGATCCAATAGAGAGATCTCCCATCACCATTTGATCCTAAAAATTTGTGAGCTTTGCAAATAGCTCCATTTTTTTCCAGAGCATTCCCAAAAGTTATCATGTTCCATCACCTCACTTTTTCTTTTATTAGGTTTATCTTTTGGGAGACTCTATACATCGCCATGCCCTAGAAGGGAGTGTTACACTAATTTATAATATAATTTACAAAGTCAAGGTGTATGGTCCACATGATTTCATATAAAAAAGGAATAGGTCCCTTGTGGGGACTATCAACCTAAGAGAGGAGAAGAGGAGTATGATTAGAGATAGTCTAAGGGAGAGGCACCAAATTTAAGTTACATCTCATATCCCAATTATAAGAGACTAAAAAATGATCAAGCTTAACTTGAATAAGATTCTTTCATTTCTTAAAGTTTGTCTAGGTAAAGGATTGTCCCTACAACTCAATATCCAATAGGCCAATTGTATTGATGAATTTAGCTATATCTTTCATGTTGTCATTGTAGTCATTTAATCCCCCCAACTTTTTAGAAGGAAAAATGGGAGTATTAAAGTCACCCACCACCAACCAACTATCCTTTCTATTAGCCACTATTTTTTGGATTAAATCTTCCCAAAAAATACTATGAGCATTATAGATGTTTGGGGCATATAGATTAATAAGGATCTAGGAACAAGAAGAGTTAGAAAATTTAACAACCAAACTATTGATAAAGAGCGACAATAGAGATCCACTAGCTACCAATAGATTCCACATAGTTACAATCCTACCAGAAGCACCAATCACTTCACTAATAAAGAAGCTTTCCCCAGGCTAGATATGGTTAGCCACATTTTGGAATGTATCATGGTTCATTTTAACCTCTTGTATTAAAAGAATGTCAATATTATTCTCAAGAATACAAGTCTTTGGAGAGTGTTGTTTTTGAGGTATATCTAAGCCTCTCATATTCCAATAGAGGAACTTCATTTATGATTTTTAGTGGTTGACTCCAAGTTATTCTTCCTTCCATGAACAGTTTCCCTAGTTATTTCCTTCTATCTTGTTTGACACTATGAGGGATTTCCTTTGTTTGAATCCACACCCACATCAATTTTCTTATTCCTGGATTTCTTTTTAAGTGTTAACTAGTCCTCTTCCAACTAAGAGGCACTAGGGATAGCCTTTGGAGATAGGATTAGGCCCTTGAATGACTAATGAATATTAGGTGAAGAGCTATGGTTTCAGATAGGGAGCATAGTAGCAAGTGAAGAGATAGGGTTATGGATAAGGAGCGGAGAAACATAAGAAATCAAAGGGGTTTGGCTGTTAACATCTGACTCAAGAAATATGGATAAATCTTTAGGGCTAAGACAAGAGTTAGGGATTTCACCATCCTTAAGCGAGGGGGGCTCATAGGTTTGATCATCAATGATATTTGGTACAATGGGAGGGGGATCCAACCCTATAGTAGCTTGGGTGGAATATTTAGAAAGAGATTTCAAGATATTAATGAAATCCTCCATAAAGGGGTATTCAATCCCATCAACTAAAGGTGGAATGTCTTTAGAGCTAGGGAGCTTCTTGTTTGGAGCTTTGCATTCAAAAATGAGGTGGCCAAAGTTATTCTATTTTTCATAAAATACAGTAGTATTTTTATATTGGATTAGTTGAGTCCAACATTGTAACTTCAACAAAAGGATTATAGAGTTAGGGAGAGTTTTATTAGTATTAGTATTAACACAAAACCAAGTGAAAAATAACCTATATTTAGCCTTTGTAACAACATCAGTGATAATAAAATTTTCAAAGGATTTTTCAATCCATTTAAAATCTCTTCATCCAAAAATTCAAGTGGGAGGCCAGGTAAGCAGATCCAAATTAGGGTTGTTTTATTCAGGTATGCAACTAGGTCAAAACTCAACTTCCATCATTATAAAGATATGCTATGTTTTCCATGGAACCATATTCCCTAGGAAAAAATCACAATGATACCTTCAGTGGAGGTGAACCTAAAAAGGAAAATCCCCTAGAGCATAACATTTGTGGACATTGATCCCTTCACCTTCTAGTTAGCATATGTCTAATGGAATACCATTTCTATGCTAGGTCACAAAGAGAAAAATTTCCAACTAGAAAGTTGTTCATTGAGGAGAGGATCCAATCAAAAACTAAGTTAGGGAGGTTGATAGAGGTTCCCTTTTTTGACTTTACATTTTGAGGAAAAATATTTGCATCACTAGCGTGCACTTCACTAGCATGCAAAGATACTCCAAGAAGAGAATATTTGCAACCATCAATTTTGAGGTAGAGAAAACCCCACCCACATTTTTAGTATACTGTTCAAGTTTTGGGATGATAGTGACAATAGAGACAACAACATGTAATGGAGGTGCATGATCCATGAGGATAGGTTCCTCCCCCTCCCATTTAGGCACCATGGTCAAATAGATTTCAAACTTGCAAGGGCAGGAAGTTGTAGAGCTTGATATCATGACAATTATCAAGGTTGATTGATTATCCAAATGTTGAAGAGGTAAGATGACAGTGAATCTAGGGGGAGTGCACAAGCCTGTAGGATTCAAGATCCCATAGAAAACAAACATAAGCACAAAGGAACACACATGTATGTAATTTAACAATACAAACAAAATATACATGATGAAAAAGCATGGCACAATATAACATAATGATATGAAAAATGAAAAAAACATGATGCAAACACAATGAAAACACAAATAATACACACAAAAGACACACAAAAGAACACAATATTAGTACTAAAGTGATTTGAGTTGGTAAGGAAAAGAGACCTCAATATAAAAATTCTCTCAAATACTAAACATCATCCATCGAATAAATGTTAGAAAAAGGAATGCTCACATGAGGACTAGCAAGCTTTGTTATGTCAAATCACTCACAAGTTACATGGATCTACTATCTAGAAAGCTCAATTATGTTAGGTGTTCATGCAATATGATGGGTTCCACAAGGATACTAAGTTGTGTTATGCTAAGACACTCATGAAACACATCACTCTATTATCAAGAAAGTTGCATTATTCTTGGTGGCCATGTTAAAAGGGGTGTTCAAGTTCATGAACCAACAAGATACGTTATACTGAATCTATGGAATATCTTGCTAAATTTTAATGTCCAAGGGGATGAAAAAAAATCACCTAAGAAGGTACATAAATTTCCAAGAGGATGAATGACAAACTCACCTAAGAAGGTGCATAAACGTCCAAGAGGATGAATGACAAACCCACCTAAGAAGGTGGACCAACATCTAAGAGGATGAATAAAAAAGTTTCCTAAGAAGGTACATAAACATCCAAAAAGATGAACAAGACAAGGTCAAAACCTCAAGGGGTGTTATAAGCAACACCACCACAAAAGGTGTTTTACGAAAATGACAAAGGGACATTTCTCAATAAATGAAAGGTCACACCTTAGGGAATATCATGCATGATATCACCACTAAGAGAGGAAAAGTCGTGGAACACAAGATTACACTTTAGAGAATACTAGCCACAATATTACCACCAAAGGGGACATCATATACCATGAAGATTCACAATCTTAAGGGATACCAAGCTCAATATCACCACAAAGGAGACACTACCATAGATTGAGAAGGCCACACTTCAATTAACAAGGTCACACTTTATACACTAATATTTTAAGGAGATACAAAGGGATCCCTTGCTAGAAGTAATGCACCTAATGTAAGGCTACCTAACCCCTTACCCCCTAAGTGTAGGGACAAAGGTGAGCCAAAAATGAATGATGACACACTGTTCCCTAAAAAATGAAATATGATTGTATACAACTTAATTTATACCCCCATGCATGGTAATGAGAATCATGTGAGGCTACATCTACCACATGGCAAGGAGAAAAGTGTACATACCTTAGTCTATCATTCAATAAATTATATCATTGTAAAGATAAAATTCTTCCAATTTATTTTTCAAAGCATAACATTCATTAGTAATGTATCTAAATGTTCTATGATATGCACAATAGGATAAATTTTTATTCTTTCATTTAGTATATCTTTGTTCATGAACAAGTGGTAGTGTAATGAATCCTAATTTTAAAAGTGTAGCTAAAGTATGCTTTGTCTCAGATAAAGGATGTGGAGTGGGTAACACACCTTTCTTAATAGGTCCATGAACCTTGTGTGGTTTATATGATGGAGTAAATGTTTGATGTAAAGGTGGAGGACCTTGGTAACATATGCCTTTGATATCTTTGGATGGTGTTTGTTCCAAAAAATAATGGACTTCATGTTCATTATTTATGTCACATCCTTGTTTTTTCAATATCCTAAAGCCTTGGTCGTAACATTGTTCCAAACTAATAGGTGTGTTTCTAAGTTTGTTCTCATATGATGGAGGCTTATTGGGTAGTATGTTTTTCTTTTGATTGTTACCACTAGGTAATTCCATATGCATTGTTGAGGTATGAATTGTAAATCACTTTCCCTATGTGAGGTGGAGAACATTTCAACTGGTGGTATGGTGGGTGGTGTTGATTGTTGATATGGGTGATTAGGCCATTCCATTGAAGGGTAAAGTACCACATTATTATCAAGGTTAGGCACACTACTCTTAAGGTTAGGCAAGTATTTTTTATGAATTAAAACATGATTTCCTCCTCTTGCCTCATGATATATTCATTAAGAAGATATCCATTGGGAGATGAAGGAACATGAGTTTCATTATCTAAATTAGGGTCATTTCCAAATACACAACATGAGACATCCACCAAGGATTTCAAGGAAGTCAACATTTTATCAAAACACTTAGCCATTATAGTAATATTATGCTTGCAATGAGGTTCAAACTATTATATAACAGTGAATTGAAAAATTGAAATCAGATTTGGATAAAAGATCTTGAGAGATTTTTGTCATATAAATTTGAGCATAAATAGCTTGGACTAGGTCACCTAGGGTGACTATGTTTGCCAAATCCTTTTGTAGAATTCAAATTTTGACTATGCACAATACCATTTGAAGTTCCTATTTTTGTTTGTATGTAGGTGTGACAGTGGATATTTTTTGAAATTTTGCCCAATTTATGATTATGTGATTCAAAATACAAGTGTGCAACAATTTGAAAAATGTTAAAGAAACAAAAGATAATTGTAAATGCAATTCCCATATCTATGATGCAACAATTGACTAATTCTAATATGACAAAATCTAAAAATTTTGTTGATGCATTTTTAAAATAAAATAATACAAGTTTTTCACTTTTTTTAGTTGTATGCAAGATGCCTAAATGAGTGTAATGAACATTTTCATATTTGATTTCAGATTTAAATGACCTAATGTAAATTTCTAAATGCAATTGGAATGTAGATTTGACCTAATATGACTGAAATTAATCCTATTGCAACCTATAATGCAATATGATATACAATTTTTTATTTTTTTGTGTTTTTCATGATGCAAAATGAATTCCTAAATGAATAATGTGACATAATGTAATGTTAAAACTAGATCTAGGATGACTAGCTTTAGATTTCAAAAGGTTTAAAATGATAACATGTTGGGTTCACCAAAATGAAATAAAAAAAAGAGGGGCTCTAGGATTTGACTCTAGGCTTTTAGACACTTTTCCTCATTTCATTTAGAAAGTTTTGTGGTAGTCGGGGTTTGATGGATTTGGACAAGGTATAAGACAGAATTACAACCTGAAAGGTGAGTCAACATGACCTTGACCAAATTTTAAATGGATATTAGAATGAAATGCAATGAAATGACTAGGCTAATGATGCAAATAATTATTCTAATGTAAAAACAATAGATCTAGAATGCCATGAACAAATTCAGACTTCAGAAATAGACTAGGAAAAGTACTGTGCACCTGTGATATGAATTTGAAGTTGATTTCTAAGGATCAAGTTTCCCTAGGTGACTATGTCCCATTGGGTGGATTCAAGATCTGATATCATATTCCTTTGATGTCTGATATGAGCCTTCTTTTTCTAGGTATCACATCGTCGGATCTTCATTGGGTGTAGAGATAACCGAGTTTCCATATTTTGGTAAGGTGTAGGGTTTGAATGCAACAAAGAGTAATTAACCTTTAAACTTCTCCCAATCTTCTTCAAATCTAAAACCTAAACATTCAAAGAGAGAGGAAGGGTTATACCATATAGGGGCTTGCCTCAGTCAAACCCCATGTTGGTGTTTCCACCTCCACAATTGCAATGTCAATGAAAGAGATCATATCTTTTTTAGGGATAGAGGATAAATGATAAATGAATGATGAATAAAAAATGGACTACAACTCACCACTCACAAATGGATTCCTTGAAGGACTAAATGTTAAACACCTAGAATACTGAGAAGGGGATGAATCAGTATTCTATATAACCAATTAATCACAAAGCATCCAATTAGCAAAGTACATCTAACTGCAATAATAAATGAAATAATGAAAAGAATCATAGATCACATAACACATAACACATAAACACAAGGATTTTTATGAGGAAAACCCAAAAAGGGAAAAAACACGATGAGGATTAGCTCACTATATATTATAATCAGTTATAAGATATTACAGGGGCTCACTGCTAGGATATTTTGTCCTTATAAGGCTCACAGCTAGAGTTAGATACAAAATAGGAATGGCTACACAACCAAAATATGAATTGATACAAAATGCACCTTCCTTGTGCTAAATCTAGTTCCTTTGAAGCTTTGAATACAAAACACTACTCTGCTTAGCAGTTGCTCAACATTCATAATAATTCTCCACTTATTTTGATCTCTCACATCTAAATTTGCATGTTCACACAATGCCATATCTTGTGCACATCATATTACATGTCATCATACTATACAACTCAAAAATTTCCTACATATATACCCTACTACATCCACATACACCAATTAGGTTGGCCTAATTAGATGTAGCCCTATTTTAATTCAAAATTATCATGTCAGCTTCATACTTGATTCAAATAATTTTTTGCACTCAAATCAACCATGAAACACTTAGTTTAATTTAGAAAGGATCTAAAATAGACCCCCTTAACATCCAAAGTACATATTAATCTTCTCAACACATATCAAGTATTAAGTCAAACAAGAATTAGACCTAATCACAAAATAAGCCAACTAATCACATACCAACAATCCATCTGATCATATAAATACTCACCAGTAGGAATATATAGAGTTCCAACATCTATAAACAATCTCCCAAAACTATATAGTCTGAATCCAAACATTGGAGGAATGCAAACCAGATTACTCATACCAATTTACACTATATAAATCCAAAAACTGTATGTTGAATTTCTGTTACTTGTAACTTTCATCCTGTTCATCCAAAATTGCTGAAATATTGATCATAGGTGCATTTAGTAGTCCTAAAAAGTATTCTATAATCTCATAAGTTGGTTTTATTATATGAGAAATTCTAGACCAAATTACTGAAATAAGATGCATACACTCTATTCACCGGATTAGATAAAACTTTCAACAAACAATGTTGGCATCAATGAAAATACATCAAAGGGTTTCTTCTTCATTATTTCAACAATATCCACATTTTTCATTGATGGCAACAAGTTCCAAAAATGAATCTCCAAAATTCAAAAACATACACCACCCAAAAACACTTCAGGCATACACTAGTCTCCTTCTTTAAACTTTATCTCCCCCTATACTTTCACCAAAACTTCTACCCAATTCTTCTCAATTTATCTCCCCCTTTGACATCAAGGAAAAAGGTGTGTTATTGAAATCCATGATGTATATATGTACAGGTAAACAACTAAAATATATTGACTCCCCCTTAGGGAGTTATCCCAAATATTTGGATCTAGACATATGTATACAGATAAACTGAAAACAACTGAAAACAATGAAATAGTATACAAGAAAAGTGTTCATCTAGAGGAGGCACCTTCTAACTCATCAATAAGTGCTTACTAAAACTATTTTCCTTCATTCCAAATCCTTTTGGCAGTAGCAAGTGATTTTTACATTGATTCGAGATCAGCTAAGCTCTCCTCTCCCTCTTCTAGAGTACTTGGATTAGGATTTATATTTTCAAGCCTTTCTAAACTAGCAAGGGAACTAGATACTAATATATGTATGGTCTTCACCAAGCCCCCAAGCTATCCAAATCTCCTTATTATGTCTTATTTATGCCTTTGAAGAGTGAAAATATTTTTTTGCATATCAATGATGGCAATCCAAGAGATGTAATCTCTATCTTGTGTAGGGTCAAAGGTTCTAGATGCATTGGATATATGTGACTCTATGGAGTCCATTAATTCCTTAATGCCTTGAGTGGAATCTAGCCACCTCATGCAATACAAGAACAATGTCATCTTCATCCTCACATACCTGCACATCCTTCATACATTCCTTTACCTTTCCATGTGTGGATGCACATCTGTCCTATAACTCAAGAAGTCTCTTCTCAACAAGTATTGATTCCATTTATTTCATAGTTTTCTCCTTCATATCAGAGGCATACTCTTTAAGAAAATCAACTAAAAACTTTAACTTTTCAATGAGTGTAAATGAGTTATCAATAGTGGCACCAGGGGTAGCATCCTATAGAGACTTGATTGCATCATTAATTAGTTCAATCCCCTTCTAATGAGTCTCAATGATCTCTTTTCTTCCTAAGGTATGAAAAGAATCTCTGAGCTCAAATCTCTGAATAGGTGTGTATCAATGGGTATTTTTCCTAAGGGTTAGAAGATTAGATCAATAATATTAAAACCCAATGAAACTATGAAATCAAGTAATAAAAATGATTATACCAGATAATGCATGAAGCCTTCATGATTCATTTCCATAGCACCTTCTAGCTCGCAGTGATTGTATGATGATTGCCCTCAGATTTTTTGTGAGCAAATGATGGTGACCATGCCCGATGCAAGTTTTGAAGGATTTGAATGACAAATAAAGACTATGCCTATGACTATGACAAATGACTATAATTCCTATGAATAAGTAATCAAATTAAATAAGCTAACTGCAAAGTATGCATGTAAAATCTAAGCATAAACGTGTTGTAATAACGAAGTGGTCCCTAAAATTTGAGCGAAATTAGCATTTTATAGAAAATACAATTTTGGATGGATGGACAAGATTAAAAGCTGACAAAGCCTAAAATCAGTGGTCGAGATTTCATGTGACAATCCCTAATCAGGGTTAGGGAAAAATCATTAAATGATTGGTCGAGATGTCATTGGAGAAAATTGAATCAACAGTCGAGAATAAATGTGATAATTAGATAAAAAGATAAATATTTTCGAAAATCAAGAAGATAAAGATTGCTTGATTTGTAAGATTCGAAAAATCAAGAGGATAAAGGTTGAACTAAAAAGCAGATTTGGAAAATCAAGAATTTTCTCAATTACTTGATTTTTGGAAGATTACCTTTTTGAATTAAATTAATTCAAAATATGGATTTTGTGTGACAATAAATAATCGATCTTCAGATTATTTACCAAAACAAGTGAAAGTTAATAAAATGAAATCATTTTAAATATTTTCATTTATTTAAAATGAGAGATATTTTAAATAAGTCAATTAAATAATTAAACATAATTATTTAATTTAGAGGATATGACCCATAATTAAATAAATTAATAAATTCATTTAATTATGAAAATTAGTGACATACTAAATAAATAAATATAATTCATTTATTTAATAATCAAGAAGAATAAATGAACAAAAGTAATTAAATAAATTAAGAAATTTATTTAATTATAAAAGGACAATAGACCCTTAGTGACATATTGAATAAATAAATATACTTTATTTATTTAATAATCATGAAGAATAAAAAGACATGAATTAATTAAATAATTATGAATTATTTAATTAATAGTCGAATGTGGACCAAGGACATAATTAAATATCATAATTATGCTAGGACGGAAGTGGTAAAATAGAGCTTGTAGGCCTAGGTCATTTTTATGTGTCTACATTTTTCCCCTTTGTCATAGTGTAGCATGTCGCATTGTGACAAAGAAAATTAGTCAAAAACATGCCCCAACGAAGGTACATATTATCGATGCCCCCTCAAGAAAATTTTTGAATTTTGGCCAGGGGATAGAAAAATTTAGAAAGTGTCCCGATAAGTCAATTTAATGACCAGAAAGGCAATGGCGCAACCGATTTCAAATTCTGACATGTTTAGAGCAGCCAAAAGGGTGGTCAAAGTTGGTCAAGAAGGCCTCCAGTAATAAAAGAGTTGACAAATGTCATTTTGACTTTATAAATAGGTTGACAATGGGGTAAAAGTCAATTCATTTTCACTATTCACCTTAGCAAGTTTGAGAGCGCCGATTGAAGAGGACTGTAGCAGACATGGTGATTCTAGTGACAGAGCATCGTAGAGAGATTGTACAGACCCACAGGCGACCCAAGGGCTCAAAGCCAGTGGTATGTACCTCTAACCCACTTTGTCAATTTTTTATTTTTTGTACAAAAATTAGGGTTTTAGGGTCAACAAAAAATGCGCGGCGACGCATTTGATGCATCACGACGTAACCACAAAGGATTTTTAGGATAGGGCCACTGATTGTGTCGCATTCGCCAAAGTGAGCCTCAATTGATAAGTGGAATGTCGCATTCACAACATTGTTGCGCATTTGAGGTTTTAAGCAATGCATATGATTTAAATGACGCATATGCCGAAAGTCACGATGCAAACACTCTATTGCAACACAAATGGTAGCCAGAATGACATATTCGACATATCGCGATGCAATTGAAGTCAACACGACGCATTTGACTTTGACTTTGACTAAGGCTAGCTTCGATGGGTTTCAATTTTTGAATGCTTTTGAGTGACACAAATGATAATGATGATTGTCTATAAGGTTCTGACGTGTATGATTATCTATACATGGGAGAGCAAGCCATCGACCTTTAGATTCTGAGATCAGTTGAGTCTACGGGAGTGACGATGGTTGATGTGGCTAGGTTTGTATTATGTTGCCTATATTCCTATTATCTGGGCGAATAGGGGACTGCTGACTACGTTGTGCGAGAGATGGCACTCAGAGACATGCTCTTTCCATTTTCCAATAGGAGAGGCTACTGTTACGCTCGAGGATGTCTACCGTATTCTGCATCTGCTGATATGAGGAAAGCAGATCATTTACGACCCTCAACACAGCTATCAGACTTTTACAACCTACTATCATGACCAAGGTGCAGGACTTGGCATTGAGAGATACAAGATCCACTAGGAGTTTATGGTGGAGCATTATGGCCGGTTTGATTCATTGTTGGTGACATTGATCGGCAGAGTACTAATTCCTGACTGCCGCGGTCACAGGTTTCCCATTGGTTGGGGTGATGTTCTAGTGGGCACGAGGCGAGACAGGACTGTTTATGCCTGGGGGCCCTGTTTGTTAGGCATGTTTTACCATCAACTCCACGAGGTGGCCTATAGGAGGGCACAAAGCATTGGATGTGGTATGACAATTCTGATGATATGCGCCTGGGAGCATGTGGCTATATTCTGACCTCCTATCCAAAGATCATAGCTAGCAAATGGGATGCCATATGATTATTATTATTCCAGTGCCTTATAGTAGATGAGGGTGGGAGAGACAGGTTGGTGGCGCCATCAGATCGACACCATGATTTCATTCATTTGGAGGCCTTACAGAGACTTCGAGCAGTGGGATGATGAGGATGACCATCTCAGCTTTTGTAGATAGTACCAATATTTGATTGGTAGGACAGTGCATAGTTAGCTCATTATAGAGATGTATCTACCACAACGGGTACTGTGATAGTTTGGAGAGTAGCACGGTGTACCAGTAGGCACAATCGAGCATGCCAGATCTTCGAGGGAGGGAGCCTGGGGTCCACCTATTCCTGTACCTTTTTCCATGCCATAGATTGATGGGCTAGTGGTGCATTAGTGGGGTGGAGGGGTGATATTGCAAATCCTGGGATGACAACAGACTATGATTTGTGGTGGCAGGCACATCGGCCAGTGCCACTGATAGATCTAGATGGGCCAGCATCGATTGATAGGAGATCAGTTATACCACGTGTGCCACAAGGTAGGCAAGGGGGAAGAGGTGGAGACAGAGGAAAAGAGAGAGATGGAGGCAGGGATAGAGGCAGAGGTGGAGGGAGAGATGGAGATGATGGGGATGATGGAGGGGATGACCGGAGATAGAGGAGAGATGGTAGGAGGCAGGCTAAGAGAGTGAGATAGTGTGCGGTGAGAGGGGTACTAGATGTCATCCCAGAGGTAGTTGAGGAGGAGGAGGGAGAGGAGGAGGAGCCTAGACAAGAGTAGGAGGGTGTGGGTCCTGAGGAGCATGTAGCTAATGAGGAGGCCATACAGGATCAGGAGGTTGGAGAAGAGGCAGTTCGAAATGAGGCCGAGATGGAGGTTGATATGTCACGGGAGGAGGGGATCGGAGGAGAGGAGGACACAGGGGAGGAGGATGAGGATGAGGCCATTGATGAGGTCAAGAGATTATTGAGATGGAGCATGGTGGAGGGAGAGGAGGAGGTACCATCCAACTCAACATTGCCCCATAATGCCACAACAGACCAGAGAGTGGCTGACTTGCAAAGGAGATTGGATGAGAGTGTTGCATAGGTCAGAGAACTACAGGTAGAGTTAGAGGTGACATGGGTAGAGTGGGATTAGGGAGTGATCCGTCAGTAGGAGGCAGGACAGTCATGTATAGAGTTTGCACGGCTATGTACGAGACCATCTGCAGATTTGGCACACGAGTTTGGAAGGGTCAGTGTACGGCTTAAGTGATAAAGGAAGTTATATGAGCTGGTTGTGCCAACCGAGATGAGAAATCCCACTCTGACTAGGACACAGACAGGTAGTGGTAGTAGGTCAGGGAGTGGCAGTGGTAGTCGAAGTAGTGCAGGGGGTTCGACATCTTCAGGGCATACTTCAAGTCACAAATCCCATCATAGGCACTTCTCCAATCACAGGTCAGAGCATTTGCATGGATCATTAGGTTCATGCCATAGATCAGTACCTGGTCACCCTCCAGTGACAGATCCTTCAGCCTCACAAAGTCACGCCGCAATGTCATCACAAATGCTGCTACCATGGAGATGATGCCATCAGTGTCAGTTCCATTGGGTTCACAGACAAAGGCCACTATAGTTCCATTGATTACCTTAGTCACCACACTCTTCGACACGAGGGGGTGAGGATAGCATTTCATAGGGACATGCTTACTATATTTGGCTTCATGTTTTAGACTTTATGTTATGACATGTTATATATTGACTATCGAGCCTGCGAGCTCAATTTTTGGGATATCCCTTGACTTTATCCTATGACATTATATTTTTTTGAGATGATGTTATATATATGATGCAGTTTTGATGTGGCCTACATGTATGCTATGTGATGTGATGTAATTATTATGATGTTTATATGATTACCATGTGATGCCTATGTGACATGCATTTGTGATTTTAATAGTGTGATTATGCTATTTATATGTCATGCATGCCGTTTTTTATGGTTATTGATGATGTGATGCAATGATGTTGATATGTCTAATGTATTTACTTGAATGGATGCCATGTTTATGATTATCTTAATGCATGACTATGTATAATGTAGTATGTGATGTAATGTATATGATTTAATGATATGGATGATGTATGTATGGACCTAATGCAATGCCTATATGATTATGTATGCACTTATGTTTTTGTATGTCACAGGATATCATCGAGAGATGGATGAGAGAAGATGACAAGACAAAAGGAGATGCATGTTAGTCCCTAGACCAAATCCTTCAAAACCTTACTATAGGACTTTAATATTTATTGCTCTTAATCATCATTGGGTATATTATTGTAATGGCCAACAAACACCATGATATGACATAGATCAAGGTGTGCAAGGTCATACCATCACATAAGACAAGCAGTCACAAACAAGGATGATCATGACTCATACCAAGGTTGTGGTTGCCCCAGTCTTTTTGTCATAACCAACCGCAAGCAAAAAAGGTCAAGAAGGACAAGTCATGAAATGTTATTGCTTCTCTAAATCCTATTTCTAGGACATCCTTGAGAAACTAGCAACATGATTTCCAAAATGACAAAATAAAGCCATGATCATGATACGTCATTGTTTTTCTAAATCCCATAGTTAGGATATCGTTGAGAAACTAGTAACATGAGTGTCAAAAGACAAGACAAAGTGTCATGATACGTCACTACTTCTCTAAATCCTATTGTCGGGATCTCGCTGAAAAACTAGTAACATGATGAAAAATAAAAAGAAAAGTGCCAAGTGTTTTAATGTTAAGATTTCAGGTTTGATGATGTCGAGATGCCAAGGTCTCATGTTTTAATGATGTCAGGGTGACGAATGCCAAAGATTGTCAAATTTAGGAAAGACACATCCTGAAATATGTTAATGTTGAGAGGATCGATCCTTTAATGTCAAAAGGATCCCTCAACATTCCATATGATAGTGACGATGTTGAGATGACAAATGCCAAAGATTTCCAAATTCAGGAAGGACACATCCTGAATAGTGTTTATGTCAAGAGGATCGATCCTCGAATGTCGAGAAGATCCTTTGAAATGTCAGATGATAGTGACAATGCCTAGGAAGGACACATCCTAAGGCATAAAGGACAGAGGTTGTTCTTCAGAAGGACACATCTGAAGAATAACCAAGAGTTGATCATTTGACTGGTTTGACTACATTTGACTGGAGTTGACCAAAGTTGATTCAATTGACATGTGTTGTCCATATGTCGATGTTGACATGTTGATGTGTTTGTCATGTCGGATAGGAGTTTTCCTATTTGGAAATTATTTTTCTTGACTTAAAGACTTTTGACATGTGTGCCAGTGCAATGCCATGAACCCTAATGGACTGACCTAGTGCGGCCTCGAGCGCTCATCGACAGATGGCCTTGCCTACGTCATGCACTTAGAGACCTCGTAGTTCAACACAACCAATGAATTTGTCTTGATGACCAAATATTGCGTCATGATTTTATTTTGAAAAACCTAAAATGACTGACCTAATGTCTCGGGGACTCACATATGAGTCTTTCTTATGTAGCAAATGTGTAGAGACAACATAGTTCAAACAAATGACAAATATTAATTGATTTGAAGGACTTGACAAGGAATGACTTTTTTTTTGTGTTTTTAAGACATTTGACCTTGTTTGGGTTTCTTTAGGATGATTTTTGATTTTTAGGTATTTTTTTAGGACATTTTACAATGTTTTTGCTCTTTCTTCAGGATGTTTTGCGATGTTTTTGTCTTTTTTCAAGACTTTTTGCAATGTTTTTGTCTTTTTTTAGGACTTTTTGTGATGTTTTTGTCTTTTTTTAGAACTTTTTGCAATTGTTGAGACCATGTGTAATACCCACTGTGGTCACGTGATAAAATTTATGCCCCTATTCAAGTCCAAGACTTAGCCAAGTTGAAAGGATGTAAAAGGGATATGTATGCGATGCCAGATGGATGGTATGCAGGACTTGATGTCAACATTTTGTCAACCCTGAGAGGAAGGGAATGATGTCATGGCAAGTGTCGTGGTGGTGACGGAAAATGTGTTTCATCATAGGCCAAGATAGATAAAGTGACAGTAGATGGCGGGGCAATAATTGACTACTCATGGCGCTTGTTTTCCAAGTTTTCACCATGGTACTTACCCAAAGTGCCTATTTGCTAGGTTTTCACCATTGGACGACTTATTTCTCTTTATTATTTTTGTTATTTTTCCATTTTTTTTGGTGCCGCCAAGATGCCTATTTGCCAGGTTTTCATCAAGGCAACAATTTTTTTATCATTTTTCAATTTTTTTTTGTACTTTTAAGGTTTTCAGCTTGACTTTCTAGTGTTATGCATAGAACTTGCGGAGATGTAGGCTGTTGATAGGCTCCGTCAGTTTTTCACCATCTAGAGTAGCCAGTTGATATGCTCCAGAACCAAAAGAGGATATGATGACGTATGTGCCCAACCAGTTTGGTTTAAAGTTGCCTGACTTTTCTCTGTTAGCCTATTTCTTAGGATTCTATATGAGGACTAGGTCACCAATATCAAACTTCATGACCATGACTTTCTTGTTGTAGCTGCAATAGAGACAGTTCTGATATGCTTGTAGATGGTTTAGGGAATTTTTCCTCCTTTCCTCTAACATGTCCAGCTCGTGTAGGCATGACTATCTATATTCTTTATCATTGGTCAGACCCTTCAAGGAGACTTGTAAGGAAGGAATTTCAACCTCAATGGGAAAGATGGCCTCAGCTCCAAAGACCAGGGCGAATGGAGTGTCTCCCATAGGTGTACGAATGCTGGTGTGGTAAGCCCGTAGAGCCAGGTTAAGTTGGATATGCCAGTCATGGCCAACGTCATTGACGGTCTTTTTTAGGATTTTAACGATGGTTTTATTTGACGCCTCGACTTGACCGTTTCCTTGTAGGTAATACGGAGTGGAGAAATGATGTTGGATACAGAATCGCTCACATAACTCACAAACGCCTTGGTTTTTAAATGGATTTCCATTGTCAGTGATGGTGGATTGTGGAAGACCATACCAACAAATGATGTAGTTAAGAATGAATTTAGAGATTTGTTTGTCAGTTATGTATGTCAGGGGGATGGATTTGATCCACTTCGTAAAGTACTCAGTGGCAGTGATGATGAATTTGTGGCCATTTGATGAGGTAGGATGGATCTTACCCACGAGGTCAAGTCCCCATTGCGCGAAGGGCCAAGGAGAAGTGATCGGTCGAAGTTCTTGCAGTGGAGCATGAATCAAATCGCTGTGAATGTGGCATTGGTGACAAGTCCTAACATATTCTAGTGCATCTTTCTCAATGGTAGGCCAATAGTACCCAAGTCTCGTTATCTTCTTGGCTAGAGTAGGACCACTTGAATGAGACCCGCATATACCCTCATGTACTTTGTGTAAGGTTGTGTGTACTTCGTGGTGTCGAGACATCTAAGGAGGGTGTCGTCAAAGCTATGATAGTAAAGGGTGTTGCTAAAGATGGCATATCTTGTGGCTTTTCAGATAAAGGACTTCCTCTGGGTGTTGGAAAGATTAGGGGGAAGGCTTTTGGACTTGAGGTAGTCATGAATATCTTGGTACGAGGGAGAATCAGGACCAACAAGCTCGCAGACCATCTCTGATTTGAGAATATCATAGGCGGTGACCAACAGTTGTTCTACCAAGAACTCTAGTTGAGGCATATTGATTGGAATGTCAAGGAGAGAGCCAATCATAGCCATTGCATCTGTTGCCTTGTTCTGTGCTCTTGGAACTTGCTCAAAAGTTACGATGTGAAAATATGTCTGAAAGTTGTCAACCATTCATTTGTAGGGCATTAGTTTCTCATCCTTGGTGTCATAGTCATTGTTAACTTGGTTGATAACTAATTGAGAATCCCCATAGACATGTAGTGCTATGATTTTCCATTTTATTGCCATTCTAAGTTTTCTAACAAGTGCCTCATATTCCACCACATTGTTTGTGCATGGAAAATCTATGCGGAAAGAATTGGGAATGGAATCTCCTTGAGGGGTGATAAACAATATTCCTGCCCCTGAGCCATGATTGGTATGAGATCCATCAAAGTATAACCTCCAAGGTGCCTTAGGTTTCATATGGAATATTGACTCATATGGGAAATTTTCCACTAAGGGATGATCACTTTGCATAGGCACGTCTGTCAGTTGGTCTACAATCACTTGTCCTTTGATTTCTTTTATTTCTACATACTGGATGTCATATTCACTCAGAATCATGACCCATTTTTCCAAACATCCTGTCAATGCTACATGACTTAATAGATATTTGAGGGGGTCAATCTTTGCTACCAACTATGTCTGATGGCTCAACATTTAATGTCTTAGCTTCTAAGCTGCAAAAACCACTGCTAGGCAAGCACGTTCAATTGATATGTAATTCAACTCATACCCAACCAATGTTCAACTGATATAATATATGGCCCGTTCTTTCTCATCGTAGTCATTCTATGCTAGTAATGCCCCCAATGCCAAAGTTGTTGCAGAGATGTATATAATTAAAGGATTTCCTTGAATGGGAGGCATAAGGACTGGCGGTGATAGTAGGTAGTCTTTTATTTACTGAAAGGCCTCTTGGCATTTATCTATCCACACAAAAGGGATTCCCTTACGTACAAGGTATTGGAATGGTTGACACTTGTTGGCCAATTGTGCTATGAAGCACCAGATAGATTGTACCCTACCTTGTAAGGTTCTAAGTTCATTGATTCCTCTAGGAGGAGGCATTTCCATGATGGCTTTTACTTTGGTCGGGTTGACCTCAATGCCTCTTCTAGAAACTATGTATCCCAACAATTTGCCAGATGTTACTCCAAAGATGCATTTCTTAGGATTCAATCAGACTTTGTATTCTTCCAATCTTTTGAAAATTGTGTCTAATACCTTCAAATGGTCTTTTCTTGTCACTGATTTATCCAAAAGGTCATCCACGTAATCTTCCATTATCTTATGCATCATATCATGAAAGATTGTGGTCATATCCCTCTGATACGTGGCACCTACATTCTTGAGCCCAAAAGGCATGACATTCTAGTAGTATGTACCCCAAGGACAAGTGAGTGTTGTTTTATGTTGGTCTTCTAGGGCAATACAAATTTGATTGTATCCTCAAAAACCATCCATGAGGGACAACATCTCATATCCTATTGTAAGGTCGACTATGATATCTATATTTGGCAATGGAAAGTCATCTTTTGGGCATGCTTTGTTTAAGTCTCTGAAATCTGTGCAGACTCAGATCATTCAATTTGGCTTTGTTACTAGCACAAGGTTAGATATCCATTCAGCATACTCAATAGACTATATGAACCCAGTGTCTAGAAGTTTCTTCAACTCAGCCTTGACTAATAGAGCGACCTGAGGATGTATTTTGTGTAGCTTTTGTTTAACTATTTTTGGCATTTGGAAATAATGGAAGATGGTGCAGAACCAATTCTGGGTCTATTCCTGGGATGTCGACATAGGACCATGTGAAGTTGATTTTACGGTCTGCAAAGAATTTTTGAAATTCCGATTTCTCTTCTTTTGTCAAGGATGCCATAAAGAGGACCATTTTGGGATCTTTTGTTGTTGATATGTTGGATTATATGATGTCCTCTATGAGCATCGCTGATTTCTCTTGAGTTACAGAAAGAAAGTCTAGTCCTCCATCTTTGAGCACCTCAGAGAGGTTTTCACCCGCAGATACATCCTTTATTTTTACTTTTTTGTCATCCGAAGGTGCCTTTCGGTTTTCACCTAAAGACATTTCTTTTTTTGTCTTATTTGTATTTTTCATTTTGTGACTGGAGGATGGAACAATCTCCCCAAAGTATGCTACACAATCTAGGTCAATGGTGAATCCTACCATGTGATCCCCACTGGGTATTCCCTCACATAATCCCATAAATTCTGGAATAGCCTCATCATTCTAAAAGGTGTCTCAGATTGGCAGGCCTTGTTGGTCCCAATCGATTAGTTGTGGATAGACTAGTGAAATTCCATCATCAGTGTTGGTGAATTGTGGGGAGGATGCATAAAGCATGTAGATGGATTCAGAGACATTGAAGATGAAATTATCATCATCCAATTCCACATCGAACTCTATCCAATATTCCCCTTCACTTGTTTCATATTCGTTGTCAAAGTAGGGGACAAATGACTCAGAGTCGTGGTTGTCAGTGTCATCTAGCAATTCAGATGTATTCAAATAATGGTTATTGGATTCATCTGGTGGGGCTTGTGTGTCATGGGGAAGGTAAATGGGACCGTGAATATTAGGTTCTTGATCGATTTTGAATGCTTTCCAAAAAATTTGTTTAGAGGTAAGCTCCCCAATTTCAAGGAAAAAATCGTCAAGGCAATAGTCACTTAAGGATCGTTGGGAGCCAAATTCCCACTCTTGGGAATCGGTTTCAGTAAGGAATTACTTGATGGTCTCAACACTTTCCAAAGCATGCACGAACTCACTCAAAAGTCCATTAATACGTCAATTGTCATTGTCGAGCAATCCATACCCTAACCGAAGATACTTTGGTATTTTGAAAGGTTTTGTGGCCTCTCTTCGTCCAGTTTTATTTCTACCTAGGCCACTAGTTCTATCATAGCCCTTAGCCTTCATCATGTCATATCCCTTGCCATATTTCTTAACTGGTAATGGGGGTAGGTCTTTCATTTCTTTATAGAGCCATCCTATAATATTAGCCATGTCCTCGTTGCTCATATCTCCCCATTTGATGAAAATTGTTTTTGGTGGAACTTTGAAAATTTCTTTGGGTTCCATTGTAAAACATGGCCGGCCATAGACCTTCAGAGACTTGGGTATTGTTGTGATGCTATATGCCCTATGCAATTTGAATTCCCCATAGCCTAGGTCCTGGATCTTGACATTGGACTCAGCCTTAGGAAGTGAGGAAGATGGTTTCGTGGTGGAAGATGTGGATGGAGTGGTCATGGATGATGAGGTGAGTGTGGACGGGTCAATGTATTTGGAAGCAGAAGAGCCAAGAGCTTCTCGGTTGATGGGCACTCGATTTTCAGAAATTCCCTCAGGTTGGTACAATACTGAAAAGGGTCAGGGTCTCCATATATGGTGATTTATGTGTCGTGAAATGGGAATTTCAAGCATTGGTGATATGTAGAGGGAACAAATTTTAAGGCATGAATCCATGGGCGACCGAGCAAGATGTTGTAAGGTAATTGTAGATCCAGAACCTGGCAAGTTGTATCCACAATGACTGGTCCCACTCTGATAGGAAGAGAAATAACGCCTCACAAAGGAAATTCTTCATCATCATATGCTTTTATGACTATACTCTTTGTAGGGTCTACACATGCATCAAAAAAATCCTAGAGCCTTTACCAGTTTTAAGGAGCATATGTTCAATCCTGCTTCACCATTTACTAAAACTCTTCTAACCTTGTGCTTATGGATGAAAGTTTCAATGTGTAATGCATCATTATGGTTGGTCTTGGGTGACAAATAATCTTGATCAGAAAAGGTGACGTGGTGAGGCATAGTGAGGTATCCCACCATGGTCTCAAATTGGTTTACATCAATATCCTTAGGGACAAATGACTCTTGCAGGGTTTTATCTAGTATAGCCTTATGTGTGGGAGAAATGTGAAGCAACTCAAGTATGGAAATTTGCGTAGGGGTTTTGCCTAATTGATCGATAAGGTTAAAATGACTTTTAGGTTGCCATTGCTTTGTGGATGAGCCCGGTTGCGGTTGCTTAGGAGATGGACCAGGTATGGTGATCTTAAGTTGCCTAGCAGGAGGCGGACCAGCTATGGTGACCTTGCTACTTTGAGTAGTATCATTGCATTGAGGTGCTCTTTTGATTGTGGTGGTATTGAGACACTCATTATCAGTTCGAACATTGTTTATAGTAGGTCCACTGGAATAGTCATACTTGGCGCGGGCATACTTGGCTTGATTATTGTTTGTCTTAGGACCTAATGTGGAAGCGTTATTAGAACCATGGTCTTGCAGTGGGTTCTTATGAATGGTATGGTCGACATTTGATGGAAATTGTGGTCCACCCAATTTGATTATTCGACTCTCAATAAGGTCTTGCACAATATTTATGAGTTGTCAAAAAAATGATGTCTTATGTCCTTTAGCCTGGTGGTAATCACAGAAAGCATTATCATCCCACCATGATGGTTTAAATTGTCCTGGGTCATATGGCTTTGGTTCTTCAAGTGTGATGAGACCGTTTTGGAGGAACTTCTTAAGCACATCCTCAATTGGTTCTCCCAACGTAGATTATGTTTGTCTTTTTGGGAATTGTCTTGTCTGATAGTATTGTCCTTGATTTTGACTGTTTTGACCATTTTGGTTGTTTGGAGTGACATTGGTACGGGGTGTTAGTATCGTTGTTGGTTTGTTTTGTGGTTGAACCCCTTTTAGAGCCAGTATAGGACCCATAGTGTTTACAACCTTGGCATCAACAACACTGTCATTGGTAACATGTTTATTTCTGACCTAGTACTTATTTTTGTCAGCGGGAGGATTTGCATTTTTGTTTTTAGGATCGTATTTTAACTCTCCCTTTGCAATAAGAGCTTTCTCAATCTGGACACCCTTTTTTATGAGGTCTATAAAAGTTGTGCAACAATGCACTTGCAATCCATATTTTAAGGGGCCTAGAAGTGTTTGAACAAACATGTCAACCTTTTCTCTTTCGGGTATGTCTATGTGGCAATGACTAGAGAAAATTCTCCATTTTTGGAAGAATGGGATGAAGGTTTCACCAACATCCTCTTGCGTGAGAGTGCATAAGCTAGTAATAGAGGTGTCCATGTCAATTTTATACGAGTAATTTTTTATGAACTTTTGTTTAAGTTCATCCCATGTTCTAATATCCTTTTGAGTGCAGAACCATTCAAGGTCAGGACTTGCGAGACTTTTAGAGAAGAGTCTCATTAAGTATGTTTTTTCATAGGCGATGTCCATATAGTTGGTTGTGAATTCTTAGACATGTTCGATAGGATTTTTCTTTCCTTTGTATTTGGTAAAATTTGGTGACACATATCCCAGAGGAAATGGTGGCATGTATAATTTCATGTCAAAGGGATATACGGATAAATCATATGACACTTGTGATTTCTTGTTGGATATTTGCATGTTTTCTATGGTCTTCTCTAGACCCATCAACTTAGCTTGCAAGGCATTAATTATAGGGTCATTTGTGGCACCATAAATTGGATTGATTGGTACAACATGGGTCCCCATTTGTTGTGAGTGGATGCGGGTGTGTTTTTGAGGGATGTGTTGTGACATGTATGATGTGTTTTGGTTTGTGTGTTGGTACTAAAAGTTTGGATTGGGGACGTGTTGATGGGTATGAATATGGGATGAATATGTCAGAATGTGTCCCCCATCCATTTGGGCCGATATTTGGGGAATATGCTGACCAGGAATATTTTGGTGTCTGATAGATGCCATCGGTTGCGTGTTTTGGTTGCCTTGTCCAAACTGTTTAGATTGTCCAAGGGGAATATTCATGTTTTGTCCTTGGGAGGGGTTGGTATTAAACTGTGTTGACGTGTTAAAATTTGGTTGTGGTTCTTGAATAAGGAGATGTTGTTTACTTCCTCCCAAAGGATTATGTGAGGTACCAATGAGAGGATTTGATGAAGATGCACTCATGGTACTAAATGTAGTCGTAAATGGAGGATTTGAATGGCTTGATGATGCCCCCATGGCATTTACAGAAGTGGTAAATAGAGGATTGGAATAAATTTCCCACATTGCCGAGGATCCAAAGGTGGCTCCAGTTGATTGTGATGATATTGTGGATAGTGTAGGCAATGTGACAGATTGTGTTCCTCCAATGGATGTAGCGTTGATTGAATTGGAATTGTTTGGAATGTTGGAGGTAGCACTCATGGTAGTTGTGACAGTTTGCAAGGTAGCATCAAAAAAGGTATTGCTTGTGTTGTTTGGAGGTTGACCACTATTGGACATATTATTTGTATTGTTGACATTATGGTCAGGAGATGTTGGTCTCAAAGTATTAATGTCGAACCCATGGGGTAATTTAGCTCCTTGACTTAAAAGTATGGCCAAATATCTATCTCTGTCATATAAGACCATTTTTTCTATGAAGTAGGCCGCCTCTAGATCTTGTGCTACTACGTCTAGGTTTTCCTCAAGTAATTGTCCATATTCATCCTTACATAAGAATGATTCAAAGGGGTTGTTTGATGAGGATGTTATGGTCATGAGAGGTTGAGTATTCATGTTGCTAAATGGGCCGTCAAACATCCAATTTGGGTCATAAGTGTGATTGGTGATATTGGAATTGGAATCTTGTCCAAAGTTTTCCATTTGTCTTTTCTTTCTTTGGAGTCTAGTTTCCACCATAAAAGGAAATTGCTCAAATGAGGGTGATGAGAATGACGACTAAATGCAAGGATGATGCTAGCCTATGTTTTTGTATTTTTGTGATAAAGGATGAAAGTGCAAGACTTATGTTTTTGGATTTTTGATAATAAGGGATGACAATGCAATATGACAATGTTGTCTAAAGAAAATGACTAATGTAAAATGGAGAGAAGTTATGACACTAATTTTTTGTATTTTGGAATAAAGGATGACAATGTAAGGTGATGATGATGTTTTCCTAAAGAAATGATGAAGGAAAGATGACAAGGTTGTCAAGGTCGAAGTGCCAAATGATGACTAAGATGATTAATGTAAAGTTGAGGTTGAAAATGAGGACTAATGATGGAAAATGCAAAGTCTAAGTTTAAAATGAGGACTAAGTTTAGACAATATTTGGAGAAAGGTTTTTCTTAACCACTCTAAGCTTGACTTATGTCTCAATTTAGGTTATCAAAGGACTTGCTAAGGGGACTAAGTGACAAGGTCAAGATGATGAGTGAGCCTTCCTAACTAGACTATCGAGTTGGAGGTTCTCACAAAAGGACAATGACCGAAAAGAAGAGGAATGACTATGTCCCAAGATAACCTAGTTTTGAAAGCAATGGTTTTGCAAAGTATGGTGAGTTAGCCTAATCCAAAGTCTTTCCAAGATGAAACCTAAGGACAAGTTTATGCTAGAAGTGACGATTATGACATCTAGGGAATGTGACTAAAATTTGGAATTTTAACCTATGGTCAAAAATGCAAGGTAGTGAATGCAAATGATGGATGTTTTGAGCAATTTCAGTTCTGGTTTCTGACAAAGACTTTTGAAAAATATATTTGACAGTAGGCTAAAATGTTTAGATTTAGATTCAAATTTGTGACAGTGTTTATTTTTCTTCTAGGAAAATGTGCCGTTGTAGGTAGCAAATGTGTTGCATTTATCAAATGCGTCTTTTTAGATGGAAAATGTGTTGCGGTTTTGCAAATGTGGCTTTACAGATTGCAATTGCTGCTTAATTTAGCAAATGTGGCTTTTCAGATTGTAAATGCATTGCAAGATAGGAAAATGCAGTGTTTGTGGTAGCAAATGCATTTTATCAAAGCAGATGAGTTGTAAAGACTGTCAAATGTGGTTTATAGATGCGATGCAGAATGTAAAAAGTCAAAATTTCTAATATTTTGGTCAAAAACCCGAATTGTTTAAAGTTTGACTATTTGTTTCCAGATGTTTGAATGTTGTTTGTTTCATTTTAGTATCCAGTAAACACTTGGAAAACATGATGTTTTGATTGTAATAAAACACAAAAGAGAACAAGTACAATCCTATGATTAAGCCAGGACAGTATCCTCTAGATTCCATGTGGGTTTCCCCAGCCACTTATCAGTAGCATGTGAATTCAGAAGCTTAGCTGCATGGGCTCCCCCTTATAGTGCACTCTCTTCTTAGGCCATCCAAGCTTCCAACCCACATGAAACTCCCATGATAGATTGATCACCTCTACTATAGATTGCGAAGATGTGGATGCCTTCACATTGACTTGTGTTGTACTAGCAAATAGAAGGTTTTTGGCTACTAAACAATGGTGTTTAATTCAGGACCCCTGTTTGAGTGGCCATACATGGGGTGCAAGATTAATCTTCATTTAGGAGGCACTCCATCCTGAAGAGGTTAAGCTCAACAAGGTTTTGGGGAGTACTAATTGGTCCGTATGACACATCCACACTCATAATCTTAGGTTTTCCCTTAAGATTCACATTTATATACTGGTCGGGGGTAGCTTGGCCTTAGCTTTGTTGCCAGTTTGAGTAACCTAGAGGTGATGAAATCCCCTGGAAAGCCCAATTTCTAGAGGCAATAATTGTTTCTCTTACACCCAGGATTGCATGACTACGCAAGGGGAGAGGATACTACGATTATTGCATCAGGGTTACACAGAAAAAAAGTGGGTCTAGCTTTTTTATCACCTAGTTTGCACAGGGTGAGAGCATAGTCGCCTACCACTTTCAAAAATAGTCAGAAAAAATTGAAAGCATGTTCATTTTATGTGCACCAAAAAGAAATGTTTACTATTCTAAAAAAAATAACAAACACAATTTTTTTTTATTGAAATGAATCTTGGACACTCAAACCTACAAAAACACAAGTTAGGGGTTTTATCAAATAGTCTTGGGCCCTCAAAATGTAATCGCCACACACTATGAACAATGATTAGTAACACGAAAAACACCTATGCTAGGCAGAATGCAGAAGAAAACCAAAATGCAAAATAAAAAAGAACAAAAAATAGAACAACCCGAATGCAAAAATTTGAAAAGAAAATTTACCAGGCAGATGCCAACAGAGCGAATGTGTTGCTCTATGCAGAAAATGTGGTGTGATCCTATGTTTCAATTTCTCACAGAGATGCATCAATTAATGTTCACATGCAGATCGGTCTATCAAATGTGATGTTCCCGACTGTGATTGTGGTGCATTAGAGGGATTGTAGCGTTGTAGCTTTTGAATGCATAGCGATGTAGCGAATGCGACTCAATAAAGCGTGAATGTGCCATTCTATACTTGTACTTACAAAAATGATAGAAAACATAAAACTGTACGAAAAAAAAATAACAAAGTCGGGTTCACCAATGTATCAATGGGTATTTTTCCTAAGGGTTAGTAGATCAGATCAATAATATTAAAACCCAATGAAACTATGAAATACAATGAAAGCAAGTAATAAAAATTATTATACCAGATAATGTGTGAAGCCTTCATGATTCATTTCCATAGCACCTTCTAGCTCACAACGATTGTATGATTATTGCCCTCAGATTTGTTGTGAGCAAATGATGGTGACCATGCCCTATGCAAGTTTTGAAGGATTTGAATGACAAATAAAGACTATGCCTATGACTATGACAAATGACTATAATGCCTATGAATAAGTAATCAAATAAAATAAGCTAAGTGCAAAGTATGTGTGTAAAATCTAAGCATAAACGTGTTGTAATAACGAAGTGGTCCCTTAAATGTGAGCAAAATAGACATTTTATAGAAAATGCAATTTTGGACGGATGGATGAGATTAAAAGTTGAAAAAGCCTAAAATTAGTGGTCAAGATTTCATGTGACAATCCCTAATCAGGGTTAGGGAAAAATCATTAAATGAATGGTCGAGATGTCATTTGAGAAAATTGAATTGGCGGTCGACAATAAATGTGATACTTAGCTAAAAAAAAATAAAAATTCAAAAATCAAGAAGATAAAGACTACTTGATTTGTAAGATTTGAAAAATCAAGAGGATAAAGGTTGAACTGAAAAGTAGATTTGGAAAATCAAGAATTTGCTCAATTACTTGATTTTTGGAAGAAGAATACCTTTTTGAATTAAATTAATTCAAAATATGGATTTTTTGTGACAATATATAATCGCTTTGCAGATTATTTACCAAAACAAGTGATAGTTAATAAATTGAAATCATTTTAAATAATTTCATTTATTTAAAAAGAGAGTTATTTTAAATAAGTTAATTAAATAATTAAACATAATTTTTAATTTAGAGGATATGACAAATAATTAAATAAATTAATAAATTCATTTAATTATGAAAATTAGTGACATACTAAATAAATAAATATAATTCATTTATTTAATAATCAAGAAGAATAAATGAACAAAGGTAATTAAATAAATTAAGAAATTTATTTAATTGTAAGAGGACAATAGACCCTTAGTGACATATTGAATAAATAAATATACTTTATTTATTTAATAATCATGAAGATTAAAAAGATGTGAATTAAATACATAATTATGAATTATTTAATTAATAGTTGAATGTGGACCAAGGACATAATTAAATGTCATAATCATGCTAGAACGAAAGTGCTAAAATAGAGCTTGCAGGCCTAGGTCATTTTTATGTGTGTACAAGGTGAGATCTTATTTAGATCTACATAGCCTTTGATGCAATGAGAGCTAAATCAATTGAGTATGAATGGTCGGTTGGAACCTCATTTGTCTTGTTAGAAGCCCCTTAAATGCATTACCAAAGGATTCTCTAGATGGCTTCGATAACTCCACAGTATTTTGAGGTTTTTCTTCATTCTTTCCAACCACTGTTTCTTCTTTATTCTTATATTTCTCTTCTTCCTCTTCTTTGTCTTCTTTATCAGAGCGCTTTTCTTTCTTTCTTTATCTTCATCCTCCTTTTTCTCCTCATCATCTTTCTTATTATTATTCTTTTCTCCTTGACCTTCTTCTCCATTTTGATTTTCCTCACCTTCATTTCCAACATCCTCAATTTTTCTGTCAAGGTGATCCTTAGCATTATTATCAGCATCATTTTTATCATGATCCTATTCTTGTCTTGCATTTTTTTCTATAGTGTTAGCACCGGTGGTAGTTTTGGTGTCTTCTAGAGTAGAAGATGTCTCTTGAGAAGCATTTGTATCATCAATCGGTGGTGGTGTGAGCATCACATTCTCTATATCAACAAATTATGAAATGGCTTCTACATTATGAACATTCACTTCTTCTACAAGTTCTTTGAAAAATAGAAAAAAATGTTTTAGGAGGAATATTTTCCTCTACATTAGTAACCTTATCCTTATCAAGCTCCTTACCTACATACTAGATGATGAAGCTTCAATCATCCCAAATTTTTCTACAATATCTCTCACAATATGCATTGTTTCTTGTTTCAAATTATCAGCTCTATCCTTTTCTCTTCCCATAAGTATTGTGACGCTTTGCTTTACTCTGAACTATTTTGTATATACTTCAATTAATGTGGCTTTGCCATTTTTAATTAAAGAGGATCCAATTTCCTCTAGAGCAGCAGCTTTCATCTTATCATTAGCCTCAATTGCTTCTCGCCTTCTTTCTACCAAGGCTTCCCATACAACACTAGGCACCTTTTTCCTAATGTTGTTCATGTCTGCATCTAGAATAATGATGTACTATATGATGGCTTCAATGATGGTTTTCTTATCATCTTCATCTACTTCTTCATAGAAATTTGCAGTCCCTTCCAAAAAATCATCATGTTCTAACATATTGCTAACCAAAGCATCTAATTTCATTGGAGTCTGAGCTCTTACCGGAGGAGATTTATTTTATTTCTTCTTTTTTGACTTCTTGTGAACATGTACTATGAAAGCCTCCTTTTCCAATTCTATTTCCTCTTCTTCTTAAGTGTCCACAATATCAGTTTTGGGTTTCCTTGCCCCGATACTTGCTTCTTGAGATGCACCTTCACCGCTTTTAGTGGCACTACTTATTTTCCTAATAAGTTGTTGTTCTTCCAATTTTAGCTTGATCTCTTCTTCTACAACATCACTTAGATTCTTCACTCAAGATGCCTTTTGTATCTTCCTCCTTATAGAGGTAGTAGGGGGTGTTACTAGAGGCACATTCCTCCTTTTTGTGATTTGAGTGTTGGGTCCAAAGGGTGAAGAGGCCACTTCAATTACCAGAGCACTAGGCTCCACTTTCTTTCCTTTGATGGTAGTTGTACAAAATGGTTTTTGCAATGAAAAGGTAGGGCTGGAAGTTGATCTTCTATATATTTGTGGTTCAGAGGACTCACCAATTGTACCAGCTACTTTAGCATCCCTTTCAATAGAAATTTTCCTTAACCTATCTACTTCACCTTTTGACAATCCACATAACCCAAAGTATTGATCTACTTGTTTGTTTACTCTTTTGTTTCTTGTAGGTGTTGATGTTTCCAAGTGCACTTTAGTCTATTTTTCTTCAAATGTGTCATATCTAGGCGAGGAGGATTCCTTAGGACTCTTCAACAATAATTCAATGTATCCTTTAGCATCTTTCTCAAAAAATTCATAACTGAGAGGATCAAGCTATATTTTTCTGGGTTCAATGGCCTCTATTATACACTCATCTATAGATACAAGAAAATTTATTTCATTTGCATACTTCTCTACAAGATTCTGGGGAATCCTTTCTTTGTCATGCATATTATTTTGGAATACTGCAAAGAATGTAGCCAAAGCATTATCTTAAGACTTGTAATCACCAATGTTGTGAATATAATAAAAAAATTGATGACCTACTGGTCTACTTATATCCCAAACCATGTCTCTTATTTCAAGTAGATCTCTTAAAAAGTAGAACAACAAACATACAATCAAAGTTCCAAACTTAAATGTGTATTTATTCTATCTTGTTTGTTTGAGGTTCTCCAAAAATATTTACCAGAGCAACTCACATAAATCATAGTCATTTCCATTCACCACCATATCATAAGCAACATAGATGGCAGTTGCAAACACAGAATTGTCCCTACTAGTGAATAAAATTTTATGACCTATCATGATTGATGCATACTTCACAACAAGATTAGTGATAGGTTTTGCAGTAAGTTCTCTTCTATCAAATGTAGCACTAGTCAACTCCATAACTACTTCATTGTTCATAGAATTTAGTACCGGTACAGGTCTAGTATCACACAATCTAGTTACAACTTTGATTACTTCCTTTGAGATGATCTGGGCATGTCTTCCCACATAAATTTATCATGCATCCTACTCAATGCAATCCTCACACATTTTGCATCTAGGCTACTACTATAGTTGGGAAACTAGTTCCAAATATCCAATTTCTTCTGCACTAGGTTAGCATATTTTGGTTTTACGAAGAAATCATCTCCAATCAAATCCTTAGTCCATAGATCCTTGATCTTCTAGTGATTGTATTCATCCAATTTTCTATGATTGTAAACCCTTGTGTCCTCAATGGGTAAAACCCTAGGGGGAATTTTTGAAAAAGCACCTTCAAGGTCGTTTTCAAAGACTTTCCATGAAAACCTCTTGAATTTAGGTATAGGTCTTTCAATGATGTTAACTACAGTCGATGTAGTTGTTATATCCTCAATTCAATCTCAAATGCTTACAAAGTCATTTATATTTCAAACCCACAAAGCAAAAATAGCTATAAATACCTTATATACGCATGATGAGATCCAAGGTTTGAATGTTCTACACCAAATTACTTTGAATCACCTTCAATCACTCTTCAATTCGCTCTAATTTTCTCCAAATATGCAAAAATGATTAGAATCGACTTAGAAACTCACTTTATGCCTTATTGTTTTTCCCTAATTTTGCATTAATTGATTCAAGTTCCAAAAAGCTAGTAAACTCTTCATTGATACGCTATAAACCCCAAAATTCTTTGTAATTATTTATATTTGCATATTTCTACCAGAATCTTTTTCAAAAGCTTAATCATACCATTTTACACCCTATATTTTTTGTGTCACTAGTTGACACCTCATATTTTAGGGGGTTGTTAGATTTTTTTGTTATTGCTCCCCCTAAGCCCATTCCTACGTTTAGTTTCTAGGAGAATTATCTACACCAGGGGAAGGTATAGATGCATTTTATTCATCCTTGTTCTTAGGTTCCTCTTTATTTCTCCAAATCTTCTCCATTTCCTTCTTTACTTTAGTAGGATCAACTTTCTTCACTGGTTCATTCCTCTTTCTTGGAATAATCTGCCTTCCATTCTTCTGCAAAATCTTGAAATGTGTCTAGGTTTGTTGTAATTTTAGCATAAAACATATTTATGACCAAACTGACTTTCATTCATTCTTGATCTACACTGGTTAGCCTTATGTCTAAATACATTGCATGTATAACAATAACCATTAAAATATTGAAACATTCTACCAGTATTAACTCTATTCATCATCTGACATATGTACTCAACAACTCTATGTCCAAAATTCTTGCATACAAAACATTGTCCAGAAAAGGATCCAACATTTTGATTCATCCAACCTCTACATTCTATAGCCTTATGTCCAAATTTATTGCATGAAAAAAAAATACCATTGAAAGATGGGTATCTTTGAGCATTTGGTTGTCTGATGGGAGTTCTTCCAGCATTGTCTCTTTGATTTCTAAATTGTTTTCCATTGCCTTGAGTCTTCTTTTTATTTTCAACCTTGTTAGGTGTCTGATTTTCCTTTGATATTTCTCCTTCTTCAAGTCCCAAACCACCCTTTTTTATAGATGGTTTCTGTCCAGCAATCATTTCATCAAGCATTGTAGTACTTTTTTTGAATTTTTCTTCATGAGCTCTTGCTTTCTCCAGATATGATCTTATGTTTACCACTTCTTGTTCAATTTTGTACATTCATCATTCTTGCTTTGTACAATTGCATTCAGAAAATATTCAATTCTATTTTTTTCTTCCACTTACACTTTCAGTCTAGTAATATCTTCTTTTGCCTTCAATTGTTGATTGACTTCTCTATGTCTTTCTACGAATTTCTTAATTTGTTCTCTCAACTTTTTGATATATTCATTTGCTTCCCATAGGCTTTCCTTTATATTTTTTTTCTCACTTTCAACTCTATCAAGATCTTCAAGAGAAGATTTAAGTTCTTTGTCAAACTTGCAGTCATCTTCTATGTATTCAATTGCAAAAATTTCTTCTAGAGGAATAAGACACCTTTTATTAGCCATGTGTTCAAACTCCAAGCTCTTCCTCAAGCTATTAAGCTTCTTAAAAGGAATGAGGCTCTGATACCAATTATTGGACTCCCAAAATACTAAGAGGGGGGTGAATTAGTATTCTATATAACCAATTAATCACAAACCATCCAATTAGAAAAGTACATCTAGGTGCAATAATAAATGAAAGAATGAAAGGAATCACATATCACATAACACATGAGCACCAGGATTTTTATGTAGAAAACCCAAAAAGGGAAAACCACAGTGAGGATTAGCTCACAATATATTATAACTGGTTATAGGATATTATAGGGGCTCACTGCCAAGACACACTATCCTTATAAGGCTCACAACTAGAGATAGATACAAAACAAGAATGGCTACATAATCAAAATTTGAACTGATACAAAGTGCACCTTCCTTATGCTGAATTCAATTCCTTTGAAGCTCTGAATATAAAACACTACTCTACTTAGCAGTCACTCAACATTCATAATAATTATGCACTTATTTTTATCTCTCACATCTAAATTCGCATGTTCGCACAATGTCAAATATCTTGCACATCATATTACATTTCATCATACTATAAAACTCAAAAATGTCCATCATACCCTATTACATCCGCATACACCAATTAGGTCATCCTAATTAGATGTAACCCTATTTTAATTCAAAATTATCTTATTGGATTCATACTTCTTCACACTCAAATCAACTATGAAACACTTATTTTAAGTTGGAAAGGATCTAAAATAGGTCCCCTTAACATCCACATTACATATTAATCTTCTCAACACATATCAAGTATTAGGTCAGCTAGGAATTAGGCCTAATCATAAAATAAGCCAATTGATCAAATACCAACAATCCATCTGATCATATAAACACTCTCCAATAGGAATATACAGAGCATTGGCATCTATAAACATCTCCCAAAAATTTAGAGTTTGAATCCAAACACCAGAGGAATGCAGAGCATATTCCTCATACCTATTTACACTATATAAAGCCAAAAACTGCATGTCAAACTTATGTTAATTGTAATTTTCAGCCTGTTCATCCAAAATCACTGAAATCTTGATCATAGGTGCATTTAGTAGTCCTTAAAAACATAATATAATCTCATAAGCTAATCTTATTATACAAGCAATTCTAGACCAAATTACCAGAATAAGATGCATACACTCTATTCACCGGATTAGATAAAACTATCAACAAACAATTTTGGCATCAATGACAATACATCAAAGAGTTCCTTCTTCATTCTTTCAACACTGAAGTCATACAAGATATCCTCAAGGCTTGATTATTTCTTTCTTGATTTGCTTGAAGACCTACAAGGGTTATATTTCACAAAAAATATGATAACATAAACATGAACAAACTCATATACACTTTGACATGATGCTTTGTTTTCAATTTTTATAATAAATCTACTCTTGAATTTCTTGATAATGCTATTGACAATAATTCTTTCTCAATTCGTCTTGTTCTTGCTTGTTAGTCTTCAAATGATGCAATGACTAGGTATTCATAGATAACTATTCTAGTATCCAAAAAATTAAATCTTGATAGCCGATATTGGACATTTAAAATTTAAATAATAAAATGTTGACTCTGACATATTCAATTTTGGAGGAAAAATAGGGGGACCATGTCGTGTAGGGTGACTAGGTCTAGGCCTAGTTTGCAGGATCTAGGGTGTTGGGGGAAAAATATTAAATGAAAGCTTTTATTTTCTACATGCAATTTGTTATTAAATGTTAAAATGGGCCACAAAATGCATAATTTAGGAAATTAGGTGTACAATTAGGTCCATGCACTTAGGGAGGAGCAAAATCTAGTTGAAATTGTCAAGGGTGATGATTTATGGTGCTACATGAATATAATCTATGTCAATAATATAATCAATAATAGCATTTCCATTCATCTCTAGTTATATTGTATCAACTTTCCTTACCAAAATTTGAATGATATTTATGATGTTGTAGTGTCATAAATTGTCACCCTTGACAATTTAACACTATATGGAAACCCTAGTATGCCTATGGACTTAATTATAATAATAATTTATTCTTTTTAGAGATAGATTGATCAAATAGATTAAAATCTTTGACATCCTAACAAATTTGGGCAGAAAGCACCCAATCAAGGGCAAGGGAACCCTTGACCTTAAAGGTGACCTATTTCAAATTTAATATTTTGGTATCAGTCCTTGGACAATTTAAAAGGATAATAGGTCACCCCTAATCATAGATATCAATTGGGATGCATATATAAACAAGTATTCTTCTCATTTGAATATTAGAAAATGAAGAATTATGAACAAGAAGCTATTATGATCAAATTATGAAGATGTATTGAGTTATCCTCTACAAGCTAGCTACAACAATCTATTATGTTTTATGCACTAACCTCTTGCAGGTCTTCAATAAATTCAAGTACCCATCAAACAACCTTTGGTGGCAACTTGTGGTGTGGACAACACTTCGACAAATATTTCATACCAATGTAACATTACCATTTATCCTTTATTATTTTAGTCAATTATTGTTTATTTGGCCTTTTCTTGACCTAGGGTAAGCCCTCTTGATCATCATCAATTTTTATTCATGGAGGTGGAAACACCAAAATTGGGTGTGACTTAGGCAATCCCCTATATTTCACAAACTTTCCCCCTCTTTTCATATGTGCAAGACAAATTTAGAAGTTTTGTTAGCAACAGGTCATAGGAAACACAAGACAAATTGTAACTTACCATCCAGAGTTTGTAGATCATTAAAAAGATTTTTTTTGGTCTAGGAAGCCACCACACTTGACCCTCAAATTCAGACCCAATTTTAAATAGCAGGTTCCTCTCTGTCACTCTTTTTCATATCCCTGATTGTTCTACTAATTTTCATTTTCATATGTATGATAAATTACATTTTTTAGATCTAGGATTTATGTCAAATAGGCTTGTTAAAACACACATTAAAATTCTCATCTTTACAACTCAAGAGAACCAAACCCTATGAAATTATCTCTCCCTTGTGGTAGCTAGCCAATCATCAAACCCTAATTGGTTTGTGTTCAAATGTGAAGTCAAAGAAAAATAATTGATCCTATTTAATCTGATTATTGGATCTAGGATCCCTTTTTCTACTCTACATTTTGGTGAACCCAACATATCCTACACTTACAATTTTCTAATTTTTATAGCATAAGTTTTGAAAATTGATCAAAAAATAGGTTATTTGAAGGTCTTGTTATTGATGTGTATTTGTTTCATTTTAAAAAAAAAATCATTTGCACTCTTTGTTCATTAAACATTAAACACCTTGGTGAATTCAATTTAGATGAAAATTTTAGAATATTTTCCTTTAATTACATTATTTTAGATCTTGTTTTGCTTGTTTAGGGCTTAGATTTGAGTTATTCCATTTCAATTTGTAAATCTTACATGTTTTCTTCAAAAAAATAGAGGATTTAATACACTTTATTCATTGCATAAACATTAGCATAAACACATTCTTCCACCATTTCATTGGCATTTTTGTCTTGTCAATAATTTATTCTATCTCGTGCCTCTTGGGGGCACTCATTTGTGCAATTTATTTCATCCATAAACTCCTTTGAATTCTTTAAACCCCTCAATTCATGCTGACATGTGCTCCTAATCATAAAATTAGGGAATATTGGTTTTTTGAAATTTTCCATTTCTCATACCTAAGTTTTCACATAAATAGACCTTTATGCTATTACAGATTTGTGCATGTTCTAAAATTATAGAAACCCTGATTTTTGGTCTATGGTGCCTATGCCCTTGACCAATCAATTAGGCATCAAATTTTCTATATGAAACCCTATCTATGATCTTTGTTCACATCTAGTTCTTGTTTCTATAAGTGTTTCTTAAAACTTCTAGATTTTGTTGTGCATCACCAATTTTGGCCCTAATTCACCTAATTCATTGCATTACCCCTAAAAAAGGACATAACAATATGTTTTATTTTCAAAAAAAATATTTTGATACAGAAAAATATGGCTTGTCTAAAAGAAATTGGGGTGTTTCCCTAAACCCCATTTCATGCCATCAAAAGGGATATATGTTGCAAGTATGAAGGTATTGACATTGATGTCAACTAGTTTTTGTTGTCATTAAATTCAACTGTGTATGAAATTTGGTTATTGACTGTATATGTCGAGGATATTGAGAAAATTGTAATAAATAAGGTTAGCAGTTTGTGCATACACAGTTGAGATGTTGAAGAATTTCTATGAGTATATGGAGTTATCCTTATGTTGCTATGTTTGGAAGAGTGTTAGAGTGAATTAAAGTGCTAAAATGATGTCTTTGGTACTTGGTCTCCAAGTGCTTTTGAGAAAATTTGACAAATAGTGAAAATAGTGTTATGCAGGTATTCAATCTATGCTCTGGGATGTGATATGCATTTCTTTTGGGTTGATGCTATTCTTGTGTAGATCTTAGGTATTGTTCATGGCTTTTGGATCATCCTACATTGAGAGATATTTTCACTAGTATGTGAACTGTGCATTTCATTATGTCTGGCTATGGTATGGGAGAAATGTATTTTCTCCACATTTCTCCACATTTTGGTTTTAGGACTTGTGGTTCTAAGAATATGTTGATAATGTTGTTCTCTTTTTTGGTTCAAGAGGATTTGAGCTTTGGTGATGTTGTTGATGAGTTTATGAACTACATTGGACTATAGTAGATGATAGGGTTATTCAAATGTACCAAATGATCATGATTTTCAAGTGAAGTTTTTTGTCTGAAAAGATTGGATTGAGTTAAGGATGCATGTGCTTAACTATTTTATGTGTTTTGCATGAGAGTTGGCCAACCTTATGTTAAACACTACTTGCAAAGTTCATGGAAGTTTTTTGAGGCATGTTGGGACTCATTTAGGTCCTCATTAAGAATATGTATAGGTTTCCCTCATTCTCTTCCACTGTGGGAATTCTTTGGTACTGACCTAATTTAAATTTGTAAATACAAATTTTGTATGGTTGACCTTGGAAGGGTTTCAAGGTTGAAGATGGTATCAGTATGAGTTGAGATGTTTATAAAATATAAGATAGATGCAAGATAGTGATGTATGATGCAATTTTAGGTAGATCAATGTGCATTTCAAAGTGTTGAGTTCCTCAAGGAAGTGAGTTGAAGGTGTACTCTATCTTTCAAGCATTTCTACAAGTGTGTGAGAAAATTGTGTTGGAATCTTTGTTACATTGACATAGTTTTCTCCTTGTAACAATCCTCTTCTATCTTATTTGTGATTTTGTGGTAGTGAGCCCTCATTAGACAGTGTGTCTTATCTTGGTACTGAGCCTCTCTGGTACTGAGCCTCTATATTTCGTTTTGGAACCCTTTATATTGTAAGCTAATCCTCATCATGGTTTTTCCCTCATTTGGTTTTCCACATAAATCTAGTTTTATTATGTACATGGTTTTACTACTTTCAGTTTCTATTTCTACATTTAACAATTAAACATATTATTAGAATAATTTTTTTGTGAATGCATGTAAATCTAACTTTTGTTGAGGGTTTTGAAGTTTAAAATTGCCACAACTGATTCACCCCCATCTCAGTTGTCTTGTTCAACAATTGGTATCAGAACAAGGTTCCTTGGAAAGAGCTTAACGACTTAAGGAAGGTTTGGGATGGTGAACAAGTTCACTATTGAGTGTCCTAGGTTTGATGGCACTGACTATCCATTCTAGAAAATGATGACAGAAGGATATCTAACATACTGCAGATATGAGATTGAGAATTTTATTTAGAACCAATATGTTGCTCCAAAAAATGGTCCAAGAACTTATGATGAGATCAAAGTGCATGAAATCAAAAATAAGGCAAGGTTTATTATTATACATAGTCTTTCACATTTTGAATTGGTTAAAGTTATGAATCTGAAGACTACCAAAGAGGTTTGGGATAAGTTGGAAAAGATGTATGAAGAAGATGAAAAGGTTAAACAAGCAAAGTTGTAGAACTTGGAGGCACAATTTGAGATCTTGCAAATGGGTGAAGATGAGAACATCAAATCCTACATGCAAAGAGTAGATGAGTTGGTAGGTGGAATGAGAGGACTTGGTGAAAAAATAGATGAATCCAGGATAGTGAAGAAGGTACTTAGAACTCTCCCTAATATATACAATGAAAAGGTATCTGCTATAGCGGAAATTGTGGATTATAATACTTACACTAAAGATTAGTTGATTGGTACTCTAACCTCATTTGAAATAAAAAAGCTTGGTTTGAAAAGTGGAACAAAGAAAAAAACTACATTTAAGGCTACAAAAGTGGAAGATCCAAATGAATAAAATCTTTATGAAGTGGAAGAAAATTATGTAAGAAGAATGAAAAGGGATTCGATAAGTATCAAGGTAAATTACCATTTAAATTTTTTAGATGTGGAGGAATAGGTCATTATGCTTCAATATGTCCAAAAAGAGCTGAAAGAAATAAACATAGAGAAGGTAAAAAATTAAAGGAACGATGGTCAAAAGAGCATATTATGTTAATGAAGATGTTGGCATTTCTGATGATGAGTCTGATTATGGAGATTTTGATGATAATGAATGCTTGATCCTAGCTTTAAAAGATGAATCTACTACTGCTAACATTGAAATATGTGTGAAGGAAAGTGCTCAAGAGAAAATAGAAGATACTATGGTCTCTACTCTTCATGCTATTTACAAGAAAAGAACTATTGGGTCATTGATAGTGGCTACTCAAATCACATGACTAGTGACTAAAGTAAGTTTGTTAAACTTGAGAAATATGATGGAGGATTAGTTAAGTTTGGAGATGATTCTAGTGTTCAGATCTGTGGGATAGGTTCAATCATTTTTTATGGCAAGCATAATACTAATGGTATCTACTATGTTAAGGGTTTGAGAAATAATATCTTGAGTGTTGGTGTTACACCCCTATTGTGAAGTTACTATTTACTATTACTACATAGGGTAAATATGAATGTAATGTGAATTTTGGAGATGAATAAAATTATGCTTGTACCTTGTTATCAATATGAATATTATCTCATTTGATGTTATCTTAGTTGATTTCATTCATGGTGAAATACTGCATATAAGTGAATAAATGGTTATTGAATTATTATTATTCTAACTTTGGAAATTCTTATAAATATACTACATATGTTGTGAACAATTGACTGTCGTGTTCATGTGTTAGTGGATGTAGGTATGTTTTCATTCCTCCATGCAGAGGGGAAGTATCACTCGGGAGAAGATCTTGGTCGAGTAACTGATTAAAGTAAACTATCTAAGCATATACACACACCACATTAGAATGATTGAGTTGAGTCAGTTTGTGGGTACTAGGAAACTCATCCTTAGCCAATATGTCTACATTTGAGAATCTTGTTTACTACTACATGCATTATTGGGTGATGTTTATCTATTTGAGCTTTTGAGATCTTTCTTGTACTATTACAATTATATTGGAAAGTGGGATGAATGTGGAAGTATGTGTATATATGCACATGCATGTCAATGATATCTAATGATATGTATGTGCACATGTATAGATGTACCACACGTAAACACTTATCAATATGATGGTAATCATGAAAGGATATATGTGAATTATGAACATATACATATATGTATGGTATATACACGTATCCATATGTATATGTATATCGATACATGTGTACATTGGTGAATGGACACGCTCATACAGATGCATCAATATAGATATACCTACACATATGTGTACATAGAGGCGTATACATTTATATATATATGCACACATTTAATATATACTATCTTGCTTGTACTCATATATATATATCGAATGAATGCTTACATTAGAGGATTGTGATATATAAAAATATATATATGTATGTGTGTGTGTGTAAATATATATTAGTGGTTATATATAAATAGATATATATATATATATATATATATATATATATAAATACATTAGTATTTAAATATATGTGTATATAATATATTATATATATAATAATATATATTTAACATATTATATATGTTATTTCAAAGTCAACTAACTCTTATTAAATTCAATTTATTAAAGGCTATTTATAGTTGATAGAGACTATGAAATGGAGGTCGATTATAGTCATTATTGACTATGTCAAATGAGGTTGATTTAATAGTTAATGACTGTTAACTATAAACCGATTATCATTCAGATGACACACGATTTATGAAATGTTATTACATTTGATATTACTGTCTATGAGATGTTTGAATTGGTTGACTCCATAAGTGAGACCAACTTTGACTTTGTCTAACATAATTAACTACTCAAGTCGATTCATCCAGTTAATGGATCGATGGAAACTTGTTGTCATAAAATGGAAGTTGATTGATTCTTTGGTAGTTTAACCATGCCAAATATGAAGGAAATGGAAATGGAAATGGTGACACCTTTGAATCTGAGTTGTTGTAGATGTCTTCTCTTTGTGGTAATTCAAATTAAGCATATGTTGTTTGAATAGGTCTTTTGATTGCTATCACAAAACAAGTCGACCTGTAGGTGATTAGGCTAATTATTAGCTTAAGAATTCTCCACCTTTCTGATAAGTTTCATGTGTTTCTTTGCATGGATCTTGTTGTCCATTAACATGCCTAAATTGTAGGCTTTGAGGCTTTGAGGCTACTTGGTTGCTCTATAAATAGTTGAACCATTTCATTTGGAAGGGACATATTCCTTTCAAGAGATTACACATATTTTTCAATTCATAATTCTATATTTACCCATCCATACTTTGCTTTGCATTAAGAGAGAGAAAGGAAGTGAGTTCATATAGTTTGAGGAGGTTATATTTTGAGAGAAGTAAGTTGTCAACAAGTGAGATAAAGCTATTTGTGTCATTCTTGAGAAGTTAATTATCAAAATAATTGATGTTGGAGAGGGTTTCATTGCTATCTTTAGTTTGGATAAGTGATAATAGGCATGAGGATCTCTTCTTCTTTGCTATTTTATTTTGAATAATGTGTCTTGCATGCATGGTTGATATGTCTTATCTAGTATATGCATTAGAGAATTTAGATTAATTTGAAAAGGAAGTTGAAGCTATTATGTTGTTTTCATAATGTGTTTTTAAGTACTCCATAGTAGGAGATGGGTTTTTATCATAAGTATTATATTATAGGTGTAATTGAACATGGAAAGCACATATGGTGTATTAGCTAAGTTATTAGTTTAACTAGGAAAGCTTGTGTTTACTCCTAGGATAGATAATCTACTATGGGAGGGAGTTTAATTGCTTACATATAAGTAGGGTTATCCAAGTATATAGGTTATCTTTGGAATTGATGCAGAGAATCTACCAAAAACAACAAACCTTCAAGGGTACTTCTGACCCTAACTACAACTTGAGAAGATCAATCCACAATTCATCAAAAAATCACTTATCTATTCATTTTGACTTGAAATTACAAGGATACCAAACACCAAATCACCATATCAATATTCCAAATTCACCAACTTACCTTAACACATCTTAAACATCTTCATATTGACTGAATCCAACCAAAAACTTTGTTAGAAAACACTGAACCAATCAACATTCACCAATCACACCTCCTTGTAACTATACTCCAAACAAGGAAAAAAGACATCATTCACTCAATATTGCTTCTAATCATTTTTCTGACACTAAATCAATTTTATCATCATCAGACAGACTGAAACAAAGAAAATACCTTGTGAGAAAACCCTGAAACATTCAACTTGATCATAATGCATACTCAAGTCACCAATTTGCACCATGGTTCCACATTGTTGAAAACACCAAAACAACAATTTTTCTTTATAAAAAATTTCCAAGCATTGAAACACCTTTACCAACATCACTTACATAGATTCAAACCAAAATCCATCATGCAAATCACTGTTTTGGAAAATTTCCACTTTCTTGCATTAAAAAAGCAAAATTGCTTGTAGTATTGGAAAACAACTAAATCAGGTGTTTCTCCCAATCCATTTTGAAACATCACAAGCTATTTGCTCCTTCAAGAACCCATTTTGACATACAATTACATACTTCAATATTAGATATACTTCTTTTGAAGTAAGCATCAGAAAACCTGACTGTCCCGTGACAACATGGGCTCAATTAGGCCTTTTTATCAAAGCAACTACCTCCATTTCAACTCCCTGACAATAAATAACCCCAAAAAATATTAGATCATGTTCAAAAAAATTAGAATATTCAATATTTTGACCCCATAATCCTTACCAAAGCCACAAAACATAAACCCTTGTTTCATGCACAACCAAGCTTAACAAATGAGGGTTTATTGTAAAAAACCTTTTCAAACCTCATGCCACCTTGAAAATGCTTCAAACATATTTGAATAGGTCTGCACCAACTATCCAAACTCTCTCCCAATCTATTTGCATGATTTTAAAATGTTTATACAATATTAAGGAAAGAGAAAGACATTACATCATAGGTTCTAGCTACACATAGAAAACAAGATGTTCAAATACCACCATGGAGCCACACTTTTCATGAAGAAAACTCTATGTTTTCTGAGAGATCAGTAGCCAAACATTGGATTCTTGTCTTACCCTGCACTTATCAACACACACATATCTTAAAACACCCTACTCTAACCTACTCCACCAATCTACAAGGCCTAATTCGGTGGAGTAGTCATTTTAACCTAACTAGACTCTCAAACCCCAATTTTGAGGGTTACAAACTGAGTTACAAATATGAGACTTAAACAAATGTTATGCTCAATATATTCCCCCCTAAATGAATTTAAATGAAAGATAGTTCAATGTTCTACTTGAAACAATAAAGTTTTGGGCCTAAAGCTACCGTATCGACCGTACAAAACTAATAAATGACAGAAGAAACACTGTAATTTATGAACATGGTACTTTCATTAAAAGAAACTCTTCAAGAATACAATCTTCGATTATGCCTCAGCCTTACAATGCTTTTTAAAGTTTACATTAGTTATAATACCTTCCTTTCCATATTCAACTGACTAACCACCTTCTACAACGAGTTGACTCTTCATCTTCTTGAAATTTTGCATTTTGCTTGCACTTTTGCATCTTTTTCAGTTTTTGTAACTTTTTGACACTTTTGAAAATTGACTTCCTAAAGACCTATTTAAGGACTCAAATACATTTGTAATGAATCTTTTACATTCACATCATAATAGAAATTCAAATTTTACAAAATTTCCAAATGGAGGCAAAACAACACTATTGGGTGCTCCTACACCAAACAACGAGCCTAAAAAAAAAGCTTTCCAAGTCCCTTTGGAAACACATTGCTAGAGTTCATTCTACTTCTCAACATGTCTTGAAATACTTCTTCTTTATTTCTCTTGAATGTTGCTCTTGTCTTTGTCTTGGTTCCATCCTTTGCTTTCAGCTTTGTCTTCATTTCTGACTTCTCTTTTCTTCACTTGTCTTTATTTTTCTTTTGCCATCTCTTTCTCTACCCATCAGGTTCACAATCACTCTTCTCATTCAAAAGGACACAAGACTATCCTTTCATAGCTCAACTTTCCACTAACCTTTTCTCACTCAAAGGACATAGGAATATCCTTTCACATTTCCTTTCTAAGAAACCTTTCCTCTTTTCCAACAATTGATCCTTGACCTTCTCTGACCAATCATCTTTTCATCTACTCCCATCAATGGAGTACTCTCAAAATGACTTAGAACTCTTCAAATGGCTGCAAACTCAAGTGCTTCTCAGACAGGTATCCATCTCCCCCAATGCCACTCCACACCAACTCAACAAACCATCCATCTTACCCAAAAATAGATCTTGGAAGATGCCTCACTCTCTCTATGTACCTTCTCCCTTGCTTAATCTTTGTTGGAGGATGGTGAAACATAGACCTCAGCTTGTCTGCCGACACACAACTTCTCAAAACTCTTCCTCTCTGCAGCTTAGATGGATCAAGCACCTACAACCAACCAACAACTCAACAAAAACTTAATCAACTAGATCCGCTAGCTTTGATACCAATTGATGCAAAGAATCTACCAAAAACAACAAACCTTCAAGGGTAATTCTGACCCTAAACACAACTTGAGAAGATCAATCCACAATTCATCAAAAACTTACTTATCTATTCATTTTGAGTTGAAATTACAAGGCTACCAAACACCAAATCACCATATCAGTATTCCAAATTCACCAACTAACCTTAACACATATTAAACATCTTCATACTGACTAAATGCAAAAAAAAACTTTGTTAGAAAACACTGAACCAATCAACATTCACCAATCACACCTCCTTGCAACTATATTCCAAACAAGGAAAAAAGACATCATTCACTCAATCTTGCTTCTAATCCTTTGTTTGACACTAAATCAATTTTATCATCATTAGATAGACTGAAACAAAGAAAATGCCTTATGATAAAACCATGAAACATTCAACTTGATCATCATGCATACTCAAGTCACCAATTTGCACCATGGTTCCACATTGTTCAAAACACCAAAATGACAAATTTTCTTTCTAAATTTTTTCCAAGCACTAATAAACCTTTACCAACATCACTTACATAGATTCAAACCAAAATCCATCACTCAAATCACTATTTTGGTAGATTTCCACTTTCTTGCATTCAAAAAGAAAAATTGCTTGTTTTATTGCAAAACAACTAAATCAAGTGTTTCTCCCATTCCATCTTGAAAAATCACAAGATATTTTCTCCTTCAGGAACCCATTTTGACATACAATTACATACTTCAATATCAGATATACTTGTTTTGAAGTAAACATCAGAAAACCTGACTGTCTCGTGACAACATGGGCTCAATTAGGCCTTTTTATGAAAGAAACTACCTCCATTTCAACTCCCCAACAACAAATAACCCTAAAAGATCTTAGATCATGTTCAAAAACATGAGAATATTCAATATTTTGACCCATAAGCCTTACCAAAGCCACAAAACATAAACCCTTGTTTCATGCACAACCAAGCTTAACAAATGAGGTTTAATTGTAAACAACCTTTTAAAACCTCACAACACCTTGAAAATGCTTCAAACATATTTAAATAGGTCTACACCAAATATCCAAACTCTCTTCCAATCTATTTGCATGCTTTTACAACGTTTTCCACCATGGAGCCACAATTTTCATGAAGAAAACTCTGTATTTTCTGAGAGATCAACAACCAAACATTGGATTCTTGTCTTACCATGCACTTATCAACACACACACATCTTAACACACCCTACCCTAACCTACACTGATCTATAAGGCCTAATTCAGTGGAGTAGTCATTTTAACCTAACTAGACTCTCAAACCCCAATTTTGAGGGCTCCAGACTGAGTTACAAATATGAGGATTAAACAAAGGTTATGCTCAATATATTCCTCCCTAAATGGATTTAAATGAAATCTAGTTCAATGTTCTACTTGAAACAATAAATTTTTGGGCCTAAATCTACCATACAAACCATACAAAATTGATAAATGACAGAAGAAACACTGTAATTTATGAACATGGTACTTTTATTAAAAGAAAATCTTCAAGAATACAATATTTGATGTTGCCTCGGCCTTACAATGCTCTTTTAAAGAAATTTACATCAGTTATAATACCCACCTTTCCATCTTCAACTGACTAACCACCTTCTACAATGAGATGACTCTTCATCTTCTTGAAATTTTGCATCTTTTTCAGTTTTTGCAACTTTTTGACACTTTTGCAAATTGACTTCCTAAAGACCTATTTAAGGACTCAAATAAATTTGTAATGACTCTTTTACATGCACATCATAATAGAAATTCAAATTTTACAAAATTTCCAAATGGAGGAAAAACAACACTATTGGGTGCTCCTTCACCAAGAATGAAGGACTATCCATTGAAGGAAATACCTAGCTTGAGCACTTGTTAAGTAGGTTTATTCCAAGTAGAATAATATGGTGATAGGTTATCTAGGATGATGGACTATCCATTGAAGGAAATATCTATGCATAGCTTAAGATAGCCTTAAGTCAAATCGGCCCTAAGTAGTGTATGTGATAGATGACCCTCGGTAGAACATACTGAATGAAACACTTTGGCGAAAGTACTGTGATGACCTTTGGCTCCACTGTTAGTTCACCATGATCAAGTATTACATGCTAGATAGAGTTTTTGGGATTACAAGTTCTAGTTATGTAGGACACAACACTATGCTTAGTTGGTTGTCGTTATCGGTTACTCTATCAATCTCTTTGTCGAAGGGAAGGTACATCTATTGAATGATAGATGTGCAGGGGATGGAATTATGAGTCTATGGTTGGTGGAAAAGTTTCTGAGTGATGTTTCTCCTCCACAACAGGTGACAAAAGAACCAAGATTTGAAAGGAAGGATCATGGACCATCTTACAACTATTTTTTCTAAATCTCTTTGAGCTATGTATGTAATTTTATTCTTTCTTGCATTGATGTATTTTATGAAATGAAAGAAATTCATGTTGTAATATGTTGCATCTTGATCAGAAATTATCAATAAAGAAAATTTATTGTAGCGGTTTGTTACTCAGTTTATTACTTGTAAGTTGTAAATTTAGAAATTGTTACTTCATTGAAGGGTTAGTACATTACATGTGGTATCAAAGCTACCAGGTTTAGCTCTGGAACCTATGAGCTTTTCATTATTTCCTTCCAATGTTATCTAATGTTGTGAATTCTTCTATCAGGATAGTACGTCTCAGATTAACGGCTTGAAAGTCAATAATCAGATACCTAAAGGCCAAGAAGGAAAGGGAATCCATTGTTAGAACAATAGATGGAACCAACTATGACAATGTTATCTGGTTGAGTGACACAAAAACTTTTAATCATGCACTTTCTTGTATTAGTGATGTGAAGAGGAAGATGAAGATGGAGGCTATGTACAATTACCTACCAACCATCTCACTAGAAATTTATGAGTCATTACCACTTTCTAGGGATATGCCTTCAAAAGAAAGTGTTAGTCTGGAATTCATATTTAGGGATCCTAGAGTTCTACCACTGGCTGAAGTAATAGTAATTTATTTGAGTAACATGTTTGAGGGATATGTACCATGGACACCACCAGATGAGAAATGGTCTCATGAACAATTTTTTTCAAAAGGGTGGACTACATTTTTTATGAACACCATATTGACATTGCCTCTCGTAACTATGTATCGGATGATAAATCTAAAGGTTATTATCCTTTTTGGGATAGATACGAACAAATGAGAGATGAAAAAAAAGATAGGGAGCAACAATTGTCTCAATCTGTAGGTTATACTCCTTTAAGTTGTGTCTGAGAGTGAATCTGAAGGATACTCTCCACTCAACTATATGAATAGTCACTCCATGTAATCGAAAGGATATTGAAATCCTCAAGAAATGAATAAAATTATGTGTTTATCAAAAGAAGCGTGTGCTTAATCTTATGTGGAATTCTTCTGTACATATGAAAGTTTATTTTCATATTTTCCATAAGATAATTGATAACATAATTTATTCTAACATAGATAAACATTCAAGTAGAGACCAATTGCATAAGGATGGTGAGGACATGAACTGATCTCAATGGAAGTCAAGTGGTTGGACAAGGAACTGTTGGAGTAGAGGCTAGGCTTGACCAAATCTTGGAAAGGTTGGCTAACCTTGAACAAGAAAGAGTTAAGGATAGTGTAGAAAAGGAAGTACCCATTAATGAGCATGAAGGAGAAAATTATTCCCATGAGCATAATGAAACCCATAATCATGAGAAGGGAAAATCACTTAAGCCATTTGTGGAAAGGAATAAGAAGCTTGTGGCTTCTAAACATTCAAGGGACATGAAGAAGGTTATTCCACCTAAGTTTGATGTTAGTACTGGAGGTGATGACGCTGAGGTGTGGCTTGTTCAAATGGAAAATTATTTTGAAATACAAAACTATGATGAGGTTACTAAAGTTGCATGGGGTGCATATTAGTTAGTAGGGGAAGCCTCTAACGGGTGGATGAACAAGAAGTTGGAACTTAATATCAACTCATGGAAGCTGACATGGGGAGAATTAGTGGATATTTTTCACAAAATATGGTTACCACAACTTTATTATGACCAAAAACTTTCGGATTTCCAAGGTTTGAAAAAAGGTAACATGACAGTTAATGAATACTGGGAGTTCACCTAACTTCTGCGCTATGTTCCCATATATCATAAGGATGAGTGCTTTCATATTATGAAATTTATAATGGGAATTAATAGTCAAATTGGAGGAGAATTGGATAGGAATGTTCCAACAATAATGGATCTTGCATATGAGAAAGCAATTAAGCAAGAGCAAAAGCTTAGGGCTAATTCCACTCATCAAGAAAGAAGAGAGAAAAAGAAGGATGTGGAAGTACCTAACAAGATAGTTCCAAAGAAGGATGGATCAGTGTAAAATTTTCCAAGGAAAAATGGGAAAATATTTTGCAATAATGGAAAAGAGATTAGGAGAGAGCGGAAAATGAATAATTCTAGCATGGGTAATACCAATAAGACTAGTGAAAATATCAACAAGTTTGGGAAAACCATAGGGAAAAGATGGACACCTACAAGATTTTTTATATGTAGAGGGGATCACTATGCTAATGAGTGTCCCAATAATTTTTTTGGATAATTACCATATGGTAATCCATTACCCACTCAACAAGCAATGTTTCAGCTTAAGATACATGCAGCAATGGATGATCATCAGGCAAAGTACCAAGTAACTCTAGTTGAAACACCAGGTATTTTGTTTGGATTACCTTTTTTTTTTCTTATTGAAATTGGTGCAATCGAGAATTTAATTTCACCTAGAATAGGTAAAAAATTATCTAGAAAGTCGGGGAACATGGAAAAGTCTTGGAATGTAGAGTATGCAAACTAGACAAGAGCAAAGGTGGATCAATGTCTATTTGAGGCTAGAATAGAACTACCTAGCTTTTCTACAGAAGTGAACCTTTATGTCGCACCTTTAGGATCATATGATGTTATCCTAGGAATGAATTGTTTGTGGAAACATAGGGCTAAGGTAGACTACCATGCTAATACTATAGAATGCCTAGATGATTTTGGAAATCAAGTTAAATTCCAAGGGATACCTAGAGAGGTTAGGGTTCGACAAATTACAACAATGCAACTTATAAGAGCTAAGAAGAAAGGGTGTAAAATCTTCACCGTAAAGATAGAATAACTTGGGAAGGATATAGATGATTCAAAGTTCCAAAGTTTACAGGAACTAGAAGATGGTGAAATAGATGAAACTGGAAAATTGGATATGGAGAAGCATCTAATATTAAGGAAATTTTTGGATGTGTTTCCAAAGGAGTTACCAGGGTTGCCTCCGAAAAGAATATTTGACTTCTCTATAGATATAGTTCAAGGATCATAACCTATTTCTAAATTACCCTATAGGATGAAAACCACTGAACATATGGAACTTAAGACACAATTGAATGAATTGTTCTTGAAAGGACTGATAAGGCCAAGTGCATCACCTTGGGGAGCACTAGTCATCTTTGCTAAGAAGGATGGTACATTGTGTTTGTGTATCGACTAATGTATGCTTAAAAAAGATATGATTAAGAACAAGTATTCGTTACCACACATTGACAACCTTTTTGATCAAATTAGGGGTGTCGCCGTATTCTCTAAAATAGATCTGAGATCCAGATATCACCAATTGAGGATTAAGGATGAAGATATCTTTAAAGTTGCATTCAAAACCAGTTATGGGAACTATGAGTTCACTATTTTATCTTTTGGTTCAACAAATGCACCTGTAGCATTCATGAACTCGATGAATAGTGTGTTTAGGGATATTACCTTGACAAATTTGTACTAGTTTATCTAGATGATATATTGATTTATTCTAGAAATGAGGAAGAACATTGCAAGCATTTAGAAATGGTCCTACAAAGTCTAAGAGAGCATAGGTTGTATGGTAAACTTTCCAAGTGTACATTCTTCTAGAAGAGGGTACATTATTTAGGTCATATTATTTTAGTAGATGGAATTACTATAGAACCAACTAAGATCAAAGCAATAATTGAGTGGCCTATACCTAAGAGTGTAACGGAGATAAGAAGTTTCATGAATTTTTCAAGGTATTATAGGAAGTTTGTTGCAAAATTTTCTAAGATCGCTTTCCCAATTACTTCTTTGCAAAAGAAAGGAAAGAGATTTGAATGGCCTGAGAAGTGTCAAGAGGCTTTTGACCTACTCAAGGATAAATTAACCATCACACCTATCTTAAAAGTACCAGATCCTGAAGGTAACTTTATGGTTATCATGGATGTATGTAGAGAAGGGTAGGAGGTGTACTAATGCAATATGGGAAAGTAATTGCTTATGAATCTAGGAAGCTGAAACCTTATGAGATGAATTATGCATCACATGATTTAGAATTAGTAGTTGTGGTTCATGCATTGAAAATGTGGAGGAACTATTTTCTAGGAAAACCATTTGAGTTGAAAACTGACCATAATGGGTTAAAGTACCTTTTTACTCAACCTAATCTGAACGCTAGACAAAGAAGATGGTTAGAGTTAATAGCTGACTATGATTTTAATATCATTTATATTAAGGGGAAAGTAAATTGGGTTGTTGATGCATTAAGTCGAAGATGAAAAATTGCTTCTATAGTAACAATCCAAACTGATTTTAATGAGAAAGTACTCCAAAAGTGCAAGGAAGATGAGTATTACTTGCAAGTTAAGCAAGCACTCACTAATAATGCACAAGATTCTAGGTATGAAGGTTTTCAATTTGAACGTAATGGATTACTTAGATATAATGGTAGAATGTATGTACCTAATGTAAAGGAATTAAGAAATATGGTATGGAAGGAAATACACGAAGCACCGTACTCTAGACATCCCGGAGTGACGAAAATGATGGCTAATGTAAAACCATTATACTTCTAGAAGGGAATGAGGGGAGATGTCACTAGTTTTGTGGCTAGGTTTCTTGAGTGTCAAAGGGTGAAAGATAAACATCATCATCTTGCAGGCTTGTTATAATCACATGATATATCATAAAGGAAGTGGTAAGTCATAAGTATGGACTTTGTGCAAGGATTTCCTAAGTCAAGGAATAAGCATAATGCCATTTTTGTGGTAGTAGATAAGCTTACAAAAATAACACATTTTATACCAGGGAACCTAATTGATGGAGCACTTGTCATAGAAATAAAATTCATGTAGGAAGTGTTTAGATTGCATGGGATTCCTAAAAATATTATTTCAAATAGGGATGCATGAGTCACTTCTAGGTTTTGGAAAACCTTGTTTTCTGCACTAGGGACTCAGTTGAATATTAGCTCACAATATCATCCGGAAATGGATGGGAAAATGGAAAGGGTAAATCAAGTATTAGAAGACCTACTTAGGATGTATTGTATGGATCAACAATACAAGTGGGAGGATTACTTACCCTTAGTTGAATTTTCTTACAATAACTCTTGTCATTTTGCTATAAAGATGGCTCCTATCAAACCTTTGCATGGCCAAAAGTTTCAAACTCCTATAAGTTGGGATAAACTTGAGAATTGAGTGAGTCTTGGGCTAGAAATGTTGGCTGAAATGGATGAACAAGTTAAGATTGTTAAGCAAAGGCTAGCTGAAGCTAGCGATAGATAGAAAATCTACACTGATGCTAAGAGAGTGCCCCATAATTTTTCCTTAGGTGACAAAGTATTGTTGAGAGTGAAACCTCACAAAAGCTCCATTATATTTTGAAAGTCTTCTAAGTTAGCCCAACATTATGTTGGAATTTTTGAGATTCTAGAGGAAGTGAGTCCAGTAGCCTATCAAATCACTTTGCCACTAGCTCTTGCCAGAATGCATAATGTATTCCATATGTCCTACCTTAAAAAGTATATACCATGGGATGATCATGTAATTGATTGGACTGCTTTATAGGTATGGGACCATGGAGTAGTAACTCTTGAGCCCGTCAAGGTGCGAGGAACATGTAAGATACACTTGCGTAACAAAGAGGTCTTGCAATGCAAAGTCCAGTGGGACCAATATGCAGAAGAATCAACTACTTGGGAGGACTATGCAGAAATTCAGCAAAAAATTCCTCATATTCTTAGTGCTTTTGAGAATGTTTGAGAAATGTGTTGATAGTTGCTATGTTTTAATAATACCTTAGGTTATCAAAGACAATCATTCATAAGGGGGGGATTATGTTACACCCCAATTGTGAAGTTACTATTTACTATTACTATATAGGGTAAATATGAATGTAATGTGAATTCTGGAGATGAATAAAATTATGTGTGTACCTTGTTATCAATATAAATATTATCTCATTTGATGTTATCTTAGTTGATGTTATTCATGGTGAAATATTGCATATAAGTGAATAAATGGTTATTGAATTATTATTATTCTAAATTTGGAAATGCTTATATATATATATATGCTGGAATTGTGTGCCTCAATCCCACAGGCTGAAACTTCTTGTGAGAAATTTTGGTGAGACTAACAAGATGTCTGGCCAATCTACTAGTTGATCTTGGACTGTTGCTGTGACCTCCTGAATGTCTTGGCGATCGGCATCTGAAACCTTCGGTGTAACCTTGGATTGTTGGAATGTGTTTCGGAAATGATAGGAAGTCTTGCCGATATCGGTGTGACCTTTGGTCTGTTTGGCCGATGTGATAATCGGTATGACTTGCTCCTATCAGAAGGAAGTCTTTGCGACTAGGAGATGTCTGGCTGACAGTTGGTGTCTATCGGATATCGGGTGACTCTGGGTGACAAACGGTGTCGGGGAGAGTCTTGGACAGTCGGTATGTCTCATACCGACAAGAGAAGTCTTGCTGATAATTATACACCTATGGTCATTGAAGTAACTCATGTGTTTCGGGATGAAGTCTTGGCGACATGGAAATTCTCACCGACAATGTTACTTTTGAGTCATCGGTGTGACATAAGGGTTCGATATGAAGTCTTGGCGATAGGGTGATGTCTTGCTGATAGGTAACGAAGGGTTTGATAAGACTTTGAGTGACAAGTGGTGTCGGGGAGACCCTTGGCCAAAAGGCTTGTTTTGATATGAGGTCTTGCCGATATGAAATGTCTCGCCGACACCGATAGCATATGGTCATGGGGGTAACACAAAGGTCTCAGGAAGATCTCTCAGTGACTATGTAAAGTATTGCCGATGGGTATACCTTGGTTCCTTCAAGGTGACAAAAGTCTTCGGTGTAACCTCTTATCAATAGCGATAAGTCTTGCCGACTGGGATGTTTTAGTATAACATGAAGAGCTCGGTGTGATGTCTTGGTGAAAAACGATTGTCTCAACAAATGGAATACTCACGTCTACATGACTTCAAGACTTCAGTATGAAGTCTTGGTGAACTGTGGTAGTCTTTTCGATGGCAAAGTTGAGGTCGATGTGACTTGTGAACATTGGTATGAGTCTTTCCGATGAGGAAACTCTTGCCGATAGGAATGCAATGGATGTCGGTGGTTTCGGTATGACTTGTGGCTTTCGCTATATCATCTTGCCGACTGTTGGAACCTACGCCAATATCGAATGTTGGTCGTGTTGGCATTGGGGAGACACGGTTAGTGTCTCACCGACATGCCAACACAGGTTGAACACCCTTGACCATTTGAAGAATTCCCTACGTGGTGTGATCTGGACGTATTATCTTCTATGCAAGGAAGTGAAAACATCTACGATACTGAGCTGGATGATTCGATAGTTGTGATCCGACAGTTGGAAGAAAACTATTTCACAGAGGTTGTAGAGAATGAATGTATATATGTATGCATTGGATGTTTTGAAGAGTGTTGAGAAGAGAGCTGAAGAGAAGAAGAGAGAGAGACAACCTAATCGAAATTAAAGTTACCGAAGGATCAATGTAGGAAATGAACTGTGTTTGTTTCTGCTTTAGGACATAGTTGTATGTTTCTTTGAGGCAACCTAATCGAAATTAAAGTTACTAAAGGCACTACTATTCTTGGAGATTACTCTGAGATACCCTAATTTTTTCCTTACAATATATATATATATTGCATATGTTGTGAACAATTGACTGTCATGTGCATGTGTTAGTGGATCCAAGTATGTGTTCATTCCTCTAGGAAGAGGAGAATTATCACTCGAGAGAAGATCTTGGTCGAGTAACTAGTAAAAGTAAACTATCTAAGCATATAAACACACCACATTACAATGATTGAGTTGAGTCAGTTTGTGGGTAGTAGGGTAAGTCATCCTAGCCGATATGTCTTTATTTGAGAGTCTTGTTTACTACTACATGCATTATTGGGTGATGCTTATCTATTTGAGCTTTTGAGATCTTTCTTGTACTATTATGATTATACTGATAAGTGGGGTGAATGTGGAAGTATGTGTATATATATGCCCATGCATGTCAATGAGATCTAATGACATGTATGTGCACATGTAAACACTTATCAATATGATGGTAATCATGAATGGCTATATGTGAATTGGATGTGAACATATACATATATGTATGGTATATACATGTATCCATATGTATATGTATATCGATACATGCGTACGTTAGCAAATGGACACGCTCATATGGATGCATCGATATAGATATACCTACACATACGTGTACATAGAGGTATATACATTACATTAAATGTGTGCATTTATATATAAATGCACACATTTAATGTAATGTATATACCTCTATGTACACGTATGTGTAGGTATATCTATATCGATGCATCCGTATGAGCGTGTCCATTTGCTAACGTACGCATGTATCGATATACATATACATATGGATACATGTATTTTAATATAATGTGTTTATTATATATGATCTTTCCTATACTCATATATATATAAATATAAATATACATACATACATATATATATATATATATATATATATATATATTGAATGAATTCTTGCATTATAGGCTTGTGATATATATAAATATATATAATGATATATATTTAACATATTATATATGTTATTTGAAAATCGACTAACTCTTTTTAAATCCGATTTATTAAAGGTTGTTTATAGTCGATAGAGACTATAAAATGGAGGTTGATTATAGTCATTATTGACTATGTCAAATGAGGCCGATTTAATAGTTAATGATTGTTAAGTGTAAACTGATTATCATTCAGATGACAGATGATTTATGACATGGTATTGAATTTGATATTGATGTCTATGATATGCTTGAATTGGTCGATGCCATAAGTGAGACCAACCTCAAATTTTTCCAATGTAATTAACTACTCAAGTTGATTCATCCACTTAATGGATCGATGGAAAATTGTTGTCATAAAATGGAAGTTGAATGATTCTTTGGTAGTTTAACAACACCAAATATGAAGGAAAGGGAAATGGAAATGGAAATGGCACCACCTTTGAATCTGAGTTGTTGTAGATGTCTTCTCTTTGTGGCAATTCAAATTAAGCATATGTTGTTTGAATAAGTATTTTGATTGTTGTCACAAAACAAGTCACCTATAGGTGATTAAGGTGAGGATTAGCTTAAGAATTCACCACCTTTGTGATAAGTTTCATGTGTTGTTTTGCATGGAGCTTGTTGTCTATTAAAATGCCTAAACTACTTTGAGGCTGCTTGGTTTCTCTATAAATAGTTGAACCATTTCATTTGGAAGAGATGCATTCCTTTCAAGAGATTACACATCTTTTGCAATTCATAATTCTATATTTACCCATCCATACTTTTCTTTGCATTAAGAGAGAGAAACAAAGTGAGTTCATATAGTTTGAGAGGAGGTTATATTTTGAGAGAAGTAAGCTATCAACAAGTGAGATAGAGCTATTTGTGTCATTCTTGAGAAGATGACTATCAAGCTAATTGTTGTTGGAGAGGGTTGCATTGATGTCTTTAGTTTGGATAAGTGATAACAGGCATGAGGATATCTTCATTTTTATTTTATTTTGAATGATGTGTCTTGCATACATGGTTGAGATGTCTTATTCAGTGTATGCATTAGAGAATTTAGATTAATTTGAAAAGGAGGTTGAAGCTATTATGTTGTTTTCATAATGTTTTTTTAAGTACTCCATTGTAGGAGATGGGTGTTTATCATAAGTATACACTAGGTGTTATTGAACATAGAAAGCACATATGGTGTATTTAGCTAAGTTATTAATTTAACTAGGAAAGCTTGTGTTTACTCCTAGGATAGATGATCGATTATGGGAGGGAGTTTAAGTACTTACATGTAAGTAAGGTTATCCAAGTATATAGGTTATCTTTGGAATGAAGGAATATCCATTGAAGGAAATACCTAGCTTGAACACTTACTAGTTAAGTAGGTCTATTCCAAGTAGAATAAAATGGTGATAGGTTATCTGGGATGATGAGCTATCCATTGAAGGAAATACCTATGTGTAGCTTAAGATAGCCTTAAGTAAAATCAGCCTTGAGTAGTGTATGTGATAGATGACCCTCAGTAGAACATACTGAATGAAACACTTTGGCCAAAGTAGTGTGATGACCTTTGGCTCCACTATCAGTTCACCGTGTTCGAGTATTACATGCTAAACAGAGTTTGTGGGATTACAAGTTCTAGTTATGTAGGACACAACACTATGCTCATTTGGTTTTCGTTGTCGGTTACTCTACCAATCTCTTCATCAAAGGGAAGGGCCATCTATAGAATGATAGATGTGCGGGGGACTGCATTATGAGTATGTGGTTTATGGAAAAGTGTCTGAGTGATGCTTCTCCTCCACAATAGGCGTTAGAAGATCCAAGACTTGAAATGAAGGATCTTGGACCATCTTATAGCTATTTGTTCTAAATCTCTTTGAGCTATGTATGTAATTGTATGCTTTCTTGCATTGATGTATTTTATGAAATGTAGAGGAATTCATGATGCAATATGTTGCATCTTGATTAGAACTTATCAATAAAGAAAATAATTCTTTTTTGCTATGGTTTGTTACTCAGTTTATTTACTCATAAGGTGTAAATTTAGAAATGTTTACTTCATTGAAGGGTTAGTACGTTATAGTTGTAAAAATGTGTAAAAAGGGATATAATCTTGTGTTCAAGGATGAAAAATGTGAAATCAGAAAAGGGTCTAAAATAGTGATTGTTGTTGGCAAAAGGACTGAAGGAAACATCTATCAACTTAAAATTGTTGGTGTACATTGCTTTATGTCTCAAATTAATGATAGTTGGCTATGGCATTGGAGGATGTGTCATATGAATTTTGATAATATGGTGAGAATCAGTGCAATACAAGTTGTGAGAGATTTACCAAGAATTACAAAACTAGTTAATGTTGTCTGCAAGGACTGTTAGTTTGGAAAGCAAGCTAGAAACAAATTTAGGTCAAGTGAACAATGTACTACTAGACTATTGAAATTGATTCATACAGATATTTGTGGTCCTACAAGGGTAAGAATTCTACAAGGTGACAGGTATTTTATGCTATTGATGATTACTCTAGAATGACATGGGTTACTTTTCTTAGAGAGAAAAATGATGCATTAGAAAAAATCAAGGAATTTAAGGCAATGGTTGAGAATGAGATAGATTTGAAAATAAAACATTTGAGGTATGACAGAGGTGGTGAATTCACCTCCAGTGAGTTTAACATGTTTTGTGAAGCCCATGGAATAAGAAGAAAATTTGCTACCCCTAGAACTCCTTAGTAGAATGGAGTTAATGAAAGAAAGAACAAGACAACTCAAGAAGCTGCTAGAACAATGATAACAGAGACAGGTCTACTGGAAGTTTACTAGAGAGAAGCAATTCACACTACTGTTTATGTGTTCAACTGAATTCAAGCAAAAGCTAATAGTACTAAGATGCCCTATGAGCTATGGTATGGAAAGATTATTACTTTCAAGTATTTCAAGGCATTTGAAAGAAAATGTTATATTAGGAGAGATGAAAATCTAGGAAAGTTTGATGCTAGGTGTGATGAAGGTATTTTCCTTGGATACTCTACTCGAAGCAAAACTTATAGATGTTATAGTAAAAGGCTAATAAAGGTTGTAGAAAGCACAAATGTCAAGGTTGATGAAGCATTGAATAATTCAATTGAAGTTGATGGATATGTATCAGATGAACTTGATTGCAAAGAAGTAGAAGAAATTGTTGGAGAACAAGAAGTGCAGAATGAAGAAGAAGCTCTGGAAAAGGATCCTAGAACCCCTAAGTATGTGCAAAAGAATCATTCAAAAGATCAAATTATTGGAGACAAGAGGGAAGTTTTATTAACAAGAAGAAAAGCTACTGAAGTTGAGGTAAACTATTGTTTACTTTTTGAAGTTGAGCCTAAGATAGTTAGTGAGGCATGTAAAGATGACCATTGGATGAAAGCAATGGAAAAGCTTATGCAAATTGAGAAAAATAAAACTTGGGAATTGGTTCCTAGACCAACAAACAAGAACATAATTGGAAGTAAGTGGATTTTTAGAAACAAACTGAATGAGAATGGAGAAATGGTAAGAAACAAGGCAAGGCTTATGTGTAAGGGCTACTCACAAGTGGAAGGTATAGATTTCCAGCAGACATTTTCTCTAGTGGATAGAATGGAAGCTATTAAAAAAAAATTGGCATTTGTTTCTCACAAAGATTTTAAAGTTTACTATATGGATGTGAAGTCTTCATTTTTGAATGGTGATTTAGAAGAAGAATTCTGCATGGAACAACTAGATGGATTCTATTTTTCAGACCAACCAGATATGGTTTGTAGATTGAAAAAGGCTTTATATGGTTTCAAGCAAGCTCTAAAAGCCAGGTATGCATGATTGGAAAAATATTTGATTTAACAAGGTTTCAACAAAGGTACTACAGATAGCAATCTATATTTCAAAATTATAGATGACAAGATCTTGATAGTAGTTGTGTATGTGGATGACATTATTTTTGGAGGAAATGAAACTATGTTTAAGATGTTTGTTGAAGAAATGAAAAAAGAGTTTGAGTTGTCTATTTTTGGTGAGATGAATTTCTTCCGTGGAATACAAATCAATCAAACAAACAAAGGGATCTTTATTTCACAATCAAAGTATGCAAAATAAATGTTGAAGAAATTTGGGATGGATAGTTCCAAACCAATATGAACCCCTATGGTAACTTCCTACAAATTGAGTAAGGATGATGATTCACCTAAGGCTGATCAGAGAAAATATAGATCAATGATTGGAGGACTGCTATATTTGACTGCTTCTAGACTAGATATCATGCATGTAGTTTTACTTGTGGCTATATTTCAAGAAGATCCAAAAGAAGCACATGTTGCAACTATTAAGAGGATATTTAGATATCTAAAAGGAACTCCAGACTATGGCTAATGGTATCCTAGGGATATTGATTTTACACTAAGTGCTTATATAGATGCAAATTGGGTAGGTTGTGTTGATGATAGAAAAAGTAAAAGTGGTGGCACATTCTTTCTTAGATGCAAATTGGTATCATGGTTAAGAAAAAAGAAAGATTTAGTTTCCTTACAAGAGTTTTGTGGATGCAACAGACATTGAAGGATATCAGAGTAATGTATGATGATCCCATCTCTATTTTATGTGATAATAAAAGTGCAATTAACATTTCAAAGAATCTAGGGATGCACGTAAGGAAAAATCATATATCAATCAGGTATGACTTTTTGAGGGAGAAGCTCATTAAAAATGAAGTAAATCTTGAGTATATACCTACAAAGGATCAAATTGCTGACATATTTACTAAGGCTCTTCCTAAAGATACTTTTGAGTATCTCTGGGAGAAATTGGGGGTTATTGCCCCTCCTTTATTGAACCAAATGCATATGGAGATGCATCAGTCCAGTGGAGCTATGGATCTATCTTCCTTCTTGACTAATGTTTGGTGGCTATCTCTCAGGGGGGAGTAGTTAGTGTCATGTGTTGTCATTGTGTAGTTGATTGGATGTACTCCTAAGGGGGGAATATTTAGAGCTAGTATAGATCTTGCTTCAATGTCAAAAGGAGAGAGCAATGCAAAAAAAAATTTTGTCTTTTCCATTGCTGTCAAGGGGGGAGAGAAAGCATCATGTGAAAAAGTTTATCTACACAAGGGAAGAGAAAGTAAAATAAATCATGAGAAAGTGTGTTCAAAGTTGTGTTGTCTTTGATGGTTTTTTACATCATTTGTTGCCATCAATGACAAAGAGGGAGTTTGTTGCAAGTATGAAGGTGTTGTCATTGATGTCAACTAATTGCTATTGTCACTGATGTCAAATATATGTATGGAAGTTGGTTATTGACTATTTATGTCAAGGATATTGAGAAAATTTTAATAAAGAAGGTTCGCAGTTTGTGGATGTATAGTTGAGATTTTGAAGAAGTGCTATGATTACATGGAATTATCCTTATGTTGTTATGTATAGAAGAGTTTTAGAGTGAAGTAAAGTGCTGAACTAATTTCTTCTTCTGGGTTGATGCTATGCTTGTGCAGATATGACATATTGTCCATGGCAATTGATAGTTGTTATATATAGAATTTGGGCTTCTGGATCATCATACAATGCAAGATATTTTCACCATTATGTGAACTGTGCATTTTTGTGTGTCTGGTTGTGGTTTGGGAGAAATGTATTTACTCCAAATTTCTTTGCGTTTTGGTTTCAAGACTTGCAGTTTTGAGAATATGTTGATAATTTTATTCTCTTGCTTGGTTCAAGAGGATTTGAGATTTGGTGTTGTTGATGATTTTATGAACTACAATGTACTATAGTGGCTGACAAGGTTATTCAAATGTACAAAATGATCATGCTTTTCAAGTGAATTTTGTTGTGAAGCTTCTGGATGAATTTACATGTATTCATTGCATACTCTAAATCATGTTCAAGTGAAGTATATTGTGTTAGAACTGTAAAATGCTGAAATTTTACAAGTTGTTTCATACCCCTGAGTATCTGAACGAGTCCTCATCATAAGCACAAAAGCCTCTCTTCATAACATTTTTCCCATATTCTATCACGTGGTCCCATAGAATCCATCAAGTCTTGAATGTTTCACATTATAATGCCTATCGACAAGAGATGGTCAGGGTTGACTTGACCCATAATGCATTCTATTACTGATATATATTTGTTGCAATTTATCGGCAAGACTTCAGGGGTGTCACACCAATCGGAACTCATCTGTAGGCACATGTCGGCGTGACACGATTCATTGTCTCGGTGACAGAAAATCACATCGGCAAGAGAGTTATCATCAGAAATAAGTCATAGCAAAATCATATTGTCTTACCGATCAATGCCAGAGCAAATGTTTCGGCCAAACCAAAAAAAATTAGAGTGAGGTCTCACCAACTAGCGCACCGAAAGACTTATCGGCCAGACTAAATGGTATCGGAGTGAAATCTTAGCGAGTACATCGGGTCTTGCTGATAAAGTGAGGGGGAGTCTATCAAAGGTTATCGGGATGAGGTTATGTAGTCTTGCCGACTCATATTTCATGCCGAATGTTATTTCATCGGCGAGAAAGCAAATATGTCTCAGCGACTAGAAAACATACCAACGGTCATATCTCGGTGAGACACTAAGTAATCTATGAAACGTCTCCCCGAATCTGAATTATCACAGCAACACACAAGATGAAAGGATGACTATCGGTGAGACTCCAAATGTTCATGTGATGGCAGGACATTATAGCGATGCACAGGATGACTATCGGCGAGACATTGAAGGTCAGTATGATTACAGGATGTCTCGGCAGATGTCTCAGCGGGTGTTATTAGAAACCCAAATACAACTGATTACTGACATTTGAATACGAAAGGACATGTCCTTTCAAATACTGGTGTATAAATGTTCATTTCCGAGTGTGAAAATAGAGATATAGTAGATAGGATAGAAGATAGATTAGGGGAAGATATCATAGACAAAAAATGTCATACTATGAGACTATGATGCATGTTTTAAAAATATGGTGATATTAATGAGAATCAATTGATGTGGCAGCATACTTCTGGTGTCAATTGTCTATTGTGCTTATTGAAAGTATTACTAAAGTTGTCTCCAAGATTGATGATTTCTGGTTATTTAAATTGATGTAACAAGTTTATATTCAGTTTATTAGTGTACATTTGTTGTATCTGTGTGGTTGATTGATTGGTTCTTTCAAAGAAAGATTAAATCCTTTTAATTGATCACAGTAATCAGGGAAATTCATCTGGATCATTAAGAAGAACTCAGTAGTCACAGTCTTGCATGTTTATACAAGTTATAAACTAAAACATATGCCAAACAATTTGAATGTTTTCCAGAAAGAAGTTGCTCATTTTGATTTCATTTGACTCCGCATACCCAAATAAGGCACTAGTCTCTGCATTTTCACCATTTAGTTTCATTCATTTTTTTTCACATCTATTAACTGAACATATTAGGTTTTAGTTTTAATATTGTATACAATTTATACCAAATTCTAGTTTTATTTGTCCACTCCCATTTTCCATTGTGGGAAAAACATTTCAAGAGAGATAATCACAAGTCAAGTTTTCCTCACTCATATAGGTACACCCGCCTAGGTCTGGCAGCACTTGAAGAGTAGAAGGTTCAATTCATTTGGTCTTTTCTGTTACCCTGAAACATTGTGAAAGCTTGGCAACCTTTCATGGTTCAAACCTACATTTTTGAGAGCTAACATGTTGCCTGAATAGATTGGACTGAGTTAAGGATATGTGTGCTTAATTGTTTTATGTGTTTTACATTGGTGTTGGTCGACCTTGTGTTAAAAACTACTTGTGAAGTTCATGGAAGGGTGTTGAGGCATGGTGGGACTCATTTAGGTCTTCATTAATAATATGTATAGGTCACCATAATTCTCTTCCACCATGGGAATGCTTTGGTGCTGACCTAATTTAAATTTGTAAATACAAATTATGTATGGCCAACCTTGGAAGTGTTTCAAGGTTGAAGACGGTATAAGTATGAGTTGAGATGTTTGTAAAAGATAAGATAGATGTGAGATAGTGATGTTTTATGCAAGTTTAAGAAGATCAGTGCAAATTTCAAAGTGTTGAGTTCCTGAAGGAAATGAGTTGAAGGTGTACTCTATCTTTCAAGCATGTCTACAAGTGTGTGATAAAATTGTGGTGGAATCTCTATTACATTGAGATAGTTTTCTCCTTGTAACAATTCTCTTCTATCTTTATAATTATGTGGCAGTGAGCCTGGGCAGTGAGCACTCATTGGACAATGTGTCCTGTCTTGGAAGTGAGCCTCTCTAGTAGGAAGCCTTTGTATTCGGTTTTGGAATCCTTTATATTTTAAGCTAATCCTCGCCATGGTTTTTCCCTTATTTGGTTTTCCACGTAAATACAGTTCTATCGTGTACATGGTTTTACTACTTTCAGTTTATGTTTCTACATTTAATAATTAAACTTATTAGAAAAATGTTTTTTTTAATGTATGTAAATCTAATTTTTGTTGAGAGTTTTGAAGTTTAAAATTGCCACAACTGATTCACCCCCCTCTTAGTTGTCTTTTTTAACAATATATGTTGGCTTTCGATTGACTAATATTTTTCCCACCCATGAGAATGCATTGGTACAAAAGGATAAAATAATTGATGCATTCATTAATATCAATTTACCTAATCTTCATTCTTCAAGTAATCATGAAACACATGTTTTTACCTCTCCAAATATCTCTCCTACTTATGAGGATATCTTGATGCAAGAAAATGCAATCTTTGGTACTCATGTTTGTTCCTCTCCCAATATCTCTCCTACTTATGAAGATATCTTGGCACAAGAGGGTGCAATCATTAATCCTTAGAGTTTATCTCTCTCAATATCTCCCCTACTTGTGAGGACATCTTGAAATAAGAGGATGCAAGCATTTCTACCCCATTAATAGAATATTATCAACATATATTTAACTCACTTGAAATTGTAAACCCACAACTGATTAGCTATCCTCCTTCTTGTGTTCCTCAATGTCAAGTTATGCCTTCTCTCATTATTGGACCTCCTTCAAACCAATCTAAACCTCATTTCCATATCTTAAGCTTTGAAAAACAACTCTCAAAATAGCTATACACACCAAAATGTGTTGCAACAACCAAGTTATCATGCAGTTTCTCACACATATAAAACTTAAAGTAACAAACAACCCAAAAAATGCAAACCTCTATTCCATTTCCTCAACCATATCTTCCTTCCACACCTTTTCCTCCTCAACATGGTGGAAAATAGTATGATCTTATTGAAAAATTTTGTAATACTTCAGCTAAGATCTCTCTTTGGGACTTAATCCAAAATTCACCTACCTACCAGTGTATGCTCCAAGAGGCTTTGCAGAAGATTTTTGTACCACCTTTTGTCAAATTGGATGATGTAGCAACCTTTCTATATGGTATAAATGAAACAAAATTAGATATTGTCCTCCATGAAAGTGAGTTACCTCCTCCTAATATTCAAAAGCAACATGATGCTCTAATGATATTTTTCATCATTAATAAAACAAAAGTTAGACATACTCTTATTGATAATGGATTTTGTATTAATTTTTGTAGCATTGACCTCTTACATAAACTTGGTGTGGATGAGACTCTCATAAAAATATATTATATATCTATTTGTAGCTTTGATAATGTTGGTAGGAAATCATTAGGAATAATAACACTACCCATTAAGGTAGGACCTATGGTTTTTCCTACCCTTATCCATGGCATTCCTAATTCTCTTTCATATAATCTTCTTCTTAGTACACTATGGATTCATGCAATGAAAGGAGTCTCATCTACTCTTCACCATGTGATGAAGTATGAATATAATACTAAGGTATACATGGTTATAGTAGATGAAAAGAGTTATTTGCAAGCCGAGCATAACATTTCCAACTCTCTTAATACTTTGATTCCATATTCAAATTTTCAACCATTTCCTTCCAATGATAATAATACTATGAATGTGCTCTTTGGCAATGATTGGGATTTACTATATTTTACACCTACTTTCATTGGTATTATAAAATATCGCCATCAAGTCCCAAAGATTCAAAAAAAAAACTAGTGGCATAAACATAATCTAATATCGACACTACAAATACATAAATTTGGTGTGGATGAGACTCTCATAAAGTTTGAAATAAAATATGGGAAAATAATCCACAAGTTAGATTATGTAGAAGAAGAGGTAGATATTGAAACATTTATGTAATTTTTTTTATAAATTGATACAACCATACATACATCATGCATTTTTTCTAAGTGGAGAGAAAAACAATTTCAATTGTTACAAGATGCTTTCCTATCTATAATAGTTTTTTCAATAGTTTCCTTTGTAGAAAATTTATCTTTTACCCATCAAAAGGAGATCCAAACACAATGTTACTATTCAAAGGAGGTAATTATTATGGTGCATGTGTGTTATTGACAAGAAATAGAAAAATTTGGATGGTGTTGATAGTACATATGAAGAATGATTCATTAAGAAACAATATCACTTTTATATTAGTGATGATAAAGAGCATGACACATTTTGTAGAACATTTCTTTAAGAAGTTTTTTGAAGATTTGGAAAGAAGGGGTATGAAAATTGAAAGCAATTTGTATGGTCTGATGGGTTTGCATCACAATTAAAATCATCAAGGTTTTTTTATGCACTATGTATATATCATCTACATGACAATATTCTAGATGTTTGGAGTTTCTTTGAGGGTGGGAATGGAAAGGGTGAACATGATAGTGTAGGAGCTTGCATCAAACATGATCTACTAAAATATTATGCGAGAGATCATATAAATTATGCATATGATGTTTTTGAATGGTGTAAGAAACAATTTTCATGTGATGTTGGCACATTTTTAGGGGGGAACCCATGTCCAAATAGAGTGTTTTGGGAGATATTAGGTTGTATTGTTTGAAAAATGTTTGACTTATTTTTAAAATTTTACTTAAATATTTGCTTTATTTTATATTATATAATTTGTAGGTGTGGATAGAAAACCAATGCATAGATGCAAGAGGGTAGAGAAAAAAATATCTTTGCATTATGTCATGAGTACAAATAGTCGTACATGGACATTGTGCACTAGGGATTACTCTTATTGTTATTATTACATTTAGGGAAATTATGATAATTGTAAAAACCAACAACATGGATATGTTGGTGAATGAAATTTGGTACCACTAGTTGTTACTAACATGTATACAATGAAGATTAAGATGAAATATTTGAAGACATTCCTTTCATTTCAATTGATTATGACCATATTTCATTATTGATTAAAACATGTATATATATTATGCAAATTTTGTAGTTCTTGATTTTTTAAATTTTAATACATTAAAGACAAATTTTAATTTTAATATATTTTATTTACTTTGATTTCTAGATTTGATTGTGTAATAATTTTTGCATCAAAATTATGGATTGTGGAAACTTGATATCATTAATGCAATCTAGTTATTAAATATTAAAATTAAAGATTAGTTATAATTTTTTACATTGAAAATTGTGGTACATGAGATGGATTTTCAATCATAGTAGAGGTTGAAAACAAAGGAAATGATGAAGTTAACAAAACTAGAAACAAGCAATGGAATGCTATTTCCTAGAGGTTCAATTGTAGTGCAAGGGACATATCTCAAAAAAATCATAATTGTCCAAAGTTGGATTCATTTTATTGATTACCATCTTAATAACATAGTGTACCAATATAGACACCTAGTAATTGCTATTGACCTAGCTCTTCATCAAGTTCCAGGTGCATGTGGGTGTCATAAGTGGCGACTAGATAGATATGATCATCAAAGAATATTACATGTTATTGAAGAGTGAGCTAAACCAATCAATGTGGTATGAAAAAATGGACAACAACTTACACTTCATGTTGAAGGTATTCACTAGATATAAGTATTAATTATTTTAATTTATGCTCCAATAGTTCTTTCCTTTCAAATTTAATTTCAATGGTTGTTAACAAATTTTAGAATCTAGTGATCTCTATGAACTCTATTTTAATTTATATTTCATTAGGGAAAGAGATTTGTTTTTGCAATCATGTAGCTAAAGTATTTAAAGTTATTGAACTTCATGTTGTAGGTATGATCTCTAAACTATACAGTTTTTAATTTAGGTGTCTTACATGTAGTATTTAACTTCTAGGTTTCTTAGAATTAATTAATTAATTATATATATATATATATATATATATTAGGTTTATACTACTTGATAAGGTATAAATTATAGGTGTAACTTGAAGCCTACTATGTCGACTAGGTCTAGACTACATACAATAATGTATAAAGTCTAGGTATCAAGTATGTCTAAGAACTATGTCAACTAGCTCTAGATTACATTAAGGTATAAAACATAGACATGTCTTAGGTCTAGTACATCTATAAAATATATGTATTGATACTTGATAGAGGTATCTTAGGTGTCTTATGTTGGCTAGAATAGGTGTCTTAGGTCTTAGGTGAGGCCTGTAATGCCTCCGCCAAGGAACCCCAGAGGACAACACTAACTAGAAAAAATTAATGGAACATTTTTTTTAAAAAAATAACAAAAGAATACATAACATAATAATCTAAACCTAGGTCCTCTAAGGTTCCTCGACTGCACTACTCACAAAATAACAGTAAAGATTACTAAACACATTAATTAGATCATTCATTTTAAAGCACCAAATTAAATGTTCCTACATTACTCATTTCCGTAATGCGATAGCTAATAATCAAACATTAAAGATCATTTTCTAACTAACTATCATATGGAAGATGCATTTCTTTACAAGGAACCATCAATAGCTATTGCATCCCCATAATAATTACAACAATGTTTTCCCCTAGTACATGTGGGAAGATCACATCAAATTAGATCAAGAGATGCAACAAAAGTGCAATCCAATATGCAAATACATGAAATATTGATTTCTCAAACTAGAATAGGAAATAGAGTCCACAACACAATGAAAAATCACCACGCTCATGAACATGCAACAAGAATACCCAATGGAGGAAAAAAGCACCAACCCCCGACCATGTGGAACCCTGAGGTCCACCCCCTATGCTAGGAGATAACACAAAGCCCCACATCTAATAGATAGTCAAGAAAAAAACAACCTAACACAATCAAGGGCTAAACATGACTCCAACACGACACTACTAACAACACCAACATCACTTACAACACTAACTTCAATTCTAGAGGCACTCTCACAACAAAATTAGGAAATACAACCAGGGAATACTAGACTGTAATAGGGAGAAGTGTCATCACATAGCTTGATATGGGTTATCTTGGTAGATCTTCCTAGGCCCCAACCCCCATCCTGGGTTATCTTGGCATCCTCTCCCAATTCGCGAACCCCATTGAGAGCCACTTCCCTTACTTTCAACTAGTAACCCTACATATAAAGCAAGGAATTGAATGTATTGCACACTTACCATAGTCACATGAATCCATATTCAACATGAGGAAACACCCTTAGGGTTTATATTTCACACAACACACATGACCCACAACATTACCAAACCACATCCAAGGTTACACAATCGTAAAGACCATACATGCAAATATACCCCCTCCTAGGCCTCTAGAAACCAACCTTAACAACATTACATAGATGACACCCACCTTTAACAATTACAAAATCACCCAATTCCCAATAATCTAAACATATTATTAAATCTAAATAATTAATCATAGTATTATAACTATACAGGTATTTCCAATAATACAACATTATTTCAATCTCTCATTTTCACTTAACCTCATAATTCAAATAAAAGATTATTTACCCCAAATAATTTATATTTTAAAATAACTATAGTAACAATATTCCAACTAAATTTCAAAAAAATGGCGCGGAACAGAGCAAGCTCGCAGAGCAACGTGGCTGCAAAAGTTGGCAAAGCAGGAAAGGAAGGTGAGACTGTGTGGAACGATGGTGAGCATCAGCCGCGAACAGACAATGCAAAGCTGCATTGGGGGAATGAAGCGATCAAGGAAAAACTGGTGGGATTGTAATAGGATCATATGCCTCAATGGGTTTTCTCAGAGAGGAGATGGGTGGATAAGTGCCACCCATTTTACTAGAGGCAGGAAACAGCTCCCAGGGAAGGAATCAACGTTGTTTGCAAAAGGCATGACTCACCAGAATCACTAGCACCCATAGAAGGAATTGGAGTTTCTCACAAAAGGAACGATACACCAGAATCAACATGGAAGCATCATCAAACTAGGGCATGGCTACACTCGACACCTTTGAAAAAGACAAGCACGAGGCAAAAGGATAGGGAGGAGAGGTCAGCTCGCTGAAGAATGAGAAAAAAATGAAGGGCGAGGAGAGTTTGGAATGCTTAGAGGCCTAAAGAGAGTCGAGCTATGGTGGAGGAGTGCAACCCCAATCAAAAGGCCGAAGAAGGAGTATTGGAAATCGAAGTCACTGAGGAAATCAAGGCAGACACGAAAATTCTTAGGGATTTCGCATTCATCTGTTATTTCATCAGCGAGACACTTGATCGAGCATTGATCAAGAACTAGATCCAAGAGCAATGGGAAACAAAAGTTCTAATAATATTTCTACCAAAAGGTTTCTTTTTGGTGGTCTTTGCAAATGAGGAAGTGAAAAAGTGGGTCACGGAGTGTGAATTGTGGTTTATGAAAGATAACCCCCTATACATGCAGCCCTAGAATCAAAACTTTGATCTGATAAAAATGAGGCCATATGACCAACCAGTTTGGATCAGGCTCTACAATCTTCTGGTGGAGTACTGGACTGGAGATTGCGTAGAAACAATTGGCCGCTCACTGGGAACCCTAATGGAGATTGACATGGGTATCTTGGATGGTGATTTATACAAATATGCTAGACTGAACATTGCGGTAATTGATACCATTCCTAAAATTATTTTCCTTCTAGTGAACGGGGAATGCTGGTTACAAGAGATTGAAGTTGAAGACTCAAAAAAGTACTACCTCAAATGCAGTGCTCGGGGCCACAGTGAGTCAAAATGCACTAATGGAATGAAGAGAGTATGGAGAAAGAATCCACAAGAGATCCAACCTTCTCCAGTTCCCAGGCCCATTCCTGCAGACTCAACAGAGAGGGAAACTCAATTGGGAGATGCTATGAAAGGAGCCAAGGCCTTGGCACCTATGGAAAAACCCTCTGAAGCATTGAACGATGAGAAGTGAGCAGATGATATCCAGCCAAAATCACCACCTCAGGAGAAGAGTCAAGAATTGAAGGAAAACAATGGTACTAAGGTGGCCTCTTTGGCAAGCACGGAACTTGATTCAAATGTTGACCCAAAAGATGAGTTAGATGTCATTGAGGACAAATGCATCTCCCAATCAGTGAAAAAACACCTGGGTTTGGGCAAAGTCAGCATAACTGGCAATCCCCGAGGAAGTAAATCCTTCAAGAAATTGAGGGAAGAGGCAATAGCAAAGAAATTCACCAACATTACCGAATTTCTAAGTACCAAGGGAGGAAGCCCCTCCCTTGGGAAACAATGAAGATAACAACATGGAATGCTAGGGGCCGACAAACGACACCTAGTAAGGTGTCAATTTAAAAAAAAGCACAAGCAACATAATTTTGTTACAAGAAACTAAGCTCTTTGGAGAAGAAGGTTAGAAGTGTCTAAAATATTGCCAACATTGGAAAGGTTATTTTCAGTATTCTTGGGGCTCTACGGGGGGATTAGGATTATTGTGGAAGGAGGCTGTAGTTTATGTGGAAGTTATCAGCTCATCATCAAATTGGATGGTAGCTAAGGTATACGATCTTGGCCTCAATTGTCACCTCATGATCATCAATGTTTATGGAGCGAAAAAAATAGAGGAAAAGGCCTCTTTCTGGTACTCAGTGTTGGAATTTTCCCGATCGTACCTAAGGGATAGACTGATCATTGGTGGAAACTTTAATGCTATATATGAATTTTCAAAGAAGAGCGAAGGGGTTAGAAGTGTCTCTCAAGCAACCATAGACTTTAGAAGCTTCATGGCAGAGGCTGGATTGGTTGACTGTCCCATAGAGAATGGTGTCTTTACTTGGACCAATAAATGAAAGTATTTCACAGCTATTGTTGAGAGACTGGATAGATTCTTGGTCTCCCCGTTCTGGAGCAATTTCGGTATGCAAATAATAGCTAGCATTCTACCTGTCTCTATTTCAGACCATTACCCAGTGGAATTAATGATCAATGCTCGGATGGAATTGTTGAAGACAAGTTTCAAATTCCAGAATATGTGGTGGTGGGATAAAAATCTTTTTGGCTTGTTGGAAAGTTGGTGGAAGGAAGCTAAGGTGGGAGGCTCAATCAGTTTCAAATTAGAAAAGAAATTACAGATCCTTAAACAAAAGATTAAGGATTGGAATAAGGAGAAATTCCATAACATTTTTATTGAAAAAGAAAATGTGGAAAATGAGTTGGAAGCCCTCAATGAAAAAATAATTAGGGATGGCATGAAGAATGAAGAATACTTCAAAGAGAAAGAATTGAATGCAAAGTTGGTTGAGCTCCTCAAGAGGGGGGAAATATACTAGAGGGACAAATAAAGGGAGGTTTGGCTAAGCGAGGGTGACTCAAATTCCAAATTCTTCCATGCCTTGGTGCTAGCTAGGAGGGAAACTAATAAGATAGAAGAATTACAAACTATTGATGGCCTCATAGTGCGTGGTCTGTCTGAGGTTGGAAAGGTTGCGGTTGAATTTTTTAAACACCTAATCAGAGGCCAGATGTTGCAGGGGGTTGGTGGTAGCATCCTTGATTCAATAAGAAAATGGGTAAGCGAAGCTGACAACAAAATTCTAAGTGACACGGTGTCTAAAGAAGAGGTTAAGACCGCCTTATTTTAACTGCACCTGGACAAGGCACCGAGGCCTAATGGGTTCATAGCAAGGTTCTTCCAGACATGTTGGAGCTTCGTCGGAGATGATATATGGAGACTTGTGGAGGACTTTCGTAGAACTAAGAGGTTTATAAAGGATTTGAACAATTCGGTGATTTCCTTGGTCTTGAAAAAGCTTGAATTCCATTCCTATAGTGATTACAAGCCCATATCACTATGCAACACCATTTACAAGGTGATAGCAAAGGTGCTTGCCAATAGATTGAAATTGGTATTGGGGAAAATAATATCCATAGAGCATAATGGTTTTGTCCCTGGCCGAGAAATCACAGATTGCATCTTGCTAATTAATGAGGCTATGCACACTCTTAAGACAAGCAGGAAGGCGGGGATTATAATCAAATTGGATGTTTGCAAGGCATATAATAAAGTGTGTTGGGGATTCCTTCTGAAGGTAATGGAAAATTTGGGGTTCGACAGTCATTGGGGCAAGCTTATCTCTTATTGCATCTCCATTGTCTGATTCTTGGTCTCTATAAATGGAATGCTCCATGGTTTCTTTCAGGCCACAAATGGTCTCAGATAGGGTGACCCCATATCACCATTCTTATTTGTGATCATGGCCAAATCCCTAAGTTGTGCCATCAAAAGTAGATGCCAACGGCTAGACTGGAAAGGTGTGCAGGTGGCTCTGAACATAGATCCGGTTACTCACTCACAATTTGCAGATGACACCACTTTGCTAGGTGAGGCAAGCATTAGGAAATCCAGATGTATTAAAGGGGTGCTCACCGAATACGAAGAGCAATCGGGCCAAAAAATGAACAAGGAGAAATTGTGCATATACTTTTTCAACACAAGGTTGTCGATGCAACATGCCATCACTGCTATATTGGGGTTTCAAGTGGGGAAAATGGTAGCAAAATTTCTTGGGGTTCAAATATTTGAAGGTGCATGCAAAGAAAAAACATTGGGATGAGGTGGTTGGAAAGTGTAGAAATAAGGCAATGGCGTGGAATAATAATTGTCTCACATTCGCTGGGAGAATAAAAATGGCTAAGGCTATCTTGTTAGCTATTCCAATTTATACTATGTCGTGTTATGAAGCTCCTACAAAGGTGGAGAATGACATGGAGAGGGTCTTGAAAAATTTCCTATGGGAAGGTTCTAAAAATGAAAATAAAATACCACTCATAGGTTGGGATAAGGCCTGCAAAGAAAACAAGATGGTGAGGCTAGATTGCGCAAGATAAGATTCCAAAACATTGCCTTGGGCGCCAAAATTGTATGGAAGATGTATAAGTTCCTCGAGAAGCTATGGTGCCATATCCTATAGTATAAATATTTGGATAGTAGGGAGCCTTCAAGAATTTTAACAATAGAAAACATTGAAGGTGGATAAACGATGTGGAAGTATATAACAAACTGTAGATCCTTAATCACTTACCACCTCTCATGGAGAATTGGGGATGGTAGGCAGGAATTGTTCTGGACGGACTCTTGGGATGGCTATAAATTTTTTACATAAGTTTTTTATTTGGTTCAATATGTGGGTAGGCTGCAAGCAGAGTTTGGAAATAAGGTGGTGGACTATGTTTGTCAGGATGACGACATAGTTGGCAGTCATACCAAGTGGATAGATGTTGATATGTTGCCGCTACCACAAGAATTGAAAGGGGTAGTGGCTCAGGAACTAAGTAATAGGATGGTTAACCTGAGCAATAGGGAGGATACAATTATATGGTGTGGGGCTGCCTTAGGGGAGTACTTGGAAAAATTGGGTTATCATCTCAAAATTGCACAAGGAGAGGAGAAGAAGTGGGTGGCTACCCTCTACGGGAAACATGAAGTGTTTCCCAAAGTGGATGGATACCCTCTGCTGGAAACATGAAGTGTTGCCCAAAGTAGGGGCCTTCCCTTGGGTAGCCTTACATCAATGATGCCTTATTGGTGAAAGATTAAAGAGAATTGGGATTGCTGGTCCATCTAGATGCGTACTATACGAGCAAGCAGAGGAAGGTGTGGATCATCTATTTCTCACATGTCTTGTGGCTTCCTCCTGTTGGGATTGGTTACAAGGGAGTTTTTGACTCTAGGGACCAATACAATATAAGCTTTGGGATTTCTTGAATAGCTGGCCAATTGCAAATAATATTGGTTATTGGTATGGGATTTGGATTATGGTGCCATCATTGGTGATCTATCATTTATGGAAGGAGAGGAATAGGTGCATCTTCAAGGAGGAATCCCTAAACTGTGATCTTCTTATTGCAAAAATACAAGGAGCCATCATTGAGACAACAAATAATAGAACCAACATTGGTTCTAAGGAAAAGTTTATGAGGTGGGATGAGGAGATTTAGAAGGCTTGGATTGACCTCAAAATTCCTAAGCTCATGACACTAAGGGTAAGCAAGGTCAATAGGAAAGAAGTGCACTAGTTGCATCTGGTGAGATTAAAATGGAACCTAAATTTTGATGGGGCTGCGAAAGGTAATCCCGGTCGAGTAGGTGTTGGATGTATAATTAGAGACAAATGTGGCTATTGTGTGTGGGTGGTTTCAAAAAATTTGGGTGTTTGATCCAACAACATCGCTGAGATGGAGGCTTTGGCGTTAGGTTTATAGGTATGCATACAAAAATGTATAGATTATGTTGAAGTCGAGGGTGATTCGCAGATATGTATTCAGGAAATAACTTTAGAGAAATCACCAAATTGGAGGATCGACAACTAGATTGAACCTATTAAGATGCTCCTAGGAAAGCTTAATGACTTCTCCCTTACAGACATATACAGGGAAGCAAATAAAGTCGCAGATCTACTGGCTAATTGGGGAGTATCTCAAGAAGATTTGGTATATGTAGATTCCTCCACGAGGCAATTTCTAGGGCTACAGGCCATCATAGACCAAGATAATATGGGGCATCATGATGCTATTCCCTATGCTACCTTGGGCCTGTGTATGGATGACGAGGTACGCGATTCACATTTCTGTGGACGTTGGCAAAGACAGGGATACTTGGGCAAAGATTTGGTATAGATTTGGCAACTAAAAAGTTTCTAGACGCTGCAGTGGTTGCTTTTCATGTGCTATGTCATAGGAGTTATATCTGCACAATCTTGATGGCAAAAAACATGCTCACAACTCATTGCATGTTTGGTGTGTTGAGCAGAAAGAAAGGATGGTGCATTTCTTCAGGCTGAGTTTCCTTTGCTCTGAAGAGACACTTGTGGCGTAGTGTAGTAGGATTTTCACTATCCATCACCTGGTGGTGCTTACTATGATTGTGGATGTGGTGAAGGGGGTGCTTCAAGAGGACCGCCATTAGTGCGACGGGAAGGTGTATGAAGCTTTTATTGGGCCTTTGTTCAATATATTCAGCTCTCAAGATAGGATGGTCAGGCTCTTTGATGGTTTCATAGTGGCTACTAATTCTCTAGCAGTGGAAAATGCAACTCTGGCATTGGCTGTAGATGGCCTGGTCAGTCACCTCAGGCTCTTCTTTGACACCGCTTGCATTGAAACCGAGGAGGATGAGGGTGATATGTATGAAGATGAGGCATTAAGGCAGCATAAGGCAGCAAGGGAGAACTTCATGGTGAATGCTTGGGAAGTGTATAGAGCTGGGATCATGAACTCCAATATGGATGCTTTTGCAAGGTATATGGATTCTGGTTACTCGTGGCTCAGTGAGAGCAACTTGGCACAGGTGTTGGAGATGGGAAGGTGTCTGGGAGTGGTATATCATTATCTGCTACGATAAAGTGGGAGGGTATATGTTTTGAAAACTGGTAGTAGAATGTATTTCCAATTGATATTAATGTAAACAAGCTCTATCCCCTTTGGTAGCACTTACCTATATTAAAAAAAAAAAATCCAACTAAATAAATTACACAACTCTATTAAGCAATTATAAAAGTAACTAACATCCACTTACTACGAGTTGACAGGGAGAAATCCAAATCTTAACATTTAATTTAAAACATGTAAACCTAACATTATACCCTCATTTACTATTAACTTTATCAGTTTACCTTCAAGTAAACAAGACTATGCAATGTAAATTCATTTATGAACCCTAACTCTCAAATTACATACATATACATGAAATAAATCAATTCACTAGAATAATTACCCAATTCAATTATTTGTAACAAATTAAATACTCAGTTACTAACATTTACCCAGTTCCTTTATCTATAACTATTTAAAAGATCAATTTGACCATAACTATCCTATTGACATCATTTATTATTTAACATTCTTTTTATTTCTTCACATATCTTATACCCTACTACATTTAGGAGAACCAATCTTTTGCTAATAATCATAATATAGCATATATATTATACTAATATTGTCAGAATGCAATGAATACTCTATTATTTACCATATTATAATATATATATAAGATAATCCAATTCACTTAATTTTCTATTCAATTAAATATTCATTTTATTTTTATCTTGTCTGGTTCAAATCCCTTAGTTAAATTTATTTTTATTTCTTCATATAAGAAAAGTCACTCTTCACTATTAACCAGGACGTAATATAATATATACACATATATACATATATACATATATATACATACCTACATACATACATACATACATACATATATATAATATCATTAATAAATGGAATCATATTATACTTAATTGCCATCGATATACATTCATATTATTGATAAAAAGAACGTGTATCATATTTGTTTCCAAACGATATATGTCATTCTATCGACAACTGAAATCTCATTATTATCAATTTCCAACCGAAATATATCTATGAACATTATCAAATTTAAACCACATATCAAATCTTATCAAACTGGAAACATAATATTCATTATTCAAATGCATAGGCTAACCCTAAAGTATGTTGGCCAAGCAACAAGCCCACAAGGGAACAATTGGCTGATATAGCTCTTGTTTCAACTAACCACCCTCTCATAAAATATCATAAATATAATAATCTTGCACGATCCTATTAGAAAAGGTGATTATGATGCCACTGGCCACTACTACATGGTGTCAGTCAAGGAAAGCCAGAGGCCACAGGATTTTGTGTTGCCTTACTTTGGGTTGGGATAGGTTCGATTGAAGCTGAGAGATCTTAAGCGTTCTCCTGGGACGCATGATTGTAGGTTACACAAAATGTATTTATTGAAAAGGCTTTAGAAATGTTCAAGAAAATGTGAATAGTTGGTGTAAATCTAAATCCCACAACATTTGCTAGCATCCTCCTTGCCTGTGCCAAAGTGGGAGCTTAGGAAAAAGAAATGGGCACCCCTTAAAAAACATAAACGATGGACATTTTTTTTTCAGATGTTGTAGTTGCATCCGCATAGGTAGACATGTATGCAAAATGTGAATGTATACACATGGCATGTGAACTATTTGGCAGAATTCCTCAAAGAAAAGTGGTCTCCTGATTGCAGAATATGCACAAAATGAATACATTTAAATGCCTATTAAAGCTATGCTAAAAGGATGGTAACATAGGAACTATGTTTGATAGGATGAAGTACTATATTTCTAAACTTCCATACCAAAATCACATATAAATTTCAAGGGTGATGATACATTGTAACCCAAGTATCCTTCAAGAGATCTACTGGCATCTTTGAAGCTAAAGTTAATTAAGTACTACAACATATTCATCTTCCTATATGATAATTAATTGGAAATACAACAAAATAATGGATGTCGTAACCAACAAAATAGGTCATACCTGAATAAATGGAAGGTAGAAAACCTTTAGCATGCATTCAAGTTTATTCTCCTTCCAATACTATGGTTTCAAGTTGGAAATATGAACCTGGAAATTTCCCCCCACTGGTTCCCCCAAATTTTCTGCCTGCCATAATCTCTAAAACCCCAAAATATTTGCAGGAAGACCAACAATATCCGTTGCATGGGAACTTCCAACTATCCCAACCGATTAAAGTTAGTTTTACTTTAATTTATTAAATCAATAGTCAATTAAAATTATTTCAATTAAAATCTTAACTTGGGTAAATATAATTGATACCCCCAAACGGTAAAACCATTTATAATCGTTTATTTACATATTGTAGTTAATTAAATAATTCATCTTTATAATATTGTATTTATTCACCAAACTATTATTATTTATTAATTTATCATTAAATTATAAATTCATTTTATTATTAACTATAATTATTTATTTATACATATATTTATATTTATTTAACAGAGGTATTTAACACTTTATTTTAATGCATACAATAACAAAACACATCTAATCCAAAAAACCAAATCAAATAAACCAAATGTTGAATAGTTACCTGACCATTAACCAGGGTCAAAAAGTAAAACTTTAAGCAACACTAACTAACCACTGACAGAACTAACAAGGTATCAAACCAGATATGCATCCCCTTCAAGGATGATGGCTAGGTTAGGGGACCAAGTGCTATCTTCGATTAACTGATCCATTGGGTTTCAAGGCAAGCTCAGACCCGGTAATTTAGGTGGAGATGTAGTCTAGTATCAGTTCACTCAAGCATGCAAGTTTGAGCACATATTCATAATAGCTAAAGCACTAGGAAAGAAACTCTAGCAATCGTAACTCATTCCTGTATGTCCCCCATACGTCCAATTGTATGATGTCACCCTTTCTGCCTATCCTAACAACATACTACTGCATCACCTAACTATCCAAATAAATCTCTACATAGTAACAATAATGTAACAATATGCATCATATTCACAAAAGTACTAACAAAAGCTCATGTTACATTTGCTACCACAACACTTGAACACAAGTCAATACCTCTCCATGATAATAAATATAATCATAATCAAAATCATAATGTCATATCATCATGATAATAATAATAATATGTTAGATAACCAAAGCACTTCCATAGCACAAATATGCACATAGCTTGCATCCTAGTAACAAACATGAATGAACACACACATATTCCATAAGTTCAATATGTACAACATCGACTGTCTAACATAATTAACACATACCCTATATATCCCTAATAGTTTACCTTCATCTTCAGGTTCCTTAGCCAGACTACCTACACATCCAAAGTGAGAATGGAGGGGCACTACATCCTTCCCCCCTAAAATTTTACTTACTCCTGGAAGGGTATGTGCAAGATCATCATGGAAAAAACAAACCCTTAAGTGGCAAAAAATTCAAAAAAATCAGTGTTAGGAAACTTGACGTAAAAAATTGAATAAGTTATCTATATTATTTCAAAAATATGTAAGAATAGAATCTATAGAAAATTGAATTTAGTTTCTAAAATACTAAATTTATTTAAAAATAAATAAAATCTATTTGGTGAAAATTTGAAATTTTAATGCAGTAGTACTTAAATTTCAGGGAAAAAATAAGAAGTAGGTGTCTATCTAACCACCCTAACCATAATAAAATGATAATATTTTTTTATAAGATTTTATATATAAGTAGAGGACTCATGTCCAGATGTGATGCATATTTTTTTGTAATTTTTTTCCAAGTAAATAATTAATTATGATTTTTTATTACAACTTTTAAAAATATAAAAACTCATATGTCGACCACCTTAACTTGGTCAAAACTTCATGAAATTTAATTTTTATTTTTTTAATCCTATAGTATGTGAAGCATAGAATGTGACGCATGTTTCGGATTAAAAAAATGTGATACCTTTTGAAAGTTCTAGATGTTTTTCTATCAGCCTATTGATCTGGACTTTAGTCATAATTCTAATAGAAAATGAATAATAGTTATTTATTAAATTCAAATTAAAGCATAATTTATATTGGTGGAAAGCTGAGAATCTCCTCTAAAAACCCTTTTCGTTTCATCAATTTTGGGTAAAAAAAAGTCATCAGCCACATACCCTACAAATACCCATAATATTGCCACTTTTTGGCCCATAATGATCCTGCACATACCCGGAAGTCACAAACTAGGGTGGAAGCATAACACATTAGTATTAAAATTTTATTTTTACCCACATCAAAGTTGATTCATTACATCAAAATATTATACACTAGTTTTTCCTATGTAAATAATTCATCTCACAAGGATATATACTTATATAGTCCATTTCAAACATGACCTATCCTTTTAGTTTTTCCATGCCACAATAATACATAGTCAATATTTGCATTTCAAAAATGATTCCATCATACATAAACCACTCAAAATCCTTACATATTAGCATTAACACCCATCAATTTCTTTTAGGACAAAGAAAACATTGCACCCTTTTAATCCTAGCTAGCAGAATTTCTCATAACAGAACATATAGAAGTAGTCAATTTCAAATGCATTACCATTTCATTTTCTTTACACTATAAAAAAATCAATACATCATAATGCTACATTTCCATAAAACACAACATTATAATTATACACACAAGGAACACATTTTTCATTAAATATCCATCATTTACAACAAAAAATTCCACTTTATTCATTTCACAACACTAAATCCCATAACATATTCAACAAAAGATCATGATTTTACACCTTTTTATAAGCATGGAAACACAATTTATCATTTCATAAGTACTATATTCATGATTTAACATACATTCTTCACACACACACAAATTCACATCACTAGGAATCACATCACAAGGCTACACAAGGGTCCATCTGGACACCGGGAAGTAGCATACTAATCCATGAGCCAAGAGTCAATATCCATCTCACATAATCCATACCTCACACTCAATGGCTTGATGGTGTTAGGCCACACACACATGGTGATACCATCCAAACAAGACCACAATGACCTATCTCTTGTTGTATAAGGCAATTAGCCTCTAAGAGATAGTCTTCACACAGGTGGGTAGTGGGTCTTAGTTGTATAACAACCTCACATAACCCCATCTGAAAGGTTCCCCTCATTTTCTTCCTTGTATACACTCAATAAGTCTGCCTCATGCATCCTTGGAGAGGAATCACAATATGACACATGGTTGACATCAAAAACAATAAGGATAAACTAGTTTAGCCACCAAATTCATAAAGAAAGATCAAATCAAAATTCAATTTCAACACTAAATCAAATGTAACCACAAGGGAAACATGAAAATAAAGATCACAAGGTGTGGCTAGACCATCACAATCAAACATAAATAAAATATCGGCCTTCACAGTCAATAGAAAATCATCGATATCATAAAGAAAATACACAATCTTTGAAATTTCACTATACAACACCGTGTGACTAGATACTAGCCACAAAACGAGGAAGGAGGGAACAACATTAGGCTATAGCAGTAGCCCTCATGTGGTGCGGAGTGTGCATGCCATCCACATGGATTAGAGTATACTCCTCGGCTACACCCTGCATCACGTCATCATGCGACATGGACTAGCCAAGTGGCCTACGCACTCCTTGGTTTCCCACATGGGATGTACACCTCGGCCACATCCTGCATTGTGTCTCAATGTGGCATGGTCATACACCAGCCAAATAAGGAATGCACTAGTTGTATGTCACATGGCAGTGTATCTGTGGCTCCGTAAAAGTAGGCATGCACAGAACACACCCCGCATAGTGATACCTTGTGGAGAATGCACATACAGGTACTCGTTGTAGCCAGAGGTATACATGGCTAGGACATACACATATGCTACCCAACCCAAACATTGTCGAAAGAAAACATGAGTATCCCTCTACAAGTGTGTGAGGCCCCATTATGCTCATCACACAAGTAGGCTATCATAACACAATCTCATAGTGCACCTTCACATTTCTATGCACATGGCATCATGTCCTCGAGCCCAACTCGCTACCATCAACAACATGACACCATCACCAACACTGTGTTAGAACATCAATGGGGTGTGGCATCGTATCTATTGCATTATGTTGAAACACGTGTGGATACAGTATATATATAATGCATATATGAGTATATCAATATGGGGCTACATGAGCTTCACCTCTCATATGGATGAGGTTGACTCATTCATGCCAACTCAATGCCCCTACAAGCGGCCAGGCATATACTAACAAACCAATGTTGTTGTACTCAAAACTATGGGGATTAGGCTAGCACATATGGATCAAGTACCCTTTCATTCATAAGGGGAAGTAGTGAGTACTTTTCCTTGGGATCGATTGAGTTGAGACTGCTCTATGCTGCAATATGCATATGCTACACACCCTGCCCAAGGAAATTTGTGGCTGCTACTACCCCTTCATGAACAAAGGGACTAGAGAACCAAAAGAAGAGAATCTATGAAACTAACTTTTGGATCCTCTTATATATATAAATTTCAACCACACGTGGGTTGGACCTCAATCAAGTAAGAAAAATGCAAGCACACATAATGGTATGGTTAATCCCACACCAAAAAAATACAACATATTCCCCATGGATGGGTACACAGTATCACCATCCCATGGGCACACAAAGCAAGTATGGGGTATTCACAACACTCAACCAATGAACAGTTACTAGTTTCTCACATTTATAGGGGGTACAATTACATACACAATTCCATTACTTTTCAAAAGATCACATACATTACGTACATTTATTTCCATAACCAATGTGATTCATATCATTACATATTATCCATAACCCTTTATCAGTTTTTCTTTCACACTACTCTTTTCCACATACCACATGATGCTAAATTTCAATGTCATGATCATCGTGATCATTTAACAACTCCACTTAACAAATTCACATTCACATTTATTCATTTGGTATAAATTTCTATCCTCCTAACATATGCATATGCAAACTAACTTTTCTTCCACACAATAAAAAATTTACATAAGCACCATGGATTTCTAAATGCATCCAAGAATCATTAATACTTTCACATCAACATTCATGCATCCAAAGTTCAATAAAGTATACACCAATTCCATATTCACAAAGAATAATAATGATCCTAAACTTAACTCTTACTACTTCATGTAGGTCTTTCCTAAGCACAAACATCTCTTACTTCATCACAAGTTATTCAAATTTTCACAGAACAAAAGGATTTACATATTTGTTCCCAAAACTCAATCCCACATTCTCTCAAACTTTATCCCAAGCTAGTACAAGTAACACTAAATCTTTACACAGTGATTATGCCTACTCAAACATCCTTATCCCATACCTAAGCTTAATTACTTCACATGTTACCCCCTCATAACAATTCAACATGCAAGACATCCAATGCATAAATCTTTTCTATTTATACAAAAGTAAGAAGAGAGAGAAATACATTACATTACTTTGCATGCATTCTAGCAATCACAAAAGATAGACAATAATTTCATTTATAAACTACCTACATACTTTTCCTTAGTCTATTATAACAACCCTTTTACATGTAGTATACTCCTAACATTATAAAAATGCATTGAACCACATAAGTAACCCAATTGCACAAAATAACATCTTATCCTAATACACATTTAGTCAAACAAAATAAATCCACATGCCAACTTGCTAGCTAATTAATCTAAACCCGCACAAGCATAGGGAAAGTTACAATAACTAGTCATGGGTGTCAACATTAACCAAAGATCCTAGTCTTGCAAGCTTCGCTTTGATACCAAGTGTAACACCCCTGCCAAGGAACCCCAGAGGACAACACTAACTAGGTCAAATTAATGGAACATTTAAAAAAAAAATCAAATAACAAAAGAACACATAACATAATAATCTAACCCTAGGTCCTCTAAGGCTCCTCAATTGCGCTACTCACAAAATAACAATCAAGATTACTAGAAACATTAATTAGATCGTTTATTTTAAAGCACCAAATTAAATGTTCCTACATTACTCATTTCCATAATGCGACAACTGAATCAAGCATTAATGATCATTTTCTAACTAACTATCATACGAAAGATGCATTTCTTTACAAGAAGGAACCATCAATAATTGTTGCATCCCTATAATAATTACAACAATGTTTTCCCCTAGTACATTTGGGAAGATCACATCAAGTTACATCAAGAGATACAACAAAAGTATAATCCAATATGCAAATACATGAAAGATTGATTTCTCAAATTGGAACAAGAACTAGAGTCAAAACACAATGAATAATCACCATGCTCACAAACATGCAGCAAGAATACCTAATGGAGAAAAAAAAGCACCAACCTCCCGACCATGTGGAACCCTGAGGTCCACCCCCCGTGCTAGGAGATAACACAAGGTCTCAATCCAACAAACAGTCAAGAAAACAATAGCCTAACACAATCAAGGGCTAAACATGACTCCAACACAACACTGCTAACAACACCAACATCACTTACAACACTAAATTCACTTCTAGAGGCACTCTCACAACAAAATGAGGAAATACAACTAGGGAATGCTAGACTGTAATAGGGAGAAGTGTCATCACATAGTTTGATATGGGTTATCTTGGTAGATCTTCCTAGGTCCTAGCCCCCATCTTGGGTTATCTTGGCAGCCTCTCTTGATCTTCAGCCCCCATTGAGAGCCACTTCCCTTACTTGCAACTAGTAACCCTACATATCAAGCAAGGTATTGACTGTCTTGCACATTTACCATAATCACATGAATCCAACATCAACAAGAGGCAACACCTTTAGGGTTTATATTTCACACAACACACATGACCCACAACATTTCCAAACCACATCCAAGGTTACACAATCGTAAGGACCATACATGCAAATAATTCCCCTCCTAGGCCTTTGGAAACCAACCTTAACAACATTACACATATGACACCCACCATTAACAATTACAAAATCCCCCAATTCCCAATAATCAAAATGTATTATTAAATATAAACAATTAATCATAGTATTATAACTATACAAATATTGCCAATAATACAACATTATTTCAATCTCTCATTTTCACTTAACCTCATAATTCAAATAAAAGATTATTTACCCCAAATAATTAATATTTGAAAATAACTATAGTAACAATATTCCAACTAAATAAATTACACATCAACTATGTTAAACAATTATAAAAGTAACTAACATCCACTTACTAGTATTGTTGGAATGCAAGGAATACTCTATTATTTACCATATTATATTATATATAAGATAATCCATTTCACTTAATTTTCTACTTAATTAACTATTAATTTTATTATTATCTTGTCCGATTAAAATCCCTTATTTAAATTTCTTTTTATTTCTTCATATAAGAAAAGTCACTCTTCACTATTAACCAGAAGTAATATAATATATACACATACATACATACATACATACATTATATCATTAATAAATGAAATCATATTATTCTTAACTCCCATCAATATACATTCATATTATTGATAAAAAGAACTCATAAAATATTTGTTTCCAAACGATATATATCATGCTATCGACAATTGAAATCTCATTACTATCAATTTCCAGCTAAAATATATCTATGAACATTATCAAATTTAAACCACATATCAAATCTTATGAAACTAGAAACATAATATTCATTATTCAAACACATAGGCTAACCCTAAAGTATGTTGCCTAAGCAGCAAGCCCACGGGGGAATAGTTGGCTAATATAGTTCTTGTTTTAACCGACCACCCTCTCATGAAATCTCATACATATAATAATCTTGCACGATCCTATCAACGAAGGTGATTATGATTTCGTTTGCCGCTACTAAATGGCGTCAGTCAAGGAAAGCTAGAGGAAACAAGATTTTGTGTTGCCTTACTTTGGGTTGGGACAGGTTCTATTGAAGCCGGCAGATCTTAAGTGTTCTCATGGGACGCATGACTGCAGGTTATGCACAAAATGTATTTGTTGAAAAGGCTTTAGAAACATTTAAGCAAATGTGAATGGTTGGTATAAAGCCAAATCCCACAAAGTTTACTAGCATCCTCCTTGCCTGTGCCAAAGTGGGAGCTTAGGAACAAGGAATGGGCACCCCTAAAAAAACATAAAGGATGGACAATTTTTGTCAGATGTTGTAGTTGCAATCGCACGGGTAGACATATATGCAAAATGTGAATGTATACGCATGGCGTGTGAACTGTTTGGCAGAATGCCTCAAAGAAAGTGCTCTCTTGATTACGGAATATGCACAAAATAAATTCATTAAAATGCATGTTAAACTTGCTAAAAGGATGGGAACATAGGAACTATGTTTGACAGGATGAAGTACTATATTTCTAAACTTCGATACCAGAATCACATATGAATTTCAAGGGTAATGATACAGTGTAACCCGAGTATCCTTCAAGAGATCTACTGGCATATTTTAAGCTAAAGTTAATTAAATACTACAACATATTCATCTTCCAATATGAGAATTAATTGGAAATACAACAAAACAAAATATGAGAATTAATTGGAAATACAACAAAACAATGGATGTCGTAACTAACAAAATAGGTCATACTTGAATATATGGAAAGTACAAAACCTTTAGCATGCATTCAAGTTTATTCTCCTTCCAATATTGTTGTTTCAAGCTGAAATATGAACCTGGAAATCTCCCCCCACCGGTTCCCTCAAATTTTCTACCCGCCATAATCTCTAAAACCCCAAAATATTTGCAAGACCAACAATATCTATTGCACGAGAACTTCCAACTATCCCAACCCATTAAAGTTAGTTTTACTTTAATTTATTAAATCAATAGTCGATTAAAATTATTTCAATTAAAATCTTAATTTGGGTAAATATAATTGATACCCCAAACGGTTAAACCATTTACTGTCGCTTATTTACATATAGTTAATTAAATAATCCAACTTTATAATATTGTATTTATTCACCAAACTATTATTATTTATTAATTTATCATTACATTATAAATTCATTTTATTATTAACTATATATATATATACATTTGACAAAGATATTTAACACTTTATTTTAATGCATACAATAACCAACACATTTAATCTGACAAACCAAATGCTGAATAGTTACCTAACCATTAACTAGGGTCAAAAAGAAAAATTTCAAACAACACTGACTGACCACTAACAAAACTAACAAGGTATCAAACCAGATACTCATCCTCTACGAGGATGATGGCTAGGGTAGAGGACCAAGTGCTAACTCTGATCCACTGATCCATTGGGTTTCAAGGCATGCTCAGACTTGGTAATTCAAGTTGAGACATAGCCTAGTACCTATTCACTCAAGCATACAAGTTTGAGCACATATTCATAATAGCCGAAGCACTAGAAAATAAAATCTAGCAATCGTAACGCATTCCTGTATGTCCCCCATACATCCAATGGTATGATGTTTCCCTTTCCACCTATCATAACAACATACTACTGCATCACCTAGCTATCTAAATAAATCTCTGCATAATAATAATAATAACGTAACAATATGCATCATGCTCACAAAAGTACTAACAATAGCTCATGTTCCATCTAATACCACAACACTTGAACACAAGTTAGTACCTCTTCATGATAATAAATATAATCAAAATCAAAATCATAATATCATATCATCATGTTAATAATAATATGTTAGAATCATGTGAAAATCCTAAAGATAACCAAAGCACTTCCATAGCACAAATATGCCCATAGCTTGCATCCTAGTAACCAACATGAATGAACACACACATAGTCCATAAGTTCATTATGTACAACATCGATTGTCTATGATCTAAAAAACTCTAGAGTGTGCTTACTCAACTAATTTCTTCATTTATCAGACTCAAAAACAGTTGCTTAACTTACCAATCTCAAATATGTGCCAAGATCTTTAATTAATGGTTTGAATCCAATATGCAAACTTAATCCATTAATTTACTGAGCTCACTGATTAATCTATTTGTGGAATTAAGACATGAATCATCAAAAAAATCAAACCATAAGATTAGAGACATGTTTGATTATGGAGTTCACCTCTTTAGGCTACATCTTCGGATCTGCTCAATAAACATTATCAAATTGCCATAATGTTGAACCTGCAAAATTGTTTACAACACCTGGTGTTTTGACTACATGTACAAGCTATCACTATCAGGAAGTTTCAAATCCCTACAAGCACTCCCTGAATCCACACTGAACAAGTGCTTCCAACAATAACAATGATTTCATTCCTAGTTCCTAAAGCATCATCTAAATGCGAACTAGCAAAAGAGGTACTTTGCCTCATTTACAACACTGAATTCAACATTCCAGAATAAAGTCAAGTATCAAAAACACCTTGGTTATACCTGTCACTGGATGTACACATGCATAATTTCACCACAACCTCACAAGATAAAGTCTTCAAATTGAAATTCGTACAATACTCCTTCAAGCACAACCTTCTGATATTGTTTGTACAGAGTTTGAAGTCCTAATCCTTCTCTGTGAATTTTCATCACTTGGATCTCAATCTGGATCCTCACTTGGATTCCTAAGAATTTGATATGAAAAACTTTGATCTTTTGAATGGAAGAATTCAAACCCAAGAAATTGATGATTGAGTCCTCCATAACATTCCCTTTTATACTTGAAATTGACCTAGTGGGTTAAAACCACCAAAATTTGGCCTATTCCCCCTTTAGGTTAGGATTTAAACTAATCCCCTTATTAAAATCCATTTGATTTGGTTTTAAGTCCTTGTCCTATTATATTCTTAGGATTTTTGTTATCATAGGGTTTTATCTTGTTGTATTTGGGGTTGTTTCTTATTAACCATTTAAGGTTAATTAGTTTAGGGAATTCAAGCTTAATAGTTGTCAACTAAAACATAGCCCATACATGTTACAAACGCCACAAATGGCATGGTGGTGGCTACCCATTTTACCACCCGGTTGGTCGGGGGTTCAACTCCCCCTGTTGGCTTTTAATAAATTTGTTTCAACATTGTTATTCAACAAAACAATGTGGCACCCATATTGGGTAAAGGTCGAGTGACGGGTGCAACGACAGATAGAGGAGTTTGAAATGTAGGGGTTAGTGGTTCGACTCCCACAAACTTTTGATAACCCACACAAAATCGCGCAACCACCAGAGGAGGGATAAGGTGCCATGTGGCACCCAACCGATGTGCCACATGGCATGATCTGATTTGTTGACCGCCATGTCATCCTACCAACTAGATGCCACATCAGCCGCTAATTGGACACCACGTCATGGTACAAACACCACATCATATGCCACCTCAGCTATACGAAATGACACATGTCACATTCTAATTGGTCCACATCATGTCCATACAATACGTGAATGTTACATCAGCATGTTGATGTCATTATGATGCCATGACCTATACCACCTGGTCAACTTAGTCAACTACAAAGTTTGACTAGCCATATCTTTTGCGTACGTGCTCCGTTTTAGATGAAATGAGCGGCGTCGAGATCACGGTAATGAGCCCTTCATTTTGATGCTAATTTTGATGACTTTCAAGATGATCAATTTTCCACCTAAAAGTACCTACCTAGTCACAAGGTTTGACCCAACTTTGGCTTGTGATAATTTCCATGTATGAGCTCAGATTTTGATAAAACAAATATCATTGGGTTTGTGTTATCAAGCCCTTCGATTTGACGTCATTTTTGACTGATTCTAAGTCAGTAAATTTTTTTTGCCTTCTAACTGGCCCCCTGAACTTGGTTTGACCAACCTTTGACTAGCCATAACCCGGATGTATGAACTCCTTTTTTGCCCATTCAAGTTGTGTTGGGTCTAGCTTTCTAAACACTTTGACATAGTACTGATTTCGAGGACATCTAGAACAGTTCAATTTTTAGGTTCTTGAGATCCACCTGGATCAAGCCTCCCCACTAAAGAACTTTTGGTCTCCAAAAGTTTACTGTTCCTTTGACACACGCCTCAAATCAACTTTGCTACCACCTCTAAAGCCCCACTGCAGTACTATTGTTGACTTCACCTTTGACAACTTGGCTCTGATCTTGTCCCATCTAGATACTGTCACATCTGCCCTCTAAGGGTCTTACACTTCGAAAACACCAAGAAGCATACATTGCTACATCTACCTGCTAGGGTCTTACACTTCAACAATGCATCGTCAACATGAGCTTTCCTATTTCCATGTCTGCCTCTAGGGGTCTTACATTTCAGCAACACTAGGAATTCAAAACTCATTAAGATGCAGTCCAAAATGGAACTTTACATACCAAAAGTAAGAAGAATATTGAGCATGATTAACTTGTCTCTCAACACTTCTCACGGTGGTGGTTCTCATTTTGCATCAACACCAGGAAGATTCTAGCATGACTCTAATTCTCCTCCTCACTTAAGAACTACTCGAGCAATGGTAAACTATGTCTCAGCCTGATACATTACTTCACCTTTGTTCTTCAGAATGGCTGATTAAAGGCTTCATCATTCAACTCTATCTCTATTTGTTGTAGCAACAAGGCCATAGAAAAAAACACTGCCCCTTGTAGGCCTTTAATCATCATCTGACTGAGTTTTGAAGCAAGAACATACAGGTCACCATGGACCATAATCTGCAACTCCGAGTCCTGATATGTAGATGGTCTATCCATATTTACAAAATGCTCTCCTTCTTCATTAGAAGCTTAGTGACACATTCTCGCCTTAAGGATTTGTGTCAACCACTTGAGCACTGCAAGAAATCTGCAAGCAACAAGTCTTTAACCTACATAAAGAAGTCTTCGAGTATTCTCCTTCAAATTACCAAAGATATGGCTTCAAAAGCCTTACAAAATCTCAACCTTAAAGGATTACAAATTCATACAAATAATTGCAGAACAACATCATTTAGAGTCTTACACTCAAAAACCATATTGGTTTTACATCAACTAACATATTACCACAATCCAAAAGGTAACATAAAACAAAGTTGACACAACTATTTAGTCAACATGTTTTCCCATCTCTTATGGAGCTGAACAAAGGAACTTTCCTCTTCCAACTACTCATGTTTCTACTGAGGTTCTTCACAGACTACCTCAGGGATGAAAAGCACAAGTGTTGCCTTTACCTCTACAACCTCCTGTTGACTAGGTTCTTTTGTAGACCTCGGTGAACGCTGAAGTTCTGGGTGCAGCTTCCAACATTTCTCAATCCAATTCCCACTGATTCTACAGTGAGTACAATAATTTTGGGCTTTTTCCTTCATTGTAGTTTCCTTCTTCAAAGAAAAAATTTGAAGGCATGATGCATGCCTTGCAGTCTCCTTAGCTTGCATGAATAACTTTTTACAAAGCCTCTGCTTCTTGTTACACCTTAAAACATAGTGGTCAGGTGCATGAAAAAACATGCATGGTTGTATATTCCACAAGGCTTGCACAAATAAATTATTTTCAAAATCAACAATAGATTTAAAGTATTCGTCACCTTTGGATTTCCCTTGACCAGCTTGAGCACTGCTTTGTTGAGGAGAATCTTCTTTGCCTCTATTAGATTCTGAATCGAACTGTTGAAGATAATCTTCCTTGGATTTTCCTCCATCCGGTTCATCTTCAGCTTGAATTCTCACAAACATGATTTTGGAACATCCTCCAATTTCTCCTTGATTGTAACCCTATCCTAAATGATGAGGTCATTCTACTTATTTTATGGGACTAGCTATTCCTTGGCCATGAATTCCAAGGCCTTTATCATTGTAGCACATCTTCGTCAGCAACTTCATATCGATACCCTTGGGAAGTTTTTCACATGCTACAAAAGCATGATCATGGTTAAAGGAAGGAATTGAAATTACTTCATTTATTACCTTCTCTGTCACTTGATCAACTTCCTGATTGTCAGCCAATGGCTCCTTCTAAACTGTTGCAAATGAAGCCTCCAAACTATTAGGATATGTGAGGGGGACATACAAGGAATCCTCTAAGTGTGGACAAAAGGTATAGATGTTAGGATATTCAATCCTAGGAGGACCCTTTACAACATAACTTTCTCCCATATGCTCTTCCACAACACTTTGCAACATTAGGTGCAATTTTCTCTTCTCATCTTCCAAGTCTTCAAGGCGACTCCTTAACTCAACATTTTCCATCTGGAGACATTGATTGGCTTCCTTGAGCTCCTAAAGCCTCTTAGACTTATCCTATTGGAAGTACTTCAATCATCCTCTTCATGGCAAAGAAACCATCCATCATGAATGCAAACATTGTCACCTTGCAAGTTCCCCTTACTCAGATGCCATCTTCCTCTTGGATGTACACATGTGACACTTGTAGACTTGCAAACTAGTAAACTGTCAAACTAATCAAAATGGCTAACTTGCACAAATTGGTAGCTTAACCAAACTTGAGCTCAAAAACCGCTCTGATACCACTTGATTTGAAAAAATCTAGAGTGTTCTTACTCAACTAAGTTCTTCATTTATCAGATTCAAAAACAATTGCTTAACTTACTAATCTCAAATATGTGCCAAGATCTTTAATTAATGGTTTGAATCCAATATGCAAACACAATCCATTAATTTACTGAGCTCACTAATTAATCTATTTGCAAAATAAAGACATGAATCATCAACAAAAGAAAACCATAAGCTCAGAGACATGTTTTATTACAGAGTTCACCTATCTAGGCTACATCTTTGGATCCGCTCAATAAGCGTGATCAAATTTCTATTAATGTTGAACCTGCAAAATTGTTTACAACAATTGGTCTTCTGACTACATGTACAAGCTATCACTGTCAGGAAGTTTCAAAGCCCTACAAGCACTCCCTAAATCCACACTGAACAAGTGCTTCCAATAATAACAATGAATGCAGTCCTAGTTCCTAAAGCATCATTTGAATGCAAACTAGCAACAAAGGTACTTTTCCTCAGTTACAACATTGAATTCAACATTCCAAAATAAAGTCAAGTATCAAAAAAACCTTGGTTATACCTGACACTGGATGTACACATGCAAAATTTCACCACAACCTCGCAAGAGAAAATTATTCAAATTGGACTTCATACAATACTCCTTCAAGCATAGCCTTCTGATATCGTCTATATAGAGTTCAGAGTCCCAATCCTTCTCTACGAATTTTCATCACTTGGATCTCAATCTGGATCCTCACTTGGATTCCTGAGAATTTGATATGAAAACCTTCGATCTTTTGAATGGGAGAATTCAAACCCAAGAAATCAATGATTGAGTCCTCCATAGCATTCCCTTCTATACTTGAAATTGGCCTACTGAGTTAAAACCACCAAAATTTGGCCTATTCCCCCTTTAGGTTAGGATTTAAACTAATCCCCTTATTTTTACAAAAAAAAACAATAACCCTCTTATTAAAATCCATTTGATTTGTTTTTAAGCCCTTGTCCTATTATATTCTCGATCTTTTTGTTATCATAGGGTTTTGTCTTTGTTGTATTTGGGGTTGTTTCTTATTAACCATTTAAGGTTAATTAGTTTAGGGAATTCAAGCTTAATAGTTGTCAACTAAAACACAACTTGTACATGTTACAAATGCCACAAATGGCATGGCGGTGGCTACCGATTTTACCACCCAGTTGGTCAGGGGTTCAACTCCCCTTGTCGGCTTTTAATAAAGTTGTTTCAACATTGTTATTCAACAAAACAATGCAGTGCCCATATTGGGTAAAGGTCGAGCGACGAGTGCAACGACAAATGGAGGAGTTTGAAATGTGGGGGTTAGTGGTTCGACCCCCACAAACTTTTGATAACCCATACAAAATTGTACAACCACCAAAGGAGGGATAAGGTTCCATGTGGCACCCAACCAATGCGCCACGTGGCACGATATGATTTGTTGACTACCACGTCATCCTACCAACTGGACGCCATGTCATGGTACAGACGCCACGTCAGATGCCACCTTAGTTGTATAGAATTTCACGTGTCATGTTCTAATTGGTCCACATCATGTCTATATGGAATGTGTGTGTTGCATCAGCATGCTAATGTCATGATGATGTCATTACCTATACCACTTGCTCAACTCAGTCAACTCCAAAGTTTGACTGGCCATATCTTTCGCGTACGTGGTCCGTTTTCGACAAAACGAGCGGTGTCGGGATCGTGGCAGTGAGCTATTCATTATGATGTTGATTTCAATGACTTTCAAGATGTTCAATTTTTTGCCTAAAATTACCTAGACCTGGTCGCAAAGTTTGACCCAACTTTGACTCACGATAATTTATGCGTACGAGCTCGGATTTCAACGAAATGAACATCGTTGGGTTCGTGTCTTTGAGACCTTCGATTTGACATAATTTCTAGTCAATTCTAAGTTGGTCATTTTTTTCCTTTTTGTTGGCCCCTTGTACCTAGTTTGACCAACCTTTGACTGACCATAACTCAGACGTATGAACTCCTTTTTCACCTATTCAAGTTGCATTAGGTCTAGATTTATGAGAACTTCAACATGGTGTTGATTTCAAGGAAATCTAGAATAGTTCAATTTTTAGGTTCACGAGATCCACCTGGATCAGTCTAACATAATTAACGCATGCCCTATATATCCCTAATATTTTACCTTCATCTTCAAGTTCCTTATCTAGACTACCTGTACATCCAAAGTGAGAATAGAGGGGCACTACAAGGCCACATGAGCTTCCACCTTCATGTGGTTGGCCTTGTTAGTACAAAATAAATATTTCTTGAAGCTAAGGGAAACTCAAGTTTTCTTGTAGAGAGGTTATGAAAAACCAATTAATACATCAACATTAAGTTATTATTTGGTTCTCAATGAAAATGTACAAAATACTAATTTTATTGGCAATTAATATTAAAAATATTATTGGACTCTAAGAAATTTCCCATGATAAACACAACATATCTATCATTCACATTTTGTCATAAAATTAATAGACTAGTTTTATATTTAGTTATATATATTAAAATATAAATAATCTCATCATAAAATTGTTTAGACAATAATTTGAAGAGTTGATCCTTTGAGTCATTTGATATTGTAACAAATTTTAGTATCAATTTCCATCTTATGTCATGTGTAGAAACAAGTTTAGAGACCTCATGTATATAGTGTGCAACTTCTCTTTTATCCAAGACTTTTATAACTATGATTTATATATGGAATCTTAGGTAAACCACTCTTTTATCTAGAATTTACATTCTCTAACACTAACAAAGCCCTCCAAATGAAGATCTCGTAAAAAATATTAACTAATAATAATTTCTCTAACATGAATCTTGAATTGAACTCATTATGATCTTGACATTTTTAGGATGTAAATGCTAGTGGCCAATTTTTTAACCATTTTTCTTCTAAATGCCACTACTTCATCATTGTTCTTTCTTATTCCAAATTATTTTTCTTAATGTCTCCATACTCTATTTGAGATTCTCCCATTTTTTTGACTTTGTAGCAAAACTTTCCACCTCCTCCCAATTCCTTGTCTTCCCAATCACTTTTCCAATATCTATTGCATTTGATCCCTTTCATTTTTATATCTTGTATTTTTATCTTGGTAGTAAGTTGTTGGGAAAACATCCATCTCAAAATATTATTGTGTACATGGAGGTTTTCTTCTAGTTTCACCAATTTCTCCTTCATGATATAAAATTCTTGGCAATTTCCTTTTAAAGGTTCATGTTTTTGAGTTAATGGATTTAGAACCTCCCAAAGGACAAGAAATGGATTCCAATTTTTTAGGGATGATAGAAATATAATGGTCCATAGAGAGACATTGGATTTATCAAGGGGCACAAAAGAGATGGGGCTATGGGTAACCTATCCTTTTTTTGTTTTAACCTTGAGGTTAATAGTGTAAGAGTTGGTATAGAATAACTCTACACGATGCAAGATTTGGCTGAAGATGATAGCCACCCAAGATCTAGGCACTTCATGAAAGTACAAGAAAGATCAGTATGCAATGCTCAAGATTGCAATGGAATTGATTATCCAAGAATATGTTTAATATACAATATATGAGACCACCTAGTTATATAGCCAAGGTGAGACATAGGATTAAACAAGATTATGGCAAGTGTCTTAATCCTATGGCATGTGACAACATATCACAACTACCTAGGACACATGTGTTAAGAGTCAAAAGATAAGATAAGATCTAATGACAACTAAAACCTTCTAGAAAGATTCCATCCTAGGACCTAAGTAAACTTACCATGTAAATAAGTCCCCTAGTAATGAATTAACTAGGTACATGACTTTATTTACCCCAATATTCTCCCTTAAGTGCAACTTAGGGATTAGCATATTATTATGTAAATGACACAAATATTGGTCCTAGCTACAAGGCCATGTTAGGTACCCGTGTACAAATGCAAATGCAATCTCTCACAAAAGGAGAAAAAGAGAAAACCTAGTGGGGAAAAACTCCTCCCCAAAAGAGAGATGAAAACACAAAATTCTATCAATGAAACATGAGAAGGACAAAATCCCATGCGAGGAAAAATAAGCTTCCTCTTGGATTGGGAGATTTATAAAGTCATCAAACTTAGGATCAACATATGATGCTCACATAGAAAGTCGATGGGTATGAAAGCCAAAAATAAACACTGAATACTATGGAACAAGCTTGGATAACACATTCAAAATCAATTATAAATCCTCTTTATCAAAGTTGCAATCTTTCAACTATGTTCTTAGTTGTTTAACTTTGGAGATGTAGTCTTGGATGTGATCAAAAATTTTAGGATCAAGATTCAGAAAATCATTATCAATTTGATATCCCCTAATCTTATATGTTTTACCATACAATTTTTCAAAAGCATCCCAAGCCTCTTTAGGTGTTTTACATGATTCAACATGAAATTGTAAATCAAATGAGACTAATGAACATATGCATCAAAGTGTTTTCTCATGACCAAGCTACCATTTGGCCACTTCTTTCGCATTAGTAGGTTTAGGAATGGTTTCTTTTAGATAGCCTATTAGACCTTTCATCATTCAAGATAATTTCATACTATTTTTCTCTATGTAGCACAATCATGTGGAGTTAGGAGTTCAATTTGAGATTTTCCCATTGCAAGAACATAAACCAAGCAAAATAATACAATTAACCATTGCAAGATTACCCCCCAACATTACTCAATCATGAAAACCCCCAAGAAAATATGATTTTTGGCACTTTACATTTATCATGATTACAAGTGTCACTCGCCAAAAATAGTGAAGTGGACCTGATCTTAGTGCATACAGATTGCCAAATTTGGCCACAAGATCAAAGTAAAATTTTTACATGAAATGAGATCAATATGATCACACCACTAAAAATTACACAAAAAATTACACCCTTTAAAAAAAATCACCCAAAAATGTTATCGTAGGAGCAAGAACGAAGCCCCAAGAGTTCTAAAAATGAGAACTGCTCAACAACACCTTTGAGAATCTACACTTTATGGAAAAAACAAGCACCAAAATTAAAAAATTATCATACCACTACAAAGAGTAAAATTCTACCCCAAATCAAAAAAAAAATCTCAAGAAAATGAGGTTGTATGAGCAAGTTATGGTTGTTTGAAGTTAAACTACAAAATCAAAAATTTCATTAGAGAGGGGGGGAATTTCTTTTTAAAGATGATGACATCACTATTGATGCAGGCTGACATCAATAGTTTATGGGATTAAATTTGATGACTAGGGGGCCATCAAAGAGAATATACCCCTAGAATCTAGAATATTCCAACAGAATCTTCTCTCACAAAATATGCCAAAAGAATATTCTTTCCACGATGGTCAAGCATAACCTGTAGGAATATTCTTGTAAGCTTGGATCTTCTTTGGCACTGGTTAATTTGATTGTCAGTTTTCAAAAAAAGATCACCAGATTTATTTCTCAGCTCTAGCATGGGGTCGTGGCTACAAGCCGCATTGTCTGGTAGGCGGTGGCCACACCATGTGGTGCCTGGTTGCCCACGTGGTACCTACAAGAACTAGAAGGTATTGCAGATAGAAAAATCCATAGAGAATTTATTTTTCTTTTTTATTTTTTGAATTAAAAAATTTCTGAAAAGAGCTTATAAAAAATTTGAAATATATATATATATATTTTTTATAAAAAAATTCCAAATAATTTTAAAAAATTCCAATTATCTATGAATTTGACTATGCATTTATGGTGACTTGGGGACCATATGGCTCCCTGGGAAACTTTTTTTTGTCTTGGTGGCTCTCGAATCAAATTTTTATGAATTAACAGTCAATCTTAGGGTTTTTGGGCCTTCTAGACGTGATGGCAAAGTCCGTTTTGACCCAAAGTGCTCCAAAATTGTAGCTACCTTCTAGATCTAGCAACCACTTTTCAGCTTCAAACCCTCATAGATCTGGCCTCATATGTCTGGATGAAACAAAAGGAAAAACTAACTTTGTTGAACCTTTTGATCTTAATTGTGAGCTCAGATTTGCACTAACAAGCTCTGATTTGAACTTGAAATACAAAGCCACAAAGAGGAAACCCCCAAATCTAGTATTTCTTTCAAGATTTTTTTATTCTACAAATCATCATTTGATGCAAGAGAAGAGCATACTAAACTTTTTAATATTTACCAAGATCTCTCAATAAAGACTAACAAAAAACAATCCCACAAGCTTTGATACCATGTAAGAGTTGGTATAGAATAAATCTACACCATGCAAGATTTGGCTGAAGATTATAGCTGCCCAAGATCTAGGCACTTCATGAAAGCACAAAAGAAATCAATATGCAATGCTCAATACTGCAATGGAATTGATTATCAAAGAATATGTTCAATATACAATGTATGAGACCACCTGGTTATATAGCCAAGGTGAGACATAAGATTAAACAAGATTATGACAAGTGTCTTAATCATGTCATGTGACAACATATCACAACTACCTAGGACACATGTGTTAAGAGTCAAAATATAAGATAAGATCTAATGACAACTAACACCTTCTAGAAAGATTCCCTCCTAGGACCTAAGTAAACTTAACATGTAAATAAGTCTCCTAAGTCCCCTAGCAATGAATTAACTAGGCACAATAATTTATTTACACCAACAAATAGTAGGGGTCTCCTTGATACTATATTAGGTGTAGTGTAGAAAATTGAACAACTTTACAATTTCACACTATGTTTGCATCCCCTTTATTAATTGGGCTTAATTAAGCTTCTAATTACCTAAATTATGCATCCCAAAGCCTTATTATTCTCATTTTTTGAAAGGGGAACGCATATTAAATAATCTCCAACATTAATTTAAACACCTTGAAAATTATGTGTCAATGATTCAAATTCAAGTTTCAAAAGTCAGCTTGTGGAATCTAATTTTGGGTAAATTAGATAAACACCTATAAATACATAGTTATTTTATCAACTCAAGTCTAAGGAGAATCATCTAGCATAATTCAAACTTCACAAGAGAAAATATTATTGTCAAGAGCATTGAAGAGCAGTATTATTAGTTATCTACAACAACAATCAAGATCATATCATCATGTCAAAGTTCATGTGTGTTCATGTCATGTTTTGGAGATAACACTATGATGTAGGTTTCAAGCATTCAAGCATCAAATCAGTAAGCAATCAACCCAATTCATGCAAGATCCAAGATTTAGAGTGATGTGTTATACTTCAGTCCTCTAAGGATGACCATTGAGGGTTTGGTGATTTGTAATAGCTTTGTTCATTCATCAAATCCTTCCATTTATCATCATTTCATTATCAAGGTTTAATTACCAACATGGGGCTTGACTAAGGCAAACCCCTATTCACCCAAAAATTAATAATTTTTCTTCTCTTTGCATGTGCAGATTTATAGGTGAAGATGGACTTAAGATTGATCAAAGGAGGGTATGTGCAGGATCATGATGGGCCAAAAAGTGGTGATATGATGGCTGATGACTTTTTTTTTACCCAAAATTGATGAAATGAAAAGGGTTTTTAAAGGAGATTCTCAAATTTCCACCAATATAAATTATGCTTTACTTTGAATTTCATAAATAATTATTATTTATCTTCTATTTGAATTATGACTAAAGTCCTGATTGATAGGTTGATTGAAAAAGATCTATATCTTTCAAATGGTATCACATTTTTTGAATCTGAAACATGTGTCACATTCTATGCTTCACATACTATAGGATCAAAAAATAAAAAAATGAATTTCATGAAGTTTTGACCAAGTTAAAGTGGCGAGACATACGAGTTTTTATATTATTTAAAAGTTGTAATAAAAAATTCATAATTAATTATTTACTTGGAAAAACATTCCAAAAAAATATGCATCACATCAGAACATGAGTCCTCTATTTATATTTAAAATATTATAAAAAAATATTATCATTTTATTATGGTTAGGTGGACGGACACCCACTTCTTATTTTCCCGAAATTTAAGTACTACTACATTGAAATTTCAAATTTTCACCAAATAGGTTTTAAAAATAAAATAAACGTAGTAGTTTAGAAAATACATTCAATTTTTTACAAATTCTATTCTTACATATTTTTGAAATAATATAGATAACTTATTCAAATTTTTACATCAAGTTGCCTAACTCTATTTTTTTTGAAATTTTTGCCACTTAAGGGCCTATTTTTTCCATGATGATCCTACACATACCCAGGATCAATTTTACAAAGTTTTCAAAGTTGTCATCATTGTTGTCAAGCTACGAAAACTCACCTACAAATTTTATTTCCAACTTTCTGATAGTCAAACTAGGAGAAATTAGAAGCTTAGACCTGGGATCTAAGAACTATAAAACCATATTTTGGACCCCTACACTAGGACCCATTCGCCCTAAGGAAAACTAGTCCTACTATAGAGCTCAGAACTTTCTTTTTAGGCTAGGTGCATACCATTTTTTCCTTCTTAGATCTACCTATAAATTACTATTTCCATTTCTATTATCATAATATTCTACATTTCAAGTGTTAGGTCATGCAATTTAGTTAGTTAATGCATTTTATTCATCTACCAAAAGTGTCAATCAGTCATTTTTGTCATAAGGAAACAACAGACCTTCCTAATAGGGTTGACTCACCTCAAGATTGAAAGTTAATCCTATCCTTGGGGGATCTCATTTTTTAAATGAAATTATAATGGAAATTGTAAGTGTGTTTAGACCCTTAGATCATTCCACATATTCCCATAACACTCACTTACCTTTTTTTATCTATGTTTCATTTTTGGTGAACTCGACAATATACATCATAAATTCTGATTTGGAAGTCTTTAAAACCCTATACTAGGATTTGCATTAGTTAGTCTTGCATCTCATTTAGGGTTTCATAACTACATCTTGCATCATTTAAAATCACAAAAATCCAAAAATATTGCATTCATTTTACATAGTAGTTTCCATATTAGTGTCTTTCAATCATTTACATCAAAAAATTCAATCAAAATTGCATTAAAAAGTTATCATTTTGCTTGTTGTTTACCATCAAATTATATTTGTATCTAATCATTTAATTATAGAAATATGTAATTGAAAGAATATGTCTACAACCTAAAACAAAGACATTAAACATTAACTCAAAAATTCAGACTTTAATTTTTCCAACCCTTGTGCAATGACCCATTCACCCTTGGGAAAATATTTCCTTGTACAGGTCATTTTCCAAAATTTTGGGCATAATTTTGTCTTTGCCTACTTTATATCTTGTTGTTTGCAAATCTTAGTTTTAGTTTATGAAAGTACATTTTTTGTAGTTTTTTGCATTCACGTCAATTGGTCAAAACAAGTACATTATTCAAAATAAAAATTTGCATCAAAAAGACATCATCTTTAGGTTTTTGCATTCTAAAATCAGTAAATCCTCATATATCTGACCTAAAACTTTGCATCATACTTCATTATGGATATGTGTTGGCAACATATGGATGTCCTTAAGATATTTTGTTGATATTTCCAGTTGTATATTTGTAGATGATCCTAATGCAATTGATAACATGCATGAGCCTTCACCATCTAATTGTTAGGGTTAGAGATGGTAGATCTAACAATTAAATTCAGATTTTATATAATAAACAGAGAAACTAAAACATACACAGAATAAATCATAACACAGAGAATTTAACGTGGTTCACCCAAACTGGGCTACATCCACCAAACCGCAGCCATCCAATACTTTTATTATCCAGTAAAAACCCTATTACAATTTTGCGAATAATCGCGTTTTCATCATACTGAAAATACCCATCCAAACCCCTTTTTACCAAGCTTAGAAGCTTCCAGATTTTAGGGTTCTACAAAATCGGATTTTTCCTTTTTCATTGATTTTTTCCCTTTTTCAGGGGGCCGGGATGTACAGTATACCA
>VDFB02281492.1:566438833-566498651 GCA_007258455.2 Sequoia sempervirens
TATAAGGTACTACTTTCACACCTTTTTTCTACCACTTCAAGGCACCTTTTGTGACCTCTCCAGCTTTATCACTAAAAGTAACAAATAACCTTCATCATCTTAGTTGCCCTCACAAATTAAATTTCTGCTTAACTTTGGAACATGCCTACCTCAATGTAGCCAATGATTCCCCATTCTGCAACTTAATCTTGATTCTTCCCTTTCCAACAATCTGACAGGGTTCGTTATCTCCTAAATAAACCAGCCCAAAATCCCCTTGGACATAATCAAGAAAATAACTTCTATGGGGGTAGCATGAAATGAAGCCCCCGAATCTAACACCCAAGAATCATCAGCATTATCAAGAGAAAGAATCAAAGCATCCTCATCAGATTTATTACTTACCACATTTGCCTCTTTACTTCCTTCCTTTCTGTCTCCTTCTTTATTTTTCCGAGACCAACAATCTTTCTTTAGATGACCCGGCTTACCACAGTACCAGCAATCCCTCTTGTCTCTAGATTGAGACCTTTTGTCTTTTGATTTTCCTCGTGACTTCCCATGATTTCCATAATTGTTTCCTCTCTCTTTTGTTCTGCCCCTGCTTTCTGCATTCAAAACACTGCCTGATGTGGATGTTCCACCAGAGCTTTTCCTACGGATTTCCTCGCTCAAAATAACACCAACAACATCATCAAACTTCAATGTATTCGGAACTAAAACAAAATTGCTAATCAACCATTACCAAGCTATTCTAGCTTCGTGCAAAGAACACAGAATCAAAAGAGCCCTAACTTCTTCATCAAAGTTTACTTTTACAGAAGTTAATTGACTGGTGACCGTATTAAACTCATTTAAATGATCAGTAATTGACCCACCTTCTACCATTTTCATATTAAATAAATGCTTCATAAGAAATACCTTATTCAAAGCGGAAGGCTTTTCATATAACTTTTCCAGGGTTTCCATCAACTCTTGAGTTGTCTTTGCTTTTGTAATATTGAATGCCACTGTTTGTGCTAGGCACAAACAAATACTGCCAAGAGCCTTTCTATCCAAGATCTCCCAGTCCTCATCTGACATTGCTGCAGGTTTCTTGGTTTTCCCTTCCAATGGCCGCCATAAATCCTTCTAATAGAGATAGTCCTCCATCTGCATCTTCCATAACCGATAGTTCTGCCCATTAAACTTCTCAACCTTCTTACCCTCGTCTTCCATTTCTCCCACTCAACCGTGAGATCTTTCCTACAGACGATAATCGAAACACAACCCGCTCTGATACCACTTGTTAGGGTTAGAGATGGAAGATCTAACAATTAAATGCAGATTTTATATAATAAATAGAGAAACTAAAACATACACAGAATAAATCATAACACAGAGAATTTAACGTGGTTCACCCACACTGGGCTACATCCACCAAACCGCAGCCATCCAATACTTTTATTATCCAGTAAAAACCCTATTACAATCTTGCGAATAATCGCGTTTTCATCATACTGAAAATACCCATCCGAACCCCTTTTTACCAAGCATAGAAGCTTCCAGATTTTAGGGTTCTACAAAATCGGATTTTTCCTTTTTCATTGATTTTTTCCCTTTTTTAGGGGGCCGGGATGTACAGTATAGCATGATCAGTTGCCACATACCAACACTAATGAATGTCCATGTGAGGTGGAAATCTTAGGCCAAGAAGAAGATACCATGCAAAAATTCATACAAGACTCCTTACATAACCTTGAGAACAATGTATCCTCCTATCCATCTATACAAACACCTCCTATCATCCCATCACTTGATATGTTCAACCTTTTGCATGTCCTAAAGTTGAAACACAAAGCAAGCCTCAATCATCAATCATGAAATAACTTGTTAACAAGAACAATAGTGATACTCTTCTATCTTGTGCTCATCGAGTTACCAACATACCTATCAACTTAGAACAAAGTTATTATCAAGGCTTTAAAATCTTAAGCACACAAGGATGTGACATAACCAATGAACATGAAATCCATCAATTGCTAAAACACCAACCGTTAAAAGATAACAAGGGTCTAGGATATCAAGATCCTCCTCCCCCACCTCCACCTCAACAAGTTTCCCAATCAAGTAAGAAACCCAAGCCCTATAAACTCAAAAAATTACCATTCTTACACACTATAATAGAAACTGCACAAAAAATGGATCAACTCCTCTATCTAGGATTGATTACACTACCACCTATTAAAGAGAATACAAAAGATAAAAGTACAAACATGAAATGGTATGCATTCCATAGAACTCTTGGAAATCTTACTACTGAGTGTCGTGCTTTACAAAAACTGATACATGAAAATGATATTATCAATCTAATTAGATAGAATGCACACACTTTGCTCCTTGTCATTTGATAGTTGTAGAATCATCGACTACTCACTATTACATGCATTACATTTCATGCAAATAATTTTTTATATTGCAAGGATTACATTCTCATCACCTGTCTCGGCTCATCCTTGTCCTACATTTGTGGGGCAAGGGGTTAGATGGACCTGTCCTAGTACGACACTCATTGTTGTCCCTTTGGTTAGTTATCTTCTTTTTGTATATCATGAACACGATTGGGATGTGGATGACTTGTTTTAGGTTGGCTTGCATATTACATACCATCCTTGTTATTTCCATGTTCTTTATGTGATTGCATGTGCATAATTTGATCCCCCGTATTGTGTTGTTGGGTGTGTCTTTATGTTTGTGATCCTACTTTGGATGACCCTTGTCACTCTGTTGGTGCAAGGATACAAAGGAGGAGAAATCTATTGTGACATTATTATATGTTTATGTGCATTCTTCTATATGTCATAACCATTGTCCTTTCACTTGTCTTGTGTTTTCCTTTGGGGCCAATGCAAAGCATTGAGACATTTAGGTCTCCTCCATGTTGAATCGAAAGGATTATTTGTCTTCTATCTCTCCATGTATCATTCCTCCTTTTTGTTTGTTGTTCCATGACATATTTGGGGAATGATGATGGTTCCAAGATCTATTATAGCACTAAAAAAAATACATTCCCTGACCCAAAACCTATGGATCCCTTATGTGTTATCTTAAAGGACTGCATATGGGAGGAAACCTCCTTTCCATGATTTAGCTTTATTTGGAAACATATGTTTGGCATAGGGATTTACAAATAAGCTCTCATGTATTGGCCTTTATCATCTTCTATTTTAAAGTAATTGCTCACAACATGGTGTTTATCAATTTCTTTAAAGTGGGGGGCATTATGCTTCTCGCTTATTGCTTGCATAAGGACATGGATTTATTTAAAGTGTGTTCTTCTCAATTCATGTGATGTGTCTTCTTGGTGGTGACATTGGGTTTGATCTCCTTCAAGAGTGTGACCTTTCTTGGCATATGACATTCCTCTTAGTGGTAATGTTATTTCTTGCATTCCCTAAGGTGTGAATCTCTTATCCCTCAACTAGTTCTCTCTTGGTGGTGATATCAAGTGTGATCCCTAAAGTGAGACCTTTCATGAACTAAGAACTCCTTTGACTATCCTAAACTAAATCTTGGCCACCAAGCATAATACAACTTGCTTGCCAATGGTGCCATGTGAAAACCTATGACCATTCAGTGTGGAACCTTATCAAAGTTATCAAGGAGTATAAATTTGGTATGGTTGATGTATGGGAGCCTATAGACCTGACATGAATTGTTCATCTTCCACCTTTCTATGAGTTCACACCTTGTAGACCTAGTGTGTGTTTCTCGCCCTTTTGCCTTGGATCTCACCTAGTGTATATTGGACTACACTAGCCCTTTTTGGAAAAAAAAGTTAGGATTGATCCATACCTTTTGGACAAACAGTCAAAGCTTGATCCACCCCTTCTTCCTCTTTGCGTTAATTTTGACATTGTATGATTGTGTATCTTGTGTTGTTGTTGCATGTATGTGTCTCTTTGTTCCTTTGTTTGTTTTCCATGGGATATTTTATCTTGGGGGCTTGATCATCCTCCTTGATCTTAGTTATCTAATCTTCCTAACAATTGTACAATTAGACCTCTCTTGACCTATTTGTCTACTTTAGCGTGATTCTGAGCATAAGCTCATACTCTCACTAAAGTGGGGGATAAATGTAGTGTAGAAAATTGTATGTACCTTTATAATTTAACACTATGTTTGCATCCCTTTTATTAATTGGACTTAATTAAGCTTCTAATTACCTAAATTATGCATTCCAAAGCCTTATTATTTTTTGTTTTCTAAAAGGGAAACTTATATTAAACAATTTCCAACATTAATTTAAACACCTTGGAAATTGTGTGTTCTAGGCTTAGGTCCTAGGCCCCTTTTTCCCAAGGGTGAGTTGGTCCCATTTAAGTGCCAAGACCCAATTTTTAATATGTTTTAAATGACGACATTTTAATGATTCAAATTCAAGTTTCAAATGTTGGCTTGTGGAATCTAATTTTTGAGAAATTAGATAAACACCTATAAATACATAGCTATTTTATCAATTTAAGTCTAAGGAGAATCATCTAGCATAATTCAAACTTCACAGAGAAAATATTATTGTCAAGAGCATTGAAGAGCATTATTATTAGTCATCTACAACAACAATCAAGATCATATCATCATTTCAAAGTTCATGTGTGTTCATGTCATGTTTTAGAGCTAACATTGTGATGTAGGTTTCAAGCATTCAAGCAATCATTCAAGCATAAAATCAAGCAATCAATCAAGCCAATTCATGCAAGATCTAAGCCTTAGAGTGATGTGTTAGACTTCAGTCCTCTAAGGGCAGCCATTAAGGGTTTGGTGAGTTCTAACATAGCTTTTTTCATTCATCAATTCCTTCTATTTATCATCATTTCATTATCAAGGTTTAATTACCAACATGGGGTTTGACTAAGGCAAACCCCTATTCACCCAACAACAAACATTTTTTCTTCTCTTTGCATGTATAGATCTAGAGGTGAAGGACTGAAGATTGATCAAAGGAGCAATTTTACAAAGTTAGAAAAGTTGTCATCATTGTTGTCAAGCTACGGAAACTCACCTACAGATTTTATTTTTGGCTTTCTGACAGTCAAACCTAAAGAAATCAAAAGCTTAGATCCAAGATTTGAGCACTACAAAATTAGATTTTGGACCCCTGCACTGGGACCCATTCGCCCTAGGGAAATCTAGTCCTGCTATAGAGCTCATAACCTACTTTTTCTAGGCTAGGTGCATACCATTCCGTCCTTCTCAAATCTGCTTACAAATTATTGTTTATGTTTATGTTATCATAATATTTTTCATTTCAAGTGTTAGGTCATGAAATTTAGTTAGTTAATGCAATTTTATTCATCCCCCAAAAGTGCCAATCATTCATTTATGTCATAAGAAAACAACAAACCTTCCTAATAGGATTGACTCACCTCCTATCCTTGGGAGATCTCTTTTTCTAATGAAATTAAGGAAAGTGTAAGTGTGTTTAAACCCTTAGATCATTCCACATATTCCCACAACACCACTTACCCTTTTTCTATGTTTCATTAGGAGAGGTATTGATGTAGCTAGAGGTTCTAGATCCAACCTTGTTAATGGCTTTGTCCTTATCCAAATGAATTTAAGGTTTGGTGGAATGTGAGGGATCTAGCTATGGAGAGGTCATAATAATTTTCACCACCTAGGTGGTATTTTTTTTCTTTTTCATGGAGACCTTAGGTTTACTTTTTGAAGGGCTCGTATAGAAGAATCATTGGGTGGGACTAGAGAGGAATCATAGATTATGGGGATAACAAATTGTTAAGGGTTTGAACTAATTGTAATCTACATAAAAATATTATGTGAGCCTAGGGAAATCATTTCTTCTATTAAAATTTTACCAATCAACTCTCAAGAGAACTATAGATCCAAAAAAAGAAAGTTCATTTTAATGTCATGTCTTAAGTGATTTAACATGAGAAATAGGTAATAGTAGAATCTTTTAAATCTTCCTTCTAGCATGATATAGTACACTAGGGTCTTCTTCACATTATAACCTTTAGAAATCAAGAATAAGAAGAGAAAACAAAGATTATTTGGTTGGGTAATAGTGCACAACTATATACATTGCAAAGGTTCAATCTAGGCACACAAAACATATCTATGATTGTGGACTTGACCCATATCCATGACATACTTGATCTTTGAGAAAACACATATCCAATGCTTCTAGAGGCATTATATTAAAGGGGGGAACTATTTGTAGAGAAAATATCATCCAAATTTTAGAATCGCTTCAAAATTATAACTCGTTAAATTTAGGGCAAAGTGATATAATCCTTCACCAATAATACTACCAACATTGTGTAAGTTTGAATCTGGGCACATAGGACATATCTACAACCATGGACTTGTACTAGACCCATGCCAGACTTGGCCCTTTTCCAAAACACAAATCAAATGCAAATTAAGAGGCACATTATGAAAGGGAGGAACTATTTGTAGAACAAACATCATCCAAATTTTAGAATCACATCAAAATCATAATTTATCAAATTTAGCAAAAAGTTATATCATCCTTCCATCACATTTACTTTTCTAAAATAATCGTTACAATTATTTCATAAGTTAATCAAGTCTAGTTTATACTTAATTGACTCCATTTCCCTAATCTACCTAGTCTATAACGTATTGTCTATCCAACACTCTAGATGCACATTCGACCGTAATTACCAATTAATTAAAATTCAAAATATAACATGATTTTGTATTTTAGTTATTTAATAAATACAACCAAATGTGTATCTTAAAAATTAGATAGATGTTAGCCCAAACAGGGGTGTCGCTGGTTAAGGGCTTTGGGTTCATCCCATGTAGACCTCAAGATCGATTCTCTCCGCCTGGATTTATTTGGTTGTAGACCTGTTCGGACCCGATCTGTAGCCTCGAGGGATTAAAGGGGGACTCGCCCTATCAAAGAGCTAAACTCTAAATCAGTCAACTAACCTGTTGATTCCCCTCGATATTAAACAATAAAATTAAATAGATGTTATCATCTATTAATCCAAAGACATTTTATGGCATAAACAAGAGTTCCACCAAGTGGATTCCTCTTGAAGTAATCCGCTAATCCGTCAAAAAAGGTTAGCAAAAGAATTTAGAGAGGCGGCGGGAGGGCGTAAAAGGCAAGGTTGTCGATACGAAAATAAGACTGCCGACACACGAAATTCACGCGCTTCTCATCCATCACACTTTTTGCATGGCGAGTGCTCCGTCATTTTTGAATTAAACATGCAAAGTTTATCCACTGAATCTTCCTGCGTAAGCACACCACGTTTTACGTGAAAAATCTCGTGTTTTCACCCCCACAAATGATTGATATGAAATGCGTTACACACCAACCGGTAGTTGCTGCTTTGCCTTCTTCCATAACCTCTTCTTCCTCAACCTCATTATTATTTGTAGGTTGGTTTTTTTTTCTTTCTTCTATTCACCCAAAACTAAAGTGACCGGTGGAGAATCAAATATAGTTAGTGATTGGACGTGAATGAAATATAGGTTTGGATTTTTTCAATTTCACAGATAGAGACTTGGAAAATTAGAGCCCACTGAAAAGTGGACAGTAAAACCGATAAAGTTTTGGGGTTTGGGTGCTCCATCCTTTTTTGCTCCTTTTCTAAATAAATGACAGTAACTTCTCGCCATTTATGATCGGTGTCCAACTTTTTTAATTTAATCCGTTGGAGAATTAGAAGAGATTCTCACGTGTGAATAGTGATTCCGAGTTTGTTGACTTTGCACATCGTGAAAGACTTGTTTCAGCGCTGAGGTTAACCGTCTAACTGAATTCTCTACAAGTGCGTCTTTTTTATTATTATTCATTTCTTTTATACAAAATCCCTTTTCCCAAATTGAATAAATATAAATAGAAGGTAGTTGCACGATTGGTTAAGGTTTGAATTAAAAAAATGTTTAGATTTGAGAATTGCATTAAATGGATCTTAAAGAAATTAAATGTGTTAAATGAAAAAGATATTTAGTTTAGAGAATAATGATTACATGTAAGTGAATCTTAACTTTAAATGATGTTGAATAATGCAAGTTAAGTATCTAGACTCAAGAACAAGGAAAGAATTTTTATAGTTTCAAGTCATCTAGTTGGTTTCAAATTTTGGACTTTTGTCACTATCTATAGAAAAATTATCCTTCCTCATTGGTCGTGGATCATTCAAAATGGTTAAAAAGGTTATCTTTTGGGAAGACCCTTGGAATGGCTAACCTCCATTGAGAACAAGGAAGGATCTTTAAGAAGCTAGTTAGTTCTTGAAGCAAGAATGAAGAGTAAGAGTAAAAGGTTATTTAGAGTTCTCAACTAGAAACTTTTTTCCAAAAGTAAAATGGTAGAGTATGGTCAACAACGATATCACTTCAAATTAGAAAGTAATTCTTTCAAATCTTTTAGCATATTTTTTTTCTTCTACACTTCCTAAGATGATGAATTGGCATGGATGGCTTCTAAGTTATGAAACTACTTAATATTTATCTTATCTCTTCTCCACTCTCTTTATTTGACAGTTTAGGCTTACTTACAATTGGCATTTTATCGACATCCCATTCTTATCTTGGTTCCCATGACTTCCTAAGGGTGTGTCCACCAATTTGTGACACAAAAAAGGTGCCACATTGTGTAAAAAAATGAAATATTGCATTTCAACAACCTCCAAGACATCTTTCCATTTATACTGATGAAAGTCTTATAACTTTTGACATATGACTCCCTTGACATTTGTCTTGATTGTCATTTGTTGTAGATTGTCATATGCCCCTTTTCACTATAATCCTAGCCTCTTTGGTTATTATCCGCCCTTGAATCTTTGACTATGCAATATTACAATAAAAATGTTGCTCCTCATACTAGACTTTCCTATTGGAATGATGACAATATGACTATCCTCAATTAGTAGTGGTTTTCCTCTATTTCTCTAACATTTGACAAACTACCCCTTGATTGCCTCTCATGCCTTAATCATTGATATTTTATTATCCCAAGTCACCCTTAGGTTGATTGTCCTCTTAAGGTATTTGCGACTTTAAATTTTTAATTCTTAATGAATGTCTTTCATAAGGATCCATAGTACAGTCATAAATACTTCCCTTAGGTCACAATATAGTCACAGTTATTAGTATGAAATGATTGTCCTTTAATGTATGAAAGATGTCCTTTATCCATACTTTCCTCTTTAAAACTTTTCCGTTTTTCTTAAATGGACAAATCATACTCATAAGACTCATTGAGAACTATGAATAGTCACAAGACTTCATTGAGGAAAGACCATTACACTTAATGAGGAAAAACCACATGGTCTTTAGCTTCATTGCAAAGCATAGTCATAATTATTGAGACTTGATTTAGCACACTTTCAAATACATAAATCACATTGCTTAACCACTATCTTAAGGTCTTCATCCAAGGTCATAGTACATTCATTAAGACTATGAACAATACAAAATTCCTCATCAGATTCATGAGGAATATCAAAAAGATCAATGTCCTCCAAGAATTATTACAATAATTTAAAATCACAGTCATACATTGTATGTTAAGGACAAATTAAGAATCCTAAATCACAGTCATTTATATATTTATCACAATCACTAATGACTATCCTCGTTTTCCTTGCATTAACCTTCTTGGATTTCCCCTCTTATCTTCATGTTTTATCTCTTTCATAGGGTTCATTGTATAGTCGTCAAGATTGCCTTCAAGGTCACCATGCAGTTATGAATTACTGTCGAGGAGGTAATTGTAGATTGAAGACTTGAATTTCTTTTGTGAAGAGATCTTCCTCCATTTTCAGCTTGATGAATTTCTTTTAGAACTCCATGAATGCTCAAGAATATAACCCTTCACTCCTTTCATCACAATGGTGTTCACTATTATTTTTGTATAGTGATTGATACTAATTAATCAACATGGTTTAAGGTTTTCCTTCATTCTTCAAAAACCTGCCATTATTACTACCCATTGAATTATTGGTATGACTATCATCAATTTTTTGATATGGCTATCCCTTTCTACATGAGATTGCATCCTCTTTACCATTATAGGTGTTTCATCCTACATTATGAAACTCTTAACATATGTATTTTTCAATGTTTCATTTTTTTTCCATATTGAAACCAAAGGTCCTTATCTACTACAAGTTTGTATAAAGTAGGTGAAATATATTTGTCATCATGAGGTCTCTCAATAAGCCTTTTTGTAACGTTTAATGAATATCAACAAGTTATCCATTCTTTATGGATTCCATGGGAAATATATGGTTATATACCTTCAAAAATACCTTGATAACTACCTTATAAGCAATCCAAAAATAGGCATCAAGACAATCCATAGAAATTTTCTTGGCATGAAATTCGTCATTTATTACCATCACCATGAGACCACATTTCTTTGAGGCATTTTTTCAAATAGTTCACTACCTTGTCTATGATTTTAGTTAAACAAAGAAACTAATGAAAGTGATAAAAAACTCCATATTTGTTGTTTCATTTTTAGATGTTGACATCAAACATCCCTAGCGATGTTTGTGGCATGATGGACCATGGATTTGCTACAACAATAGCCAGTTTTGATCCTTTGGTAGATGTATGCGACAAATTAGTAAATTTGACATTATATTTGCTCTTCTATGGTTGATTATTGAAAATTTTCATGATACTTGTATGTAGTTTAATTGCTATCTTGATGGTTGCTATAGGTGCTTGTCACTCTAGATCGTCGATGTGCTAATGTTGTGGATGAGTGTGACAATTATTTGTTTGCGGTAAGTGATTATTTTGTTATATGTCATTCCATAATTCAATTTCTATATATTAACATATATACTCTGTATTGTATCAGTTGCATCTATTGATGAGTGAAGAGAGGAGGACTACTTAGCACATTCAAAAGACAAAATAATCAATAGACACTCCATCTGGTTGACCATCGAAGGAAGCATGTGATATTTTTCCTTCCCCTAGTGGGAAATGACTATTTATTAGGGTCATTTGTTGTATGCCTACATAGAATTTTTGAGCATATGTTTTGTACTATCAATAAATGTGACATTTTATGTCCATATGGCTCTTTTGTAGTAAGTCTATATGACTTTATTGGATATATTGTACACTTTTATCGATATATCATTGTATAGCCTTACAAATTTTTGATTAATGCAAATCTTAGTTTACCACTACTATTCTTGAATGATGTTATCATGCCTATTGTGTAAATTGTATGCTTGAATGTTGTAGGCATGGGTGTTGTTTACATCTGATGCTTAAATAATTATTGAAGATTTTTATTACATTTAAATTTTCACACATGCCTATAGCTTTCTAACATTCATGACAAAATGTTACTGAGTAGACATTTAATTATCTAAACACTCCTATAGTTAAGGCTAATAAACTTTTTAGTTTCTTTAATAAACTATTCAACCTTCTTCTTAAGTAGGCCAATAATGCATTTCTATATGAGTGTGGCTTTCATGTGTATACTAGTGACATATGTGTATTCATACTTTGTGACTTACATGTATTTGTATGTATACTTCATGATGTGCAACTTATGACTTATGTGTATTCAAGTGTATACTTTACAACTTACATGTATTCCAATGTATACTTTGTGACTTACATATTTTCATGCATATACTTTGTATTCCTAGACACGTAAAATATATTGATTGATCCCATGCACCTGATCCTGATTTACTAACACCAATTCATCCCGAATCATCTCCTTTACTAACCATTTAATCGAATAATCTTTATTTGAATAAATCATCATATTCTCCTCTTTAATTAAATAAATCAATTTTATTTAATTAAGTCATCAATCAATCCTAAAGTCATCCCTTTAATTAAATAAATCAATTTTATTTAATTAACTTCTTAAGTTCTTCATTTAATTGAATAGATCAACTTTATTTAATTAAATCACTAATATCCATTATTCCTCTCATCTTGATTTATTTAAATCCAAATATCTAAGTCAAAGTGTCAAATCAACTAATCTTCATCTAAATTAATCAAATCCTGATTAATCCTAATTCTAATCCCTCAAATCCTCTAGATTTTGCAACTTGTGCAAGTAAATCAATTTAATTGATTTATTAAATCCTCCATTTTCATTCAAAAAGGCATAAAGTTGGAATATTCCCTCAATTTGAATTCTCCCCCCAAAAAGGACTTGTCCATCCAACAAGGCATTAAAAGCCTCTTACATGTCCTTTTTCTTGAGCCAAGTGGCATTAACTCTCCTTTACTCTCCCTCCAACATGTCACTTCTCCAATTTCAAATATCCACCTAATGGCATTTATGTGCACATTCATCAAAATGTGGTCCACCTCTATCCACTCACATGTTGACAAGTGGCATTGTGTTATTAGTTGATGTTTTGTCCCACATTCATCCATTTTGCTTATTCTTCCATCATTCTCTTCTTTAAATAGAAGGCTTGTTTACTAATTTTGGATCCACATGTTCATCCACAACTTCATGCAACATCATTATCTTCATGTTTTGAGAAAAGTTCATCCATTTTCATAGTTTTCATCATTTCATAGCTAGGTTATGGAAAAATTTATCATGGAGCACCATTGATCATCTTCAAGCTTGCAAGGAATTGGGAAAGGGATATTTTCCACATCAAAATAGCACCAATTCCCCATGGGATTGAGAGTTTGAGCATTTGAATAGGATTTAATAGCTTTTTATTTGTGTTCTTCAATTTATTTCTTGTTTTCATGCTTGAAATGAATCTTATGGGGAATGATCATTTTAACTTGCATAATGGACTAATATTGTGTTTTTTTTTTTTTTTGTGTAGGTCTAGATCCACCATTCACATTTTGTTTGTGTTTGTGCAATTCATCAAGAGAAGTCAACAGTCTTAGCCGAGAAGTGCAATCCGGTCAACTTGGGAACATAAGAAACACCACATATCACATTCTATGTAGAATCACTCTTGACAGAAGAATATGAACTCCTAGTTGTATTTCTAAGAGAGAGAAAAGTAAACTTTGCATGGACCTATGTTGACATGCCTGGCCTTGATCCAGAGGTTGTGGTTCACCACCTAGCAGTATATCCCAAAGCAAAGCCAGTGAGACAAAAGCTAAGGAAGATGCATCCCCATATTGCATTATTGGTCAAGATGGAATTGCTGAAGCTCCTAGATGCAGGGTTCATAAGGTTGATTGATTATCCAGAGTGGGTCTCAAATCTTGTACCTATTTCAAAGCCCACTGGGGGCATCCACATCAACACATACTTCAGAGATCTAAATAAAGCATGTCCCAAGGATGAATTCCATCTCCCAAACATTGATACGATTTTGGATATGATGACAGGTCATGAGAAGCTATCACTAATGGACGGTTTCTCAAGTTATAACCAAATTATGATAGCTAAAGAGGACCAACACAAAACGGCTTTCACTTGTCCATGGGGGACATATTGCTGGAATATGATGCCATTCAGGTTGAAAAATGCAGGAGCTACTTATCAAAGGGCCATGACACTAATATTCCATGATATGATTCACAAAAATGTGGAAGATTATGTGGATGACATATTGGCCAAGTCAAGGAAATGTCGGGATCACATAACTGCTCTAAACTCCATCTTTGACAAACTAGAAAAGTACAAGGTCCGACTAAATCCAAAAAAGTGTGTCTTTGGGGTACAATCAAGCAAGCTCCTAGGGTACATTGTATTCATGAGAGGAATTGAGGTAGACCCCACCAAAGTCAAAGCAATCCTCAAAATGGAGGCACCAAAAACATTGAAACAACTAAGAGGCCTACGAGGAAGACTCCAATCCATCTAACGATTCATAGTGCAACTGGGAGACAAGGCTATCCCATATTCTCATCTACTCCACAAGGGGGTAGCATACAAATGAGATGAGAAATGTGATCAGGCCTTCAACAAGATCAAGGAGTACTTACTCACACCGCCAATTCTCATGCCACCAATTCCAGGAAAACCCTTGATCCTGTATATATTAGCAACAATGACAACCCTCAACGCTCTCTTAGCACAACATGATGAAAATGGGAAGGAGAGAGCTATCTATTACATCAATAGAATAATGGTAGGGCATGAACTAAATTACACACCCATTGAGAAGGCCTACTTAGCTGTCGTGTTTGTTGCACAAAAGTTCAGACATTACATGCTAGCACATCAGATAAAGCTCATTGCAAAGATAGACACCCTCAAGTATCTGCTTTCTAAAGCAATGCTCACAGGGTGAACAACTAAATGGGTTATGATCCTAACAGAGCACGACATTGAGTATGTGGAATGCAAGGCCATTAAAGGACAAGCAATTGCAGATCAACTAGCAGAAGCACTGATATATGTGGAAAACCCACTTGTATCAGAGCTCTCCAATGAGTCCATCTTTAACCTAAGTGCGGCAGATAATTGGAAAATGTACTTTGATGGATCTTATACACAACATAGATCAGGAGATGGAATCTTCTTCATCACTCCACAAGGGGATTGCATACCTAAATCATACAAGCTGTCATTTCCATGCACAAATGACATTGCAAAATATGAGGCTCTCATCATAGGGCTAAGAATTGTAGTGCAGTGGCAGATCATGGTACTCAAAGTCTATGGAGACTCACAACTCATAATCAACTAGGTAAATGGTGAGTACCAAACAAAGGATGACAAACTGACTCCATACAAGAAATTGGTGGAGAGCCTTAAAGATTTCTTTATTGATATCACGTTTGAACAACTACCTAGAGAAAATAATAGAGTGGTGGATGCTATGGCAAAAATTGGATCACTTCTGGATGTCCCATGCAACATCCCAAAGTAGGAATTCCTTGTAGACTAGCTTCTCGTATCAACATTCGAGGTACCAGAGTATGAATTTGTGTGTGAAATCATTGGTCTCGGTGATCCCTGGTATCATGATATATACACCTACTTGCGAATAGGAGTCCTCCTCATTGATATAAACCAAAATCTTAAAAGAGCCTTTGTCAAAAAATCATCATGTTTCGTCATCCTAGGAGATACCCTATACTATAGGAGCATTGAAGGAACCCTTTTACGATGCCTAAATAATGAGGATGCTTTGACTGATTTAATTGAGGTACACAACGACATTTGTGGTTCACATTCAAGTGGTATGACCTTGGCTAATAAATTGTTGAGGACTGGGTACTATTGGCCTACAATGGAAAGGGAAGCTCACGATTATGTCTGAAGGTGTTTGCAGTGTCAACAACATGGGGATGTTATCCATGCACCAGCTTAGGAGCTCCACCCGATCATTACACCTTGGCCCTTTTCACAATGTGGGCTTGATCTCTTTGGAAAAATCACCCCCACCTCATCTAGTGGACATAAGTTCATCATCACCGCCAAGGAGTACTTCATGAAGTGGATAGAGGCTATTCCCATGACCTATATCATAGGAAAGTAGATATCCAAGTTCATCCTGAACTACCTAATATGCCGCTACGGTGTCCCTTAGGCCATTATCTTAGATAATGGGACACCTTTCAAAAACTAGGATGTTTGAGACCTATGTCAAAAGTTCAATATCCAACATCGCTTTTCCACTCCATACTACCCTCAAGAAAATGACCAAGCAGAAGCTACCAATAAGACCATCCTAAAAATCCTCAAGAAAATAGTCAATGACACTGGTCGTGACTGGCACTTGCAATTAAATCCCGCCTTATGGGCCTTTTGAACAAGTATCCACACACCAACAGGTGTCACCCCATTCTCTCTGGTCTATGGATTAGAAGCCATACTCTCCATTGAGATCGAGCTCCCATCCCTAAGGATATCATTGCAAAATCTCATCACAAATGAAGAATATCAGGTATCATGACTAAACGAGCTTGAACTACTAGATGAGCAGCAAATAGATGCCTTAAACCATTTACAAGTCTATCAAAACCGACTCAAGTGGAGCTATAACAAGAAGATCATAAGTTGAACCTTTCAAGTTGGAGAGCTTGTGTTGAAGGAGAATCAAAAGAATGTTCCAAATCCAGATAGCAAGGGAAAGTTTGAACCCAATTGGTTGGGACCCTTCATCGTCACAACAAGCTACAAGTTAGGGGCATATCAATTATCAACACCTGAAGGGGAACCTCTACAGGATCCCATGAATAGCTCCCATCTCAAAAAAAATTATGCCTAATCTTTCTAGGTGTAAAACCAAAAATCCAAAAAAATCAGAAAAAGGATTGAAAATAGTAAAGAGAAAAAAATCATCCTCTAGTGAAAACCACTTCAGTGGCGCTTTGGGCAAGTACCTTGGTGAAAACCTGGAAAATAGGTGCCTTGTGTAAATAAGCACTCTCCATCCATCATGATCCTTGCGGCTTGTTCTGCATCGTCCATCCATCACACTTCCATCACATCCATTCATCACCCATCCACGTCTGCATCATAGCTTGATCCTGTGTTCACATCATGATCCCTCCTAGTACTACTCGGCCCATTCCCAAGGTCATTTTGTCCTACTTGTATCGAAGTAGTCTATTGCATCACACTAGGGGCATGTTCTCATTAGGATTAGATTCATGTATATTCTTGAAGTCTCCCTTAAAATCCAAAAATCCAAAAAAATCAGAAAATTAGAAAATCCAAAAATATCAAAAAATCAAAAAACTCGAAATCATTTGTAAAATCAAAAAACACAAAAAACATTTGAAACATATCAAAATCCAAAAAAATAGGTCAAAGAGTTAGTCAAAAAGTCAAAAACAGAGTCGTCTTGTCGAACTATATGTCTATGAGCTCTGAATGTAGGCAAGGTTGATCTTTGATCTTCCCTGAGACACTTAGGTCAGTCATTTAGGAGTCCTTCATAATAAGCTGGCAATCCATTTGTTTATATCTCATCAATAATAGAGTTTGTGTCAGTCGAACTACGTGGTCTTTGCATGTATAACATAGGCAAGGCTAATCTATTGATCATCCCCATAGGCCCTTAAGATAAGTTTTTAGGCTAGTCTCTTGGTCAAAATATTAGAAAACCCCAAAACATTAGAAAAATTGAAAATCAAAACATTTGCAAAATCTTGAAAATACCAAAAATAGCCTCAAAACATTTCAAAACACCAAAAAAATCCAAATATTTGAAAAAATCCATCCATCCCATCTCGCTTTCACCTGCAATAAAAATCCCTCATAATAAATCAATCATCACCCTCAACCTTTGGTGAAATAGTCAGAAACAAGTCTAGCAGGTCAAAAGTGAAAACTCAATCGTCAAGGTCTCAAGTCTAAGTCAGTAAGTAAACAAGTTGGTTAACTCTTGGTACTAATAGCTCATCATCCAGTTTGTCCCAAATCATCTGATAACCTCATGTCCTAGGATGCATCCTTCCTACAATGGACATCAACATCAGGCATCACCATAGTTTAGTCTTGGCTAGCGGTATGAAAAACATTAGCTTGTTTTGTTTACTTAGTCTTTGTCTTTTTCAATTATCTTATTGCACTCATTCCAATGACCTCTCGATGATGTCCAAACAAAGGGATTTAGAGAGAAAGGAATGGGGAAACAATCATTATCTTTTTATCTATTGTTCTTGTTGGATATTCTTGTAGTATAACCTTGGTCATGCCTACTTTGTTTGGTCTATAGGGAGGGTGTTTTAGGTGTCTTGTTGACCACATAGGAAGGCTTTCCTTTCTATGTTTTGGTCTGAGATGTTTTGAATATCTGAACTACATTCTGAATGAGGTTTCGTATGTCAAGTGTGAACAATAGTACTCCTATATGATTTTCAAGTCAAAGTCCATCACACTAGGTGCAATGACATCCTTGTTCTTTATACCTTGATGCTTTGTGCCTATGTTGTTATCAAACATAAGGTAAATACCCCTTTTAAAATCCCAATTCCTGATAAGAAAATCATCATCATCATCATCATCTCTAATAAAGTCTCGTAGATCATGGGCTTGTTGGATCCTCTTTCTTCTTTCTTCTCTCTGTGCTAACATGGTACCATGATAGTTAATCAAAAACATCGCTAATGCATCCATCCTGCATCCACAAACTATTAACATATTGCATATCATATCATATCATATAGGAAACATTGATCATCTCACATGCATTGCATTTCATCATTGCATAATATAGATTGGTTATTCTAAGCATCTCATAAACCATACATTTGCATCCATTGCATAAACATAAAAGTATCATCACATAGGCATTATTAAATCATATCATATGCATCATCAAAACATCCATTGCATAATCATATAGGCATCATCATGTCATCCATGCATATATCATCATATCATACATGAAAAAGGTATTGAAAAAAGAAGAGAGCATGTCATAATATCCCATACATCACATAACATACATCATCATCCATTAGGTGTATAATATAGATCTGTTAGTCTAAGCATTTTAAAAATCATTTGCATATCATAACATTTGCATCCACATCATCATAAAAAGTGCATAGAAAAGATACTGAAAAAGAAATGCATCCATCCATAAACATTTGCATAATCATAACATCACATCACATAATATAGCATTGCATCACATAAAATAAAATCACATCGCATATAGAACATCGCATATGGAAAAGGAAATACATCCATCCATCATGCATAAATAAAATAGGACACATCTCATAAATCAAATCTATCATATCATATATCATCAATAATGTAACTGTCATGGTACAAAATTAGGATCAAATGTGTATCAATCAAATGTATACAATGCCCACAGGGCTATCAAAAATGGAGCCCATGGATCTCAAAAAGAATAGTGTCGCTGATCAAAACTATGTGAGCTAGCTTTGATGCTGCTCCCCTCACCTGCCTATCTCTTAGGCTGATCCTGCCTGTATCCTATCTGATGTGAAAACTCTACCACCCAGGCTACTGGAGGCACTGCCTTTCAATAATGTACTTTGTAGTGCTCGGCCTCTCTAACTGTGTCTCGGTACATCCATGTTAGGATTGTCCTGCCCTTGTGTGCTCTCCAATTGTTGGCATCTCCTAGTCTCCTGTGCCAGCTACAACTTGATAGCCTGACTCTACTGCATAGCTTGATCACACTCTATGGTAAGGGATTGGACCTGCTATTGGGCCTGGTCCCTCTTAGTCATCAATATTGCAACTTGTGCTTGAAGCTGTTATATAAGTGCATCCCTCTTATCTGGTTGAGGTGGTGGCAGTGGTGGTGGCAGTGGCTGATCCCCCTAGGGTGGTTGTTGGTCCCTGGGTGCATCTCTCTATTGATCCCTAGGGGAATCTCTCTATTGGTGCATGTCCCCCTAATCTCTCTTCCCTTGCTAGTTTGGAGGTGGTCTTCCTTCTCCTCTGTCTCTGTCTCTGTCTCTGTCTTCGTCTTCATCTCCTCGTCCTCCTTGCCCCTGCCCTCACCCTACTATCCAGCCTTGGGGTCTCCACCGTGAAGGGACTATCCCTGGCACTATCAACCAGACTAGTGGCCGAAACCAGTCAACATAAGCCTGTGTGGTCCCAATATTTTCCTTCCCCTGATCATAAGCCCAAGACCTTGCTACTAGCTGTCTGAAAAAATCGCTTGCATCCTCTAATGGGATCGGCCGACCCCATGTGGTCTCCCTGGTGGTGCAAGCAAAAATGGCCACATACTAGTCATCTAGTCGGTCCTAAATCTCACCAAACTATCTCGCTACCCGATCTGGTAGGTATCGCTCAATCATCGTGTGCTCTCTACCCTACATCAACCTATCCTGCCTCACAAAGAAAAACTATTGAACATCATCGTACCATGTAGGAATCCCTAGCCAAGGTCTCCATGTGAGAGTGGTCATCTCATCAATGACCCTCTGCCAGTGAGGGATGTCAGCCTATCCTATGTGGGAAAAAGTGATACCACCCCTATATCGCCACACTACTAGGTCATCAGGCTCCACATCAACCACTGTAACCCACGGGTGAAGCATAGCTATGTGCTCCCATGCCCAGATGTGCAAAAGAGTAACCCCGACTCTGATAGCTTTGTTGTCACAATATGCGAACTCGTGCAAATCATGATAAAGTGAGGCCAACATCATTGGCCCCCAGGAAAAGTAGCACCTCTAAAAGAGCATCTGCTTCCAACCTAGACCCCACCCTGGATTGAAATACTTGCCCCACCGATCTGGAGCTACAAGTCTTGAAATGATCGCTGCCACAATCAATCGGAAGGTGGACACCTGACCTTTGTAGCGCTCAAGCTCAATCTGACCCTCAATGAAGATGATCTCATCCAACCCCATAATCTCATAACACGCATCTGTGTCGGCGTCCATGTCATAAATAACCCTCTCACTGTGGATAGGAAATTGAAGAATTTGCTAGACATCCTCTAGTGTGATGGTCGCCTTACCGGTGGGAAGATGAAAAGATGATGTCTCGTTGTGCCATCGCTTGGCTAGTGCAGTCATCATAGCCAGGTGAGTCTTGATGACAGGCACATATACAATGTACCATAGATGATTGCTCCAAGGTTCTCCTGGAGAAACTCATGCAATCCAGTTAATCTACTGAGAACCGAGGATCGGTGCTCACGTGAGTGTACAATCTCTTTATCCTCCTGCACCAATAAAGCCACATCGCCAAGTTTCATAAAAAATCAGGATCCCGTTTGAATTTTTCATGATCGAAACAACAAAGGCATCAATTTTTGCAAATGCATCGTTGTTTGGAAGCTCCAAACTATGCCGCTAGAGGTCCCAAATCTCAAACTCTGTCGCGGCATTGCTGTTTGACTGCACATTTTTTCAACCCAAAACCCTAAACTCCTAACTGACTCACGGCGGTGCCATTTGGAGTTTGACCCCTAAATCCCTAACTGAGACACAACGTCACATATTTCAATAGCGGCACACTTTAGGGCCAAATGATGTCGATTCTACCCTTTCAGCAGTGCCAAATTGTGCTGTTGGACTAGTTTGACTTTCTAAGCCTAATAAATGCGCACAAAAATCATAAACACAAGTTGGGTTAGGGTCACATACGGGTGGTCCTACACCTAAAAGTTGTTGGTAGACTCACACTCGCTCAAAGATGTGTCAGGGAAGGACTCTTTGTGCCATCTCGCATGAAGGTCAAAGCTCAAAGTCAATAAATTTCTAAAGGCTAAGTGTGCAAATGAATTGAAAGTGACCCCTCGAAGGATATTTAAACATGAAAATTAGGGTTTTTTGACCTTGTTTAACCGTCAAACTAGGGTTTTGTGCCCCCAATCCCATTTTCACCCAATTAAGGCTCGTTTTGCATCTTTTTTCCATGGATTAGCACATTTTTGGCATCTTAGAGCCTTTCTAGACCCGTCAGACAACTTGTCCTCTTTATTTCGCGAGATCACCCAAAAATCCAAATTTTTGTCTCATCTCTCGCGGGGGCAGTATACCAGCATAATTCTTCCGCTGGGGCAGCGGCGGGGCATCCGAAAAAAATAAAAGAAAAAGAATTTTGATCTCGACAAGTTTATTCTTTGAACCAGTGCAGCAGGTACATTGCTTCAAAGAGGGGCAAAATGTAGACACGCAAAATATACTGATTGATCCCATGCACCTGATCCTGATTTACTAACACCAATTCATCCTGAATCATCTCCTTTACTAACCATTTAATCGAATAATCTTTATTTGATTAAATTCATCATATTTCGTCTTTTAATTAAATAAATCAATTTTATCTAATTAAATCATCATCTCATGTTAATTAAATAAATCATTTTGTTTAATTAATCCTAATGTCCTCTTTGAATTAAATAAATCAATCTTTATTTGATTAAATCATCATATTCTCCTCTTTAATTACGTAAATCAATTTGATTTAATTAAGTCATCAATCAATCCTAAAGTCACCCCTTTAATTAAATAAATCAATTTTATTTAATTAACTTCTTAAGTTCTTCATTTAATTAAATAGATCAAATTTATTTAATCAAATCACTAATATCCATTATTCCTCTCATCTTGATTTATTTAAATCCAAATATCTAAGTCAAAGTGTCAAATTAGCTAATCTTCATCTAAATTAATCAAATCTTGATTAATCCTAATTCTAATCCCTCAAATGCTCTAGATTTTGCAACTTGTGCAAGTAAATCAATTTAATTGATTTATTAATTCCTCCATTTTCATTCAAAAAGGCATAAAGTTGGAATATTCCCTCAATTTGAATTCTCCCCCCAAAAAGGACTTGTCCATCCAACAAGGCATTAAAAGCCTCTTACATGTCCTTTTTCTTGAGCCAAGTGGTATTAATTCTCCTTTCTTCTCCCTCCAACATGTCACTTCTCCAATTTCAAATATCTACCTAATGGCATTTATGTGCACATTCATCAAAATGTGCTCCACTTCTATCCACTCACATGTTGACAAGTGGCATTGTGCTATTGGTTGAAATTTTGACCCACATTCATCCCTTTTGCTTATTCTTCCATCATTTCATAGCTAAGTTATGGAAAAATTTATCATGGAGCACCATTGATCATCTTCAAGCTTGCAAGGAATTGGGAAAGGGCTATTTTCCACATCAAAATAGCACCAATTCCCCCATGGGATTGAGAGTTTGAGCATTTGAATAGAATTTAATAGCTTTTTATTTGTGTTCTTCACTTTATTTCTTGTTTTCATGCTTCAAATGAATCTTATGGGGAATGATGGTTTTAACTTGCATAATGGACTAATATTGTGTTTGTTTGTGTTTGTGCAGGTCTAGATCCACCATTCACAATATTCATGTGTATACTTCATGACTTACGTGTATTTGAGTACATGTGCTTCACTTATTCACATGTATGCTTCACTTATTCATGTTTATACTTCATGTATTATGTGTATTCACATGTATGCTTCATGCTTCCTATGTATTCTTCATGTGTTCACATGTATGCTTCATACTTCCTATGTATACTTCATGTATTCACATGTATGCTTCATGCTTCTTGTGTATACTTCATGTATTACATGTATTCACGTGTATGCTTCATGGTTCTGATGTATAATTCATGTGTTCATGTGTAGGCTTCATGATTCATGTCTATACTTCATGAATTCATGTGTATGCTTCATGTTTCTTGTGTATATTTCATGTATTATGTGTATTGATGTGTATGCTTCATACTTCCTATGTAAACTTGATGTGTTCACGTGTATGCTTCATGCTTCCTATGTATACTTCATGTATTCACATGTATGCATCACGCTTCTTGTGTATACTTCATGTATTACGTGTATTCACATGTATGCTTCATGCTTCATACATACATACTTCATGTGCTCATATGTATGCTTCATGATTCTTGTTTATACTTCATGCATTATGTGTATTCATGTGTATGCTTCATGCTTCTTGTGTATACTTCATGAATTACATGTATTCACATGTATGCATCATTCTTCCTATGTATACTTCATGTGTTCACGTGTATGCTTTATGCTTCCGGTGCAATGTAGCTCAGACCACTCTGACATGTTTGGGTGAGAAACATGATGTTTCCTAGTATAAATGTACCCATTTGAAAGTGTTTGAGTTGTCAGTTTGGTCGCACGAGTTGCAAAATGAAATTTATACCCCTTTGCAACTTTACACTACATGCATTTGACACTTTTTCCATCAACTGAAAAGTTGACACCACGAAAAAAAAACCTTAGAAATATAAAAAACTGAGAGAGGTTATTGTAGAGGGGCCCTACATGATCTCGTACCCTTGATGGAATGTTTGTAAGTGACATGGTTTTCAAGTAATAGCTCTCCAAATATTTTTTCCTTTTTGCACTTTGGACTCTTAAGGTATATCGTTGGTACAATGTAGCTCAGACTATTTCAGCACGTTTGGGTGTGAAATAGGACCATGCCTAGCCTAAACGTACCCATCTGGATGTGTTGGAACTATCGGTTTGGTTGAACGAGTTGTAGAATTAAAATTACACCCCTTAGCAACTTTACACTACATTCATTTGACACTTTTTCCATCAACTAAAAAGTTGACACCATGGGAAAAATGCCTCAAAGATATCAAAAACTATGAAAGGTTATTGTAGAGGGTCCCTAGATGATCCATGTTGCAAGTATGAAAGTTTTTTCATTGATGTCAACATGAATTCAACTAGTTGGTGTTTTCATTAATGTCAACTATGTATTAAGGAAGTTTGTTGCATGATGAAGATGTCGAGGAAATTGAGAAAATTGTGAAAAAGAGGAAAAACAAGTTGTTGCAGGTTGTGCATGTGTAGTTGATATATTGAGGAAGTGTTGTGACTACATGGACCTATCTTTTTGTTGCAGTGTCTGAAGATGCATTGGAATGAAGTAATGAGCTAAGATGATGTCTCTGGTACTTGGTTTCCAAGTGCTTTTGAGAAAATTTGATAAATAGAGAAAATAATGTTGTGCAAGTGTTTAGAATGTGCTCTGAGTTGTTCTCTATGTTTCTACTATGTTGATTCTATGCCTGTGTGGATTTGATATGTTGTTCAAGGTTGTTAGAGCTCGCTATATTTAGAATTTGGGTTTTTGGATTGTTGTACAAAGGGATATTTTCACTAGTGTGTGAAGTAGTTTTTCAGTGATGTTTTCTATGGCTTGGGAGAAATGTATTTGCTTCACATTCTCTATAGCTTGTCTTCCGGTTGTGTAGATTTGGGAAGTTTCTTATAATGTTTGTATCTTTCATAATTCAATTTTTCACTTGATTCAGTATAGTGTAGTGCATATTTCATGTGTTAGTGTACGAATAAGGTTTACCAGATGTTTTGGGTTGAAGTATTTGTATAATGCGAGTTTTGATGAAGTCTTTGTTGGATCTCTGGTGGTTTGAGGATTATTCTAGATTGTGTTCAAGTGAATTTGATTGTTCAGAAGTTTTAGATTGATTTAAGGAAGTGAGTACTTAATGTTTATGGTGTTTAGCATGGGTATTGGCCGACCTTGTGTTAGCACTAAATGTGAGGCTTGTGAAAGCATGTTGAGGTGCATTGGGATTAATTTGGGTCCTTATTAAGGATTTATATAGGTTTCATTCATTCCTATCAACTGCAAGAATGTTAGGTGTTGACCTAATTTGAAAATTTGAATGTAACGGATAGTTTTTGACCTTGGAGAATATTTTCAAGGTTGAGGTTGATATAAATAAGAGTAATGTTGTTGTGAGATGCAAGAGAGACAAGATAGATGCAATATCGATGCGAGTAATGTGTGTGATGTGAATTTGAGTAGAGCTGTATGAAATTCAAAGTATTGGATTCTTGAAGGTAGTGGGCTAAAGGTGTTTGAATACAAGGCGAAAAAAAATGTTAAAGCATTTGTGATAGATTCCTTGTTGCATTGAGAATTTTTTCTCTATGTAATATTTCTCTTCTATATTCTTTTGTTCTTTTTGTGGTAGTGAGACTTGGTTGTGATCCTTTTTGGACAGTGTGTCCTATTTTGGCAATGAACCCTTGTACCAATTTTTCAATTACTTATATTGTGAGCTAATATTCACCGTGGTTTTTCCTTCATTGGTTTTTCCACTTAAATCTGATGTTTTCTTGTGTGTGGTGTTGTTATTTCAGTTTCTTTTATCTGCATTTTATGCCTAATCACTTTAATAGTATAAGGGTTTAATGAATGCATGTGTATTTGATTACTGTTGAGGGTTTCAACGTTTTAATTTTCTACAACTAATTCACTCCCCTCTCAGTTGTATTGTTCATTCAACAATTGGTATCAGAGCAAGGTTCCTTAGAGAAGAACTTAACCACTTGAGGTAGATCCGAGATGGTGAAGCAAATTGATTGCCCTAGATTTGATGGAACAAACTATGCATTCTGGAAGACAAAGGTGGAAGGATATATTGCAGCTTATGGATTTGAAATTGAAAACGCAATAAAGAATCAATATGTTGCACCTCCAAATGGTCCAAGCACAAGTGATGAGATCAAGGCACATGAAATAAATGGTAAGGAAAGATTTATTCTGATGAATAGTCTTTCAAATTTTGAATTGGTTAAAGTTATGAATCTTAAGAGTGCTAAAGATGTCTAGGATAAGCTTGAAAGTATTTATGAAGGAGATGACAAGGTTAAACTAGCTAATTTGCAAAATCTGAAGGCACAATTTGAGACTATGTGAATGTTTGAAGATGAAACAATTCCAGCCTACATGCAGAGAGTTGATGAACTGGTACGTGCTATGAGAGGTCTTGGTGCACAAGTTAAAGAACCTAGTGTGGCAAAGAAAGTTCTCAAAACTCTTCCTGATTCATACAGTGAAAATGTTAAGTGTTGAAACTTTATTATGATTCTAGAACTTTTCTTAGTTCTTGAACTTGTTAAGGTTCCTAATATGGTTCTCAATGCTAAATGGATTTGACATTTCCTTTTGAAGGAGTTCCATTTGAGCAGTGCATATATGACAATTAGGAAGATGGTATTATTAGAGAGGTTCTATGTTGTCAAATATTTATCAAGGAATAGGGATGAGGAACCAAGGACCTCCTTAGGCTATTAGTTCTGAATATATCTTTTACAAGAAATAAGAGGGAAATAAATGGGAAATAAAACTAATGGAGGATTTTTTTGTGGTTTGTGTTGATTTCCAAAAATTCCTTGAGTTCCTTCTAGGAAATTGGAGGCTAACAAGGATAAAATATTATTTATGGTTCTTGATTAAATGTGAGTTCACAATGAAGCTCTTAATATTGGAACAATGAAAGATGTATGACTAGGTGATCAATCTCTAGCATAGAAAAAGGGAGTGTAATTTTTTTTGGTGGTGTAAATTTTTTCATGTTAAAAAAATTCATCAAGTTCCTAATGGTCCCCAAGGTGCCCAAAATTTTGGATGCTAATATATTTGAAAGGAACCTAATAATATTTTTTTTTTTCAAATAGTTTTGAGTAGTAAATAGAGTAGATCTTCTCTTCATTGACAATCTAATCTACATTGATGTAGGGGGTTTCTCCTATATAGCTGCATCAACTCTCTCTACTCCCCATTAAACCTCCTAGCTACCTTTGTAACTTCAACAAATTATATTTAATCTAGGCCATCCATTTGGGGTGGGAGTTTCTTAGACCATGAATTTTCATAGAGCTAGAGTTCTATATATTAGGGTTTTACCTTGCTTATATTATATGGAATATTTTGGATCATTTTGAAAAAGGTTTGTTCTTCAATCATCTCCAAATTCCAAACATTTGCTGGTGTGTTGCAAGGTAACCAAAAATATTGGTCCAATTATTTTGGGTTGAATATAAACTTGTTGAATCAAAGGAATTAATATTGTAAGCAATTTTGCTTATAAAATGTCTCCATGATGGTATGTGTATATCTAGGAGGATTTATTAGTCATAGCTATGGATTCTCATTTTCCATATTTTTAGGCATAAATTTAATGTTGAGTTAGATGAGTGTGCCAACATTATGAAAACATCACAATCTTTCTCTTGTTATATAAGGAGGATGTTTGCAATTCTGTTATAGATTAATAAGTATGCAAGATGTTATATGTTTATTAATCTTTGTTGTATGCAAATACATATCTCATTACTCTTTTGGTTTTAGTTTGTTCTTGTCCTAGTGAACTAAGAATCTGTTGACCAAGTAATAGGAACTAGTTTGGAACCATTTTACCAATTTCATACCAGCAAAATAAACAAAAAAATCAATAAATATTTTAGTAATAAAAAAAATTCTATGAATTCATTATTGTCAATATAACAAAGGAAAATTTCCTTAGTGATCCTCAAATAGATTTATTTTATCTAGTTCATACATATATAATCATATCAACTATATATTGGTTTTATGTAGCCAATCTTTGTTGACCTAGTGATAGTATTTGTGGTCAAGAATGCAATTGGGTTTGGTTGTACTTATTTTGGTTATTCATTTTGTTTGATTTAAATACTTGTTAGGGTATACACCTAAGAACAACCTACTAAGTTTAGTTTAAGATTTAAGAATAGGAGAGATAACCCAATCTCATAGAGTTTACATTTCTTTCTAGGAAGTGGATCCATGGTTTTGGGACCCAACATGCTCTATCCTACTGGAGAATTTCTCACATTACAATTATGTGGGATGTAATCTAGAAACTAGGATATCCTACCCCTTGAAACTAGGAATTTAGGGAGAGGTCATGGAAACATAATAATGTAAATCATGTGGTCTAGTGACTCCTTGATATACTCAATGTATGTTCCTAGATAAGATTCATGATTGAGGGAGTGGTTTCCCAAAATATAAGGCTAGTGGGGATCTTACTACACTTTTGTGATTGGAAGAGGATGCTTAGTTGTTGGTATCTAGAGAAAGATGGATAGCGAGACCATGTTATATTTAAGTTTCAAATTGCATGTGGTGGTTTTTGGTTTAATTTTTTCTTCAGCAATATCCCATCTATTTTGGATTAATTTTTCATATTGAATGACAAGGAAAATAGAGGTACAAAAGCCACATTACTTGTGTTACATGAATCAAATTTTATATATGAGGAATTTTCTTTACCCCTTGTATTTTTTCATTTTTACCATTGCAAAAGGATTTGTTCTATGCTAGCACCCTAGCATCTTTATTTTTTATCATCTTGGTCTAAATTATGTATGAATTACATAGCATTCCCAAACTCAAGATTACTAATATTTTAAACCATGGTTGTTATAAGGACCTTAAGAGAAACTTATCCATCATTTAAAATTTACTAACCATGAAGTGGATTTTTTTTTTAAGGATGGGGTTTGAGTGGCCCTAGCTAATTATTTTTTTGTGTAGTTTTCAAACCTTTCTCTATAAGTAAAGGATTGGTCATTTTAATTATTATTTTTTATTAAGGGATATTTGAGCTTCTTGAGCCTATGTAAGATAATTTTTATCATATGGGATCTTATTGGGCCCAAGTTTTGTTGGATGATAGAACCTTGATAGTCTCCTTGTGTAGGCTTATCAAAAATAAAAAATGCATGGCCTCAATAAGAATTTTTATTATGCTTTAGTAATTCATTAGTAGGTTTGGTGTATTCAAATCCATACCTATTAGAAATAGGTAAAATTAAATAAATGAGGACTTATCAACCAAATGATGGGGGAATAGATCAATCAAGGAAATCTATCTCTATGAATTTATCTATTATGATATACTTGAGGTGCCTTAAGTAATATTGAATAAAGAGAAGTGTTAAAATAAATAAAGTGGTAGAAGAGAAATTAATAAAAGTAAAGAAATATTATTTTTTTTTCCAAAAGGATTTTCTCTTTGAATTAAGTTCACCAAAATATGTAATCTAAAATAAAACCAAGTACACCATGAGTGAGCTAGATGTTGGAAAACACATGTTGTACCCTTGCTAAAAACATAAACTAAGCTACTCTTTCTCTCTTTATGTAGAAGAATATCATGATAGTTTGCAACAAAGTGAATCAATAGAAATAGGAGAAGGGAGTTTCTATCCTTGAAGAGATACGACTCCTATTTCACTCAAGTTTCACTCAAGGAACCCTAGAGATCTCAATCCAAGGGTGGAATGAAGGAAAGAGATTTGCTAAAGGTTGTCCTAGGGTATGATTAATGAATAAAGAGGGGTTCACCACCAAGATAGGGCTTGGAAAGAAAAATGGAATGCAAGATCAAATATGAAACCTAATGATATGCAAAGCTTCACTAAAAGACCTAGAAATTAATGCAAAATAGAATATAAAATTGAGATATTAGATGTGTGAACATGGAAACCTGTAGGAGCTTGAATGAAGACTTGAAATGTTGAATATGCTGAAATTAATGTCTATTGGGACTCATACGCCAGTTTAGGTGATTTAGTCCCAGATCAATTTTTTTAGGCAAGAAGAGAAATCTGGCAATGTTGATCAGGGATCTTCAAAAATTTGGAAAATTGCATGTAGTGGGACTCATATGCCACTTTTGGCGTATCAATCTCATTTTGATTTTTTAGAAAGTCAAAGTCCAAATCTGCTCTCCAATATCTACTCTTTCTTCCCAATTTAATTTTTGGATCTGAACCTATAAAAAGACCCGCAAAACAAAATATAGAGTTGATTTGCCTCAATCAAACCCCTAGTTCGGTAATTAAACCTTGATAGAAACAATAGATCTTGAATGTAAATGTGAATATAAACCCTAACCTTAAGTGCATCTAAGATTAGGAAATTTGAAATGCAATGCAACCCTATTCTATTGTGCTAGAATGAGATGCATGAATGGAATATGAAGATGAATGGCTCACTTTGAGAGATCCTAATCAACCAAATGAGCTCTAATAATGCATGTACCTTCCTTAGGCTGAATGTAGAATGATAATGGAGGATGGAATCACTTAGGAAACAAGTCATCAGGCTTGGTTTGATGGCTAGTTACATCTCCCCAACCTAGAATCCATCATGATTCACCACATAATCAATCCTCGAAAATGCTAGATCTTGAATAAAAGTGATCTTGAAGACCTACAAAAACACTTTAATTCTGCTCCAAGACTTCAACTTTTCTTGTTACTTGTGGGTATGTGGAGGATTATCATGGAAAAAATAGGCCCTTAAGTGGCAAAAAATTCAGAAAAATCAGAGTTAGGCAACTTGACGTAAAAATTCGAATAAGTTATCTATATTATTTCAAAAATATGTAAGAATAGAATTTGTAGAAAATTGAATGTAGTTTCTAAACTACTAGGTTTATTTTAAAAAATAAAATTATTTGGTGAAAATTTGAAATTTCAATGCGAGTACTTAAATTTCAAGGAAAAATAAGTAGGTGTCTATCCTGACCACCCTAACCACAATAAAATGATAATATTTTTTATAATATTTTAGATATAAGTAGAGGAATCATGTCCCGATGTGATGCATATTTTTGGTAATTTTTTCCAAGTAAATTAATTATGATTTTTTTATTACAACTTTTAAAAAAATAAAAACTCGTATGTCTAACCACCTTAACTTGGTCAAAAATTCATGAAATTTATTTCTTTTTTAAATCCTATTGTATGAAGCATAGAATGTGACGCATGTTTCAAATTCAAAAAATGTGATATCGTTTGAAAGCTATAGATTTTTTCAATCAGCTTATCAATCAGGACTTTAGTTGTAATTCAAATAGAAAATAAATAATAATAATTTATTAAATTCAAAGTAAAGCATAATTTATATTGGTGGAAAGCTGAGAATCTCCTTTAAAAACCCTTTTCGTTTCATCAATTTTGGGTAAAAATAAGTTGTTAGCCACATACCCTACAAAAACCCATCATATTGCCACTTTTTGGCCCATCATGATCCTGCACATACCCTTTCTCTTAAATGCTCTTGTGAAAGAATTCTTGAGTGCTTGTGAATGCTTAGATCCTGAAATTGCTCTTCTCGATTGGAAATAATGACTTAGAAGCTTGTTTATATATGCAATACACCTGATTTACCATTGTTTAGATCTAAAAATCTAACATCAACCAAAAACTTGAATTTGTTGTTCAAACCCTAAAAAGGGCCAAATGGAACTCATATGCTACTTATGGCATATGGGTCCCACCTAGGGGGACTCATATGCCCAAGGTGGCAGATGAGTCCCACCTTAGTTTTTTGGGGTGGGTTGTTAGAAATTTTAATTGTTTTGATGATTTTGTCAAGTTTTTAGTTGAAATAAGCCTCAAGATCCAAAATAAAGGGTCTTATGGGCCTATTAATGATGATTTAAAGGGTTATGAATGCAAGGGTACCAAAACAGGTCCAAATTAGTCAAGAAATTGCACTATCTCCAAGAAAGGAGTATAATTTCCATTGCCACATTTAGCCCCCACTTTAGCACCCATATGACTCTACATGCATATGCAAGCTAAAGGAATCTAAACAATAAGCGTGGATTCATTCATAATATGAGAGAATGAAGCCCCCATTGTAGCTATCTGCAAGACCACAATGTTAGGAATCACATCCTATAACACTAACTCATTAGTTGTTCAAAAATCCTCTTATCTAACTTCTTCTAGAAATCAAATTTGAGGGTAGACGTATGCCCCCCTTGATTTCGCTTGTTTTATGGAGGTGGAATCAAGGTAGCAATCTAGCCACATCGAATTGGATAAGTCGTATCATAGGGTATTTTCAAGTACCATACCACATAATGATAGACATTTGATGAGAACGGGAGTAGAATCATGATTCCAATGCAACAAACAACATCGAAAATAAAGCTCTCTAGCCCTCGGTATGTTAGTTTGAATGAAAGGCACTTTTAACCCTAATATAGTAAAAACCTAATTTTAACATATATAAGAGTAAAAATTGAATTAATTTTTAATCATTTCATCTTTTACCTTCTTGTAGCTTGACTTTGTTGGAGATTTATTGAATATGTCGAGTCAACGAGAGTACATGCCTCTGAGACTCGAGGTCTTGCAGGAGGAGGTAGCCCAAGGCAAGCTACAACATTAGGTGAGTTGATTTTTATATGCCTTAGCTTTGTACTTATGCATTTATTTTATGTTTTTATACATTTATAGGTTGATTTAGGACCTTGGAAGAAAGGTTTGCAAAGTGTCCCTTTTTCTTGCAAAGTTTCCCCTTTTGTCGCGAAGTGTCCCAAAAGGGAACTAAAGTGTCTAGGACCCTTAGAAAAGTACACTAGAACAAATTTAGTACACTTTTTTATTGTTGATGTGTAAATTTGAGATTTTAGAATGCTTATAGGACATATTTTTGCTTTTTTGTTAGATTCCACGATGGTCACAATAGCATCTCGGCGGTAGACAATTTTGTCGCCTACGAGACCTAGTCTCGACTTTATCAAAGGCATATGCTCAGAATGTACAAATGATTAGATTATACTAGGTGTACCTCATGCCTCCCATGAGGTACCATGATGCTATGCTAATGGTGCTTGCTAAGAGGTGGGATGTTGATACCTACACATTTATCCTACCTACCAGTAAAATGATGATCACCTTGGAGGATTTCCATCACATCCTTCGAGTTCCTATTTGAGGCGAGACCGTGCAATTTGCTAGGGATCATACATACGTGGAGATGTGATAAGATATAGGGTACTACTTGGGAGGATTGGTGTGAGAGGAGATTATAGGGCCACACATTGATCTATCGTGGCTACTCTATGCATGATCGCTAGTCTTGAGATAGATTATGATTTTCACAATGGCCCTAGTACAGTTCATCCCTGATGGTGAGGAGCACACCTAGACAAACATCTTGTTCATATGATTAAATAGATGGAGCATCAAAAAATTGTATATGCCTCGGGATGCAACATCCTCTCACATTATATTATGATCTAGGGAAGTTTGCATACCACAAGGTCGATAGCATGGTACATTTTATGCTACTATAGGTTTGGTGCCTGGAGCATATCACATGCACTAGGCTAACAAGGTTTCCATCTATTTCAGCCCTAGGATATACACGTGCATTCAGTTATCCACTGAGGCGTTTATGGTAGTACGGGGATTTACAGTTTTGGAGAGTTCGATTTGACTGACTAGATTAGGAGGAGGTCCTTTGGAAACCATACCATCTGATACCATAGTGACTAGATGATACTCGATAGTTGAGGAGGATGCAAAGGGATAGGTTTCTTTTGGGGAGACATGATTATGTAGTAAGACCATTCTACTATGATCGTGTGATGTGGCAGTTTGAACAAATACAGGTACCACCAGTAGCATGCCCTTTTTACTGGCGATCAGTGTGGAGTGCCCGAAGGCCAGGAGATACTAGGCGACTGATAAAGGATGATGTTAGATCTAGTGATTTAGAGGACACAGATCTCGACATGCCCCCAACCTCTGATGTTGATGATGTTGGTGCTACTAATGCACACAAGGACTAGTGGGAAGTAGCATGACCAACTCCTGTATTCCTAATGGATTAGCCTATAGGCTTTACAAGAACACTTCCAGAGTAGAGGGATGAGGAGGATGATACAAGTGAGGATACAGGGCTCAGGGCATTATATTTATTTGCAAATGAGATAGATGAGGATTACAATGAGGGAGAAGACCCTGATTATGAGGGAGAGGAGTAGGAGTAGGAGCATCTGATGAGTGAGGGTAGTGATATGGAAAATGAGGGTCCAGTTTCCCATGAGTGGGAATATCCATCTCCTACTCGTGTTACCAGATCACAGTTGATAGTTACGGCATGCACCAAAACATACAAGCATGGAGAGGCTAGCACATCCTCCATGCCTCCTACATAGGATGAGGATGTCTTTACATAGTTGGTTGGGGATCTAGGTGATGATAGTTTATTTATTGTTATGCTTACGATTTTAATTTTTATATATATCATGATGCGTACTAATTATATGTATGATTTCTATCTTGTATGAGCTGTGAGATACCTACATGATCTCTACTAATAGGTTGCTACAAAGATAGTTCCTCCATTAGTCTTCGAATAGGCTACTAGTACAGACTACGTGCCCCCACCCATCATGGAGCGAGACTTGGATCTATTCAAGCCATATGTCAAACTAAGAGTAGCATATGAGGGTGCTACGAGGCATGTTGATCGAGTCGATACTGCCTATGAGGAGATTCAACCATCTTGAGGTCTAGAGGAGGTCGAGAGGCTGCATGCAAAGATAGCCAAGCTACAAATAGACAAAGACTGCATAGAGTGAGAGTGTCTAGAGGTTGTTGGATGGGAGACTGTAGCTATTGGACGAGCATAGGGTCTACAGTACGCTTTGGATGCTCTTATCAGTTCACGATCACAATCACATACTATTGTCTCTTGATGGACTACATCTAGAAAGATGTGATCACTAGATCTTGAGGGATCTAGTAGCCCCAAGCCACCCTAGCATTGTATATTTGATGACATGTACTCAAAACTTTGATATATATATGATCATTTGATGTTTGATTATTTATGCTTATGTGTTTTATGCTAAATGGAAATGTGATTTATCAAATAATCTTTGTAAGACTAATTAATAAATGTCTCCATGATTTAACATGCTTTATGTGATCTAATTAAAACTATGCTAGTTTCTTTTAGATGCAATATTATGATTAAGTATGTTATCTTAAATTAAATGCGCCTATGATCTAATTGTAGAACATTAAATGCATATAAGGATCTAATCTAACACAACATACACAATTATCTTGAATAGTATGAAACCTAAAGTAAACATTAAAAAACTCATTTAAATAATTACTTTAGTATTCAAGACACACAAAGAGTTGCTTTTTAATAATGAAGCAATTCGAGAGTACATAGAATATTATCTACTGACTCTAACACCACTACTCTATCATTCACACTATTCAAGAAGATTAGACATAGTATTGATGCAGACGCACGACATTTATAGGTTCCTCAAGAGGTGTATCATCCATTTCTATTAATGTGTATGCTCCAAACCCATAACTTTTGTTGACTTTGTAAGGTCGTAGCCAATCAGGGCTGAACCTTCCTTTTTCAATTGGGGCGGCATTGACATTACATTAATTCTCACATAACACAAAATCACCTTTATTGAATGATCGAGGGATAACATTGTCATTGTAACTATGCTACTTTCTCCTAGAGTAGGCCTGAAGGTGCTCAAGAGTGTTAATGCATTTTTCGTCAAGCATTTCAAGCTGATGTAATCATTGTTATTTATAAGTATTACGTCAATAAGTCCCTGGAGATCAATCCTTAACATAGGAATATCTAACTCAAAGGGTATTATTACCTCAGTGCCATAGACGAGGTTATAAGAGGTATTCCTAGTGGATAATCTAACATTTGTGTGATAGGCCTATAAAACATATGTTAGCTATGTATGCTAATATGTTTTCTTATCATTTTCTTTAAGATTTGTTCAAGGGTTTTATTAGTTGGTTCGGCTTGACCATTAGATTTCGAGTAGTAGGGTGTTGAAAAATGATGTTGAATGTTAAATGTCTCTACGAAATTCTTCGCGTCATTATTCTTAAATGGTGTCCCATTGTCCAAAACTAATGTAGAAGGAAGTCCAAAGTGTGCAATAATGTGTTCCAATATGAAACAACATATCACATCGGTAGTTTTTGAATGAAGGGGAATTGCTTCTACCCATTTCATGAAGTAGTCTCTCGTAGTGATTATGAATGTATGTCCGACGAAGGAAGGTGGTGATACTTTTCCAGTGAGATCCAAACCTCATATTGAAAAGGGATAAATATGAACTTGAGCACAAAGTTTGGAGGAAGGAGCATGGATCAAATTGCTATTTCCTTGGAATTTGTGACATTTCTTAATGTATGCAAAGAAGTCTTGTTCCATATGTCTACAATAGTATCCTATGTGGATTAGTTTTTGGACTAATGTTCTTCCTCCAAAATGACCTCCACAAGCACCTGCATGATCTTGTTCAAGTGCTATGGGGATTCAAATTGTTTAAGGAATCTAAGTAAGAGACCATCAAAGGAAATTTGATACAACACATTGACGAGAATTATATATTTAGACACAATTTTTCAAAGGTGGGACTGATTGTTCTTAGTTGTCGGCTCAAGAAAGGTACTGCCTTTTAAATAATTAAATATCAGAGTGTACCATTCACTCGATTTTTCCATGGTTGTTGATAACAATTCTTCTATTTTATCTTCTATTGATGGTTTCATAACTGTATGCACAATAAATGTGAAGTCTTTTGAAGGATCTTGAAGAGATATGAGGGAAGCCACACTCTCCATTGCATTTGCATGCCAATTATATTTTCATGGGATGTTGTCAATGGTGTACGAATCAAACTTGTCTAACAAAGTCATCGTAAGATCCTTGTATTTTGATAATTTGTCATGTTTCGCTTGATATATTCCATTTATTTGTTTAATGACTAATTGTGAATCACTAAATATCTTAATGTCTCGAGCTCCCATAATTAAAGCGGCGCACAACCTAGCAAGCAATGCTTCATACTCGACATTGTTGTTTGTACATAGGAAGTTTAAGCGATAAGAAAATAGAATATGCTCTCCTATGGGAAAGATTATTATAACCCCTGCATCGGAGCCAGTTCTACACTTAAATCCATCAAAATATAACTCCCATGTATGAGTTTCAATTTTTAACACATTATCGTCAAGGAATGAATCATTATTAGGTAACGCTAAAGGAGAAGGAGCATCAGATAGTTGGTCAGTCAAGGCTTGACCTTTGATTTCTTTTTGTGAAACAAACTTAAGGTCAAACTCAGTTAACAACATAACCCACTTAGTTAAGTGTCTTGATAAATCTATGCTAGTGAAAAGATGTTTTAAAGGATCATATTTCATCATCACATGTATTTTGGCATTTAATAGGTAATGTCTCAATTTACTAGTAGCGAATACAAGAGCCAAACATTGTTTCTCTATCATTGTGTATCATTTCTCATAATCAATTAGAGTTTAGCTAATGTAATAAATAGGATGTTCTTTATTATTTTCATCTTGTTGAGCTAACAATGCTATGAGAGCGTGGGCCAATGTTGTTGTATAAAGGATAAATGGTTTGTCCTGCATAGTGGGTTGTAAGATAGGTGGAGTGGCAAGATAAGATTTCAAACTATCAAAATCCTATTTACAATCCTTGTTCCAATTAAATTGAACCTCTTTCTTAAGGAGATTTGTGACGGGAAACATTTGATCTTCTAGGGATGCTACAAAATGACGAATAGCTTGAATTATTCCTTCTAAAGTGCGTAATTGAGAAATGTTTCTAGGAGGTGGCATGTTAACTATAGCATCAATTTTCTTCGTGTCCACCTCAATGCCTCTGTGAGATATGATAAAACCTAAAAGTTTTCCACTATCTACACCAAAGACACACTTTTTCAAATTCAATCTCATGTTGTATTTTCACATTCACTTGAAGATCTTTCAAATGTTAAAGATTTGGCTAAATTTTTTTCAACATAATATTCCAAAATATTATGTATGTAATCATGAAATATCAATGGAATATCTCTTTGATATGTTGCTCCTACATTATTTAATCCAAAAGGAATCATTACCCAACAAAATGTTCCCCAAGCTATGGTAAATGTTGTTTTGTATTGATCTTGAGGATTGATAAAGAATTGATTGTATCTAGAGAATCCATCCATGAATGACAACAAAGCATGTCTCGCAGTCGAGTCCACTATCATGTCAATATTAGGAAGGGGAAAGTCATCTTTTAAAGATGCTTTATTAAAATCACGAAATTCTGTACACATCTTAATATGATTATCCGGCTTCGTGACTATAACAATGTTTGAGATCCAAGGAGAATAATCTATAGGATGTATAAAACCAGCTTCAAGGAGCTTCTTAATCTTGGCCTTTACTAGCAAGGCTATCTTAGGACTCATCTTTCGTATCTTTTGTCTAACGAGTTTAGCATTTTCGGCAAGGACTATGTTGTGTGTTACAATCTTAGGATCAATTCTTAGCATATCCGAATAATTCCAAGTGAAAATTCATGAAGCAAAGTTGCATGGTCTTCTTGTTCATCATCATCAAGGCACTTTCCTATCTTTATCACTTTTTTTTCATTGTTAATGTCCATCAGTATGTCAATTGTATCTCCTAAAGGAAGTGCATTTTGTTTTAGAAATTTGGGGTTGTATTCTTTGTTGTTCTTGTCAATCTCATTACTTTCCTCTTCTCCATCCTTTTTCTTGGTACTACTCATAAAACATGTAACGTGTTTCTTTTAGGAGGAGTAAATGGTTTTTCATAAACTCCTAGCATTTCTTTCAAGGTTTTATCATCTTCAAAGAACTCTAATGATGCTTCACAAGTTGTGTCAATCAATTTGAATGCTTCAAGGTGAGGGATGTTTTAGGATTACACATGATGGTGTTGATGTTTAGTGAGGTTCTTTTTGTTTCTTGCGTTATCTTAGAAGGGCAATATCCCAAAAAACTTTTTGTCTCTTGTGTGTTAGGCTCTATAGGAACACGGATACCTTGTTATTTCTTTCCACATCCTTTTCCACTATAACCAAGTTGTTTCATGAATTCATAAGCTTTCCCATAAAGTCTCTCCATTTATTTTGGGTTTGGTGGTTGTTGATAATCTATCTCATCGAATTTTTTTGTATAGCTTGTGTCTTCTTCTAGAGTAAATGAGGTATATGCTTGTGATTTTTCTTTTGAATTTTGCGTTGAAATCACCATTGGTTGCTTTTGTTTTTTGGTTTCTTTTGTTGTGATTTTGTATTCTCCCATAAACAAAGGTGTGAACTCCAAGGAACCCCAATCATCTTCCAGTAACTTCAACACCTTTTCCATTTCTTTTTTTATCTCTTCCATAGGTTCTATGTTTGATGTTGGAATTAATGTGTTTAGAGGATTTGTCGTTCCTTTTTCAACTTGTAAGAAACTTTCAAGCTTGGTGTCTATTTCAATTTGGTATAATTTGTTATTATAGACGTACTTCATTATATGATGGAGAGTTGAAGGTACTACATGCATCTCATGAATCCAAGGTCACCCTAAAAGAAGATGTTATGAAAGGTTATCGGGCATGACATGAATAGGAGTTTGCAAAGTAGCCTTTCCAACTGTAATAAGCAAAGTAATTACACCAAGCGGTTTCTTTCCTATATTGTCAAATCCTCAAATCGATAAGGAATCAAATTGAATTCTTGATTTATCCATGCCTAGTTTATCCAAAAGGTTCATACTACACACATTAAGAGTGGAACCACTATCAACAAGGGTTCTTTTTATTCCCCACCCATCATAGGTGGATAATATTCATGAATGCATCATTTCTCTTTCTCAATTCCAAAGGAGGTAGCTCATGTTGGTGAAAGGTAAAGTCTACATTAACTATATTCATTCCTTATATTAGAGCTTCCACATCGTTTGCATTTGTACCAGAGGGAACCACTACTTGTTGCAAGGCAGTTTGAAGCATAATGTAATAATTAGGTGAATTCTAAATTAGGTCCCATAGGAATATCTTTGCAGGAGTATTCTTAAGTTGTTCAACAAGATCATACTCCTTCCCACTATGCGAAGGCCAATGAGGAGCACTAGGAAAGATGGGATTAGGAAAAGTTAAAGGTGTTGTAGTTGGTTGTTTTGGTTATAGATTTTTTTTAGTGTTATATGTATGAGAAATGGTATTATAACTTGATTGTTGGAAAACATTGTTCTTAGGTGGTTCAAAAGTGAAAAAAGGTTTGTTTTGAGTTTGAGATTTTTGTGAGGTTGGGTAAAGGATAAGTTGCGGTTGAATCACATTAACTTCTCTTGGTTTCAGTTTTTCATAACAAGCCTTAGTGGATGAACCTTGTGAGATGAAATCCTCAAGGGATTCATCTAACATGTCAAATTCATCACTACCAAAAGGCTTGAGGGTTAGGCTAACTTGGAAAAATAGATTTGAAATATTCAAATAACTATGCTTTCTCCAAGTGGTTCATCAAATTTTAGGTTTTTTTGGTTTTACGTTTTCTAACGAATGCCAAACGTAATCTAATCTAATTGAACTATAAACTAATGCTGAAAATGAAAAGTACAATAATATAATTTTATCCAAAATTGCAATGAATGTAAACTATGCTAAATAAAATGAAATGGATGCAACAAAAACTCTACAAATTGAAACTGATAACTAATAGTAGCAAACAAAAACACAAAAATAGAGAATTCAATGTTGGAAAATGAAGTTTAAAATATGAGATAGGACTAAATTTCCCAGAGGGGCATATGATTCCCAAATAGGGTTTTTCAGAGGTTTGAATGTTGAATAACAGTCACCACAAAATACCCAAAAATTAGGAAAAAGAATCTGTACTAGGACTAAATCACCTAGAGGGGCATATGAGTCCCAAGTGAGGATTTTTTCATAAATTTTAGAAAATTCCAAGTGAAAGTTATGCTTTCTAATTTGTATGATGTCTAAACTAAGTGAATATGCAGATTTCAAATGATTTTCAATGATGCAAGATGCCAAAAATGCAACCTATATGCACTTTCACTAATGCAAGATTTAGAAACCCTAGAATGCTAATTAACTAATGCAAACCCTAATGCAATGTTAATGCAAGCTAAATCTAGGATGATGATGTACTCCAAATCAGAATTAAGATGTTCTAATGTAGGTTCACCAAAATGAAACAATGGAAATAGGGGAAGGGGGTTTCTATCCTTGAAGAGATAGGGATTCTCCTATTTCACTCAAGTTTCACTCAAGGAAACCCTAGAGATCTCAATCCAAGGGTGAAATGAAGGAAAGAGATATGATAAAGGTTGTCCTAGGGTATGATTAATGACTAAAGAGGGGTTCACCACCAAGCTAGGGATTGGAAAGATAAATGACACGCAAGATCAAATATGAAACCTAATGATATGCAAAGCTTCACTAAATGACCTACAAATGAATGCAAAAAGGAATATAAAACTGAGATATCAGATGTGTGCACCTGGAAACCTGTAGGAGCTTGAATAAAGAATTGAAATTTTGAATATGCTAAAATTAATGTCTTTTGGGAGTCATACGCTAGTATAGGTGATTTAGTCCCAGATCAGGGTTTCTGGGCAAGAACAAAAATCTAGCAATGTTGATAAGGGATCTTCAAAAATTTGGAAAATTGCCTATAGTGGGACTTATACCACTTTAGTCGTGTTAGTCCCATTTATGTTTTTCATAAATTCAAAGTACATATTTACTCTCCAATCTTTTCTCTTCCTTCCCAATCTGATTCCTGGATCTGAACCTATAAACAAACTTGCAAAACAGAATATAGAGTTGATTTGCATATGGGGGGTTTTCCTCAATCAAACCCCTAGTTTGGTAATTAAACCTTGATAGAAACAATAGATCTTGAATGTAAATGTGAATATAAACCCTAACCTTAAGTGCATCTAATATTAGGAAATATTAAATGCAATGCAACCCTATTCTATTATGCTAGAATGAGATGCATGAATGGAACATGAAGATGAATGACTCACTTTGAGAGATCCTAATCACCCAAATGAGCCCTAACAATGAATTCACCTTCCTTAGGCTAAATGTGGAATGATAATGGAGGATGGAATCACTTAGGAAACAAGTCATTAGGCTTGGCTTGATGGCTAGTTGTGTCTCCCCAACCTAGAATCCATCATGATTCACCATAGGCAACCATAATCAATACTTAACAATGCTAGATCTTGAATGAAAGTGAGCTTGAAGACCTACAAAAACACTTTAATTCTACTCCAAGACTTCAACTTTGCTTGTTACTTGCTCTTGAATGCTCTTGTGAAAGAATGCTTGAGTGCTTATGAATGCTTAGATCCTGAAATTGCTCTTCTAGATTGAAAATAATGACTTAGAAGCTTGTTTATATATGCAATACACCTAATTTACCGTTATTTAGATCTCAAAAGCTGACATCAACCAAAAATTTGAATTAAAAACTTGAATTTTTTGCTCAAACCCTAAAAAGGGGCCAAATGGGATTCATACGCCACTTTTGGCGTATGGGTCTCACCTAGGGGGACTAATATGCCCAAGGTGGTGTATGAGTCCCACCCTAGTTTTTTAGAATGGTTTGTTAGAAATTTTAATTCTTTTGATGATTTTGTCACATTTTTAGTTGAAATAAGCCTCGAGATCCAAAGTAAAGGGTCTTAAGGGCCTATTAATGATGATTTAAAGGGTTGTGAATGCAAGGGTACCAAAATAGGTCCAAATTAGGTAAGAAATTGCACTATCTCCAAGAAGGAAGTACAATTTTTGTTGCCACACAATGTTTTGTTCAGAAAGAGTTGTACTAGAAATTTCAGTCACTTCATTTCAGAGAAATACCCACTAGTAAACTCATGTTAATCTAATGAAGTGATGTTTTATGTTGATGGGTGATTCATTTCAAAGCGGTTTGGTGGTGGTTATTCCTAAGTGTCTAAGAGGGTCACTAGGTCTAATCATATTTAACTCACTTTATACAAAGAGATAAAAAAAAATTAACCTTTTCTCTTTTAACTCTATTAGTTCTTCAAAAAAATTGAGTTCCATTGGATGGAACTCTTCCCTCTCCCACCTTCATTGGTTTGCATGTTGGATCTCCTTTTCAATCTCTACTTTCTCCTAGGTTTTGTATATTTTGAGTTCTTCTTGGGTTGGAAAGTTCTCTTTGATCTCACTCAACATGTCATTCTAACCCAATCCACCTTTATTCCAAGAAAAATTAAGAATAATAAGTTAAATAAGGAAAAAGAGAAATCAAAAGAAAATATTTGTTGTCTTGTTTGATCCTATTTTCACTATACTTTTTTGTTTGTTGCATGGTTTGGATTTTGTTTGAATGATTAATTGGTAAAGCTTTCTTCGTGTTTTCTTTTTTTTGGTTCAATTCCTCATGATATTATTGAGGGGTTCTTCCCCCTTTTTTTTTTCTTTTTTCGAGACTATAATGATGTTGCTAAATGAACTAAACTAGATTTAAGGTGAATCTACTTTGCAATTATTTTTTGGTTTTTTGTAAATCAAATATTTTTTAATTAATATTTTTACACAAAAAATATTTATATGAATGTATCTAAATGAGTTTTCCTAAGTGTTGTATTAATTAGTATAATCACTTGATAATTAATTGTTAATTAATTATCAAGTCCCTTATTACTTCATTCACTTAAGCTAAACTTAGGAGTGCTTTTTTTATTAGATTGGGATATTTATAGGTCAAGTTGTCTCATTACATGTGATTAGGACACTTGTTAAAATCTAATCAAATCCTCAGCTAGGGTTTTCTTTTTTCTTTTACAAACATTCATTTATACTTTATAATTATTCAAATGTATTCAAAATCTAGGTATTCAATATTCACTATAAAAAGTATATCAAATGCTTTTGCGGATCAATATTTTCTCTCTTGAATGTATAGAAATCGGTCGCTTTGATCTCTCATTTGTGATAGGCATTTTGGTTGCAGGTGATTTTTGGGAGTTGTGGGTTTCACTATCAACTCCAACATTGAATGCAATACTTCTTTTTATTTTACATTTAAAATGTGATATCTTGAATGTTTATTTGTTTGTTATCTCACAATGAGATTGAGGGATTTCAATTTACATAAATTGATTTAGTATAATCTATAAAAAATCTTGATCTAAGAAATAAAAAATAATTCCTATTTTAACCAAGGAATGGTAATGAAGTATTACTATTCTTAGGAAATTTTGGATCTTGTAATTACTACTTTAATTTAAAACCTTTTTAAAAATAAATCTATTTAAGAAAAAGGAACCTATTACAATTTTAAGCTTTGAAGAAGCTTTTAAATAAACATGTGTTGGTATATGTCTGAAAGAAATCTGACCTTTGTATATTCTTTTGTAGTAAAAGGGTCTCCTCCTTGATGAAGATGGGATAAAGGGAAGTTGGGTCAATATAAAATTGAATGATGAATTAGAAATACAATGATAATATTTGAAGCTTCTTAGAAAGGGAAATTGATGCAGGAGCATCCAATGGTGTAAGGGCAATCTTGCATCACCCAAAAATAGTTAAATTTCAAGTTTCTCAGTTTTTAGATGTTTTTACATTTTTGGATACCCTTTTCATCATAATGAAATTCCCAATTTATGATTTTTATTTTTTGTTCCTGGGTTGAAAGATATTGCAGTTTTAGTTTCCCAGATTTGCACCTGAAAATCTTCCGAATCGGAGTCCCAAATCAAAATTTATGGCCCCGAGAAGTTGGCGCACTTTCTAGAAGATACAATTGCAAATTCTCTTTTGAAATTCAAACTTCATGTTGTAAATTTTCGGCGCCAAACCGCCTAAACTCAAATTTGAATGTTGTTTTGGCTCCAAACTAATGAGGAGCTCTATTTATGGGTGGGCTTCTAATTTTTGGGTAACTTTTTGGGGACAAGCTCGCATATTGAAAAAGGGTTATTTTGTAGCTTTCTGTAACTTGCAAGTGTTGTAGAACTTGGGGATTGAGATCCTCTGCATGTAAGAAGCTCCATTTTCTGAATAATAAAATTATTCTCTTGTTGTGGGTTATTTTCTGTGTCTCGGGTTGTGCCCTCATCAGAAATGATAAATAGGCATATGAGACTCATAGATAACATGAGTATGGGTGGGTCTTTATATGCAAAGATAGCCTAGTTTGATGCAAGATCATCTAGCAACCTAAAAATGTAAGTTTTGGATTTTGATGAGAAAGTGTGTTTTATTATGGATGCCCACTCAATGGGATCCTTTTGAGTATGTAATAAGGTCTTGAAATACCATGTAAGACCATGTAGGGTCATTGTTCATGTTTTTGTTTAGTTCTAGGTGGTAAAAAAATGCATATTTTACAAGTTTAAGTGCACAAGGACATTAGGTTACATTAGGTTTTGGAAGGAAAAGCATGTATTTTTGAATTGTAACTATTTTTATCATAATTCATATGGAATGAAAGAGAAGGAATTCCCCAAGAAGTTGTGCAATTTTTTTGGGTGAAATACCTTGTTTTCTGACAATTTTCTACAATTATAGTCCGAATATAGTCTTGTACGACCCTGTATGGAATAGCTGCAAGTCTAAAAGTTGGTGAAAAGTTATATTTTTGTTTTAAGAGTCCAATGCAATCAGTTTTGCATGATTTCATTGTGTTTTGAGCAAGTTATGGAAAAAATACTACCAACAACCCTTTTTTAGAACTAGGGTTTCCAACAAGCTTAAAAAAATCATAACTTTTGTTTGCACCATCAAATATTGATGAAACTTGGTGAAGTTCTTCTTTAGGTTGCTTCCCAGGTGCCCACCAAAGGAGAAGTCCTAATTCAATAATTTGTGTGATTTATGAAGGTATGAGTGTGTTCATTAGCCTTAGGACTGTCAAAACCCTAGGCTTCTTAAGGGTTTAATGGAAAAAAATAGATTGTTTGAATTAACTACAAAAAAGTAGGGTTGGAAAATCTTTAGTAGATTCAATACAATTTGAAACACATTGTTATTTTCTATTGTTTATCCCTTTGCATCAGAGTCCTCTAAAGGTAATTAATGTTTTCCTCACTACATGAGAGAGGGAAAGGAAATAGATCTTGTTAGTACATTATTATTAGGGGTCATATACCCTTATAACATTTAGATATTGTTATAATATTAGGCCATAAAACCTTATGCATATTGTATGCTTTATAAAACATATACTATTTAATAATTAATAATCAAATAAACTATTAGAATATTAATTACTTATAAATGGTAGTTTTGAATGGGTGTGACTAATACCTCTTCAGGAATTTTTAGTTTCATTCTTTGATATTAGAGGAGCTAGGTTCTCATTGAGAGAACATGGATTTTGATGATTTATAGTGAATTCTATCACTATGCACATGAGGTATTATTGATGGTGTGGAAGTGAGATGAAGTGACATCCCAAATTATGTATATATATTTATAAATAATTATTTATTTATTTATAAGAGAATGATATTTTATGAGGTTTTACACATGGAATGATTTCCCCCATGTATATATTATGTTTATGTTGAGTTTATGCATCTTGTAATTCTCATGTATATATTGTGTAATCTTTCGAGTTTATGCATCTTGTAATTTTCTCATTTCTTTTATATTATATTTATTTGTGATGATTAGTAATCTAAGACCCTAATTTCTAACATGGTGTTAGACCCATATTAGAATATACATGTTAGTCATTTTATAGACACCTAAAAAAATTTAAATGCATCACACATTCATAATTCATTTTTTTCTCATTATCTCCTGGGTGAAGCCACAATAGTGGTTTACAATTGAAGTGAGCAAGGAAAACTCACAAAAAATGAATGCATGGAAAAAAAACTTGATTTTAGGGGTTCGTACGAACCTATTGGTTTGACCGAACCAATTAGGGGTTCGGTAGAACCTAGGTTCGGCCGAACCCTCTTAATACTTTCCCGCCAAAAAATCCATCAAAACCCCTTATAGAAAGGGGGTTCGAATGAACCAGGGTTCGAATGAACCCCCTTTATTCCTCATCCCCCCTGAGACAAAAAAAACTTGAATTTTGGCACTTCGGAGCTCGGGTTGAGGATGAAAATGGAGGAATATTCACAAACCCAACTGGAATCAGGTAGTCCTTAGAACGATCTATCCAGCGAATATAATTTTAATATGTTTTGGTTTTATTATGTATTTTTTTTTTTAGTTTTATTAAACATAGGTTTTTCATCGAAAATGAAGGTCTTTGTTTTGTACATGTGGAAAAATAGCAGATTATAAAAAAAAAACATTGAAAAATATGAGTGCACCAAATATTAAAGTCCTTGATCTAATAGAAAAAGAAAAATTGAATTTCGATATATACAAAAAAAAATATGCTTTATACGGTCGCGCTATGTCTGAATTGTAATTTGTTTGTCTTTGAAACTTGATTAAAGAAAAAATATTCAATAAAAAATTATCTAACCAAGTGGAAGCACTAGATATCAGAGTTACGAATCTAAATTCGAAAGAATTATAATTTTATCCTTCATGGAAAAAAAGTTATGCATTATACGTGTGCGTCACTTTTTAAAACTGTTGTTTTTTGAAAAAAACTAGTTTTCATGGGAGATGGGAAAAGAAGTGAAATCTGATTCTAAAAATTTTGAAAAAAATATTTTTAGAATCTACAGACAAAATTTGACGAGACTCTAGTTTACATCATCTTCAAATTCTTCACGGTTTAGCCACTATAGGCGCCGAATGTGAAGATTTAGTTTAAAAAAATAATTTTAGTGTCCAGTTTGGCCAAAAATTGTAAATCACTATTGTGGGATCACCCTCTTAAATGCATCAATTTTAATTAAATATTGCCTAATTATTTGATTAAATTCACTAATTTCCTCTCTTAATTAAACAATTAATATTATTTGATTAATTCATAAAAAAATGTCATAATTTACTATTTTCCTCTTATTCACATTTATTAAATAATTTCAATTATTTAATTAAATTCTAATTTTCCTCTCACACACTTGATTAAATAATTTTTAATTGTGTAATTAAAAATCCTAATGTCCTCTCATCTCACAATTAAATAATTTTTTAATTATTTAATTGACTAATTTTCCTCCAACTTGCACATGCCATATTCCACTTTCAAAAAAGGAATATTTTATTTTCAAAACATCTTCCCTCCATAAAATATCCCAACCTAATTCCCTTGAAATGATGAGATATTTTCAGTTAACTAAAGCTCTCATTCAATCTCCACCCTTGATCTTCATCCTCCAATCTCTATTGTTGATCAAACCTCTATGAATTCTATAAAATAAGCCTTATCCTCCATTAAAATTCATTCACAATCTTCATGAGCTTGATAATTCATCATTTCCTCTTCCTTTTTTAGAATTTTGAGCTATCATTGTGAGTCAAGGTCTTCATAAAAAAAAAATTGCAACATGGGTTATGCACAATTAAGTGATCCACATCGAATTCTCATAATTGAACAATGGAGTATTAGGTTTGCATACTTTGAGTAATTTGATCTTAATTATAATTGTGTTCTTGATTTGTGTTTTATTCATTTTATTCAATGAATTCAACTTTATTGGTTAACGAGTTTATTTAATCTCTTAATTCTAGGTGTTTGATGGTTTCTAACCCTAATTAATATAATTTATCTTTTTAATCATTTCCCATTATTTCCATTATACACATACCAAAATTTGTTTGTTATAATTTGATGTTAATGCCCTTCTATGGGATAATGTATGCGGCAAGATATATGACCACAATTTCATTTACAAAATCAAAACATTTGTTTGATTCAAAGAAAAAATGAATGAAATCCTAAATAATTGTAATATTCATATCAAATTAGAGTATGGACAAAGGACAAACCACACTAACATATCTAATTTAAATTATGATCCTTAAAATATGTTGAATGAGCAATGGAGAATAATTGTAAGAGTCCCATCTCATATACAAAGAAAACTAGAAAGGTAAATGATTCTTTGACATTTACCATTGCCAAGGCATTTTACATATGACTATATAAGCAATACTAAGCATCCAAATTATTATCTTAGCCTGGGTTGAATTTAGAGATAGATTTCATGATAGAAATGTATTATAGATAATAGTTCATGTACTTGTCCAACCACCATTAAGATTAAAATCAAATTGTGGAAGTTCTATGATTTATGTTATGATTATTAGGTTATATTTGTGTTTAGTCTTAGGTATTATATTTCATAATCCAATTACTTTAAAATTATTCCATTATAATGAAATTACAAGACCTTTGAAAGTTCTTAAATTCTATAGCAAGTCATACTTTTTTTAATAGATTAAAAAAGTCTTTATAAAAAGAAAAAAGATATATATTTTAAATGTGGGTAATATTTGTATACAAATAAGTGTATATTTATGTCCTTAAACTAAAGAATTTGAAACCAATTATTGGTTTTAAAAAACATAATTCATGACAGACTGTGTTGCTGTGAAACTCACAAAATTGATGTATAATCTTTACAAGTTGCAAACAAAATGCAAATTCATTCACTGTTGTTCAAATCAAAATTATATAGATCCACCTTCTTATAGTTTCGATTATTTATGGAGCTGAAGATGGTGTTCCTTACTTTTATATCCAACATCATTAAAAGAGGACAAAGCACTCTGATTATGATTGTGTTGCTCCTAATACAACTGTTTCAATATCTACCTAAGCTTTACCATTCTGTATGTTTCATGACAAGAGGGCAACAAGTTACAGGCTACGTTGATATATTTATGGTAGGGTTTTGACCTAAACTTGAAAAAAAATTGCAACTAGATAAATTCAGTTAGGTTTGTGATCTGGTGATTTGGTCATCACTCTGAGCTATTCCTTAATAATATGATGAATTTTTTAATCTATTAATGAACTGGGAAAGTTTGATTTTGGTAGACTATGGATCCACTTTTAAATTGTCATCTAAATTCTTGCATTGCACTGAGAGGCCCATCTTATAAAACCCAAATTAAAAAATAGATGATGATGGTTTTAGGGAAAATTCACCGTCAGCAATTCACCATTCAAAATTCACGGCCAACAATTTACCACTGAAAAATTTATCGCCATGACAAATTCACCTCAAGGAAAATTCACCGCGAGCAATTCACTGCCGCAGAAAATTCATGGCATTCAAAATTTGTGATTAATTTTCCGTGATGGTGAATTGCTGGTGGTGAATTTTCCTTGAGGTGAATTTGTCATGGCATGAATTTTCCCGCAGTGAATTGTTGACGGTGAATTGCTGATGATGAATTTGCCTGATACCCATACTGATAACATACCCAAGTCAAACATATCAGTGAGACAGCACAGCTTTTAAAATGATCACATTACATGATTGAAACAACACAAAAATTTACATCTCAAATCATTTGGATGCTTCTTATGAGATTTGATTTAAACCATAAGATGCGTCTCTACTAGTGTGTAAATTGATCAGATAAGATCTAATCACGAGGTTGAACTTGCATAATGTGCAAAAGTTGAGAGTGTAAAATGAAAAATTAACCTTGTTCCTAAATAGGGGTGTCATATGCCAATTTGGCATTCTAGCTACGTTGAGACCTTTAGAGCTTATAAACATAACAGTGCCTTAAATTTTACCATAAAGACTGAAATCATTTCCTGGCTTGCAGATGCTGACATAAAGAAGTTGATATTTTCCTCATCTGCAGTGAACCACTTTCCACTTCGCCCCGAGTGCACAGAATACCACTAATTTCTATGTGTAAGTAATAATAAAAAGCATGTCTGGCAAGGGGGTCAGAAACAAGGATGACAATGTTTGGAAACAAGGTTGTACCAGCATTCACATGGCGATTTCTAATTTTCTGTCATAAAAGCATATTTCGTACATATAAATTAATAACCTCCTACATAAGTGTCATCATCTTAGTTATACATAGAGATTGTTAATTTCCTTCATAACTGTCATACAAAAGATTTAGGAGGCCACTTTCGATTTATTTACTTATAATGCCAAAGTACATTAATTTATGCTTATCAAACTATTGAGACATACAATTATCTCGGGCAAAATAATTGAACAACTGTTCAAGTAATTCGTTGGGGAATAGATTTCAATATGAAGGCTCACAAAAGCATCATCAGCTGTAATTGCAAAAATGTTAATGTGAGGTCTTTCAGTTTTGTATACATTTCTTCTAGAGTATTAATTGTAATATTATGTTCACACATCTTGGGTCATAATTTTTCCAATCCTATCCCATACTCTACCAACCCTATGTTCCTTAGATGTGTCCTCTAATAATGACTAGATATTAATTTTTATTGTTATAGTCTAATTGGACTATATGATTTATATAAAAATGTTTTAAGACTGCATTTTGGTCTTCTTTGTTGAATAGAAATTTAGAGTATGATCTCCCACCTTAAATGTTTGGGCACAGTGATTTTTTTTATATAAGTTTGAAAAGTTATTGAAGTGGTCATTGCCAATTATTTTTACTATTAGACGATTGGAATCTTTGTTTACAAGACCAATGTTTGAACCATTTGCACAGCTTGGAGAGTTCATTGTTCTCTTCTAGAGTCTGTGTTTTGAAGAACCTTGTGACTGCACATATAACTATTTTGATAAATAATTAAGGTGAACTATATTTTTAAACATATATTGAGAATATGCATTATGTATTAATAGATGTAATAAGCTGAGGCTATTCTTAGTTGTGGTCCCATAAAATAGTAGTTTTCATTTTTAGGAATGATTCTATATAATCTATTATAAGATTAATATATAAGATACTCTTTAGTTGAAAGAAATTTGATGATCAAGTTGTTGAATTATACATGATTTAGAAGATGTATTAGGTAGTGTGAATTGGAATACAAGAAAATGAGGCACAAAATAATTGTAACTTATGTTAATCCTCAAATGGATAATAGGATTTATTTCAATTAATTATATCGTGTTTGTGAGTTAGACTTGTCAAAGTGCTAAAAATATTGAATATTGATGGGATTTTCTCAAGTTCTTTAAACATTTTACAATCTTATAGAGGATACAACTAGTTACATACTAAGATGTTTGGTTGTCGATCCTATTTAAGACGCATGAAGTATCTTGTGTTTATTTTTTGAAGTACATCTCCAATATATATCATTTACTTAATAGTGGATTTTAATCTAGCTCATACAAATCTCCCAAACCTCAAAGTAATAGTCAAATTGTCTTTACAATATTTTCCCAAGTATTAAAGTTGGGGTAGGATAAATTGTTTGGAGGGACTCAAGTGGTGTATCTTTTTTATATCCAAACCTTTTAAGTAATTTATGATTCCATATTTGTGATTCTATTTTTTTTGCTATTATAATCATTTATTGTGAAATATTGACTACATTAATTAGTTGTTTATTGAAGTGCCTCCACCTTTTACATCATCTTGATGAAATTTATCAACTTCTAGCTGAATGAATAATTCCATATTGGATATTATGGGAATAAATGCCCTTAATAAAAGAAGATTGGTCAAATGTCACCTGCTAAGCCCAATCTAATTTGTCTTTGTATACCCTCTAAATTGGGAGTTTTATGATATTGTTAAGAATGTAATAATTTATTGGTTATAAGCTACTTCAACCTCTACTTTAAGTCTATTTTTTCACTATTAAGGGTTGATATATTGAATCTCTTAATGCTTACAAGCCTATAGATACATATTTCAAAGAATAGGCATATTTTCTATATTATCTTTAGGATAATTTTCATATTTCTTTTATATTTGGGTATCATTATGACCATTAATTCTTACAAAGTAAATTTAAATTTTTTATTCTTTTCTTTTGAAATCTTTTAGAATCACTAGCTTCATTTGAATGATTTGGTTATTATCTTTATATTATTTGTTTTTTCCATTAGATATTTTTATGATACAAATAGGTATTTTTGTTAGCCTTTGTACATCTAAAATGATACATTTTAAACCTATTACTATACATATTAAATTTGGTATTAAATTACAATTGTAAACCATCATTCAAAAAGACTAATCCTACCTTGGAAGAAGTTTTAAAATATTTAACCTTATCTAGACTTGAGATATTACTTATATAATAGGTATTATATCTAAATTTATAAATGATATCGTATAGACTATTAAAAAAGGTCTTGTAAGTATAAAGGTATAATTAATTATGTCCTTTATCATTTTTGTACAAAGAGTTAAATTTATTTGATTATCGCTATTTATTATGTTGTTGATATTATTGATAGGATATATACCCTAGCTTATGTCTTAAAAATAATTGTGTATCTACCTATTATCCTATGGATGGAGTATTATTTAAACATGAAATATTCTATCTATTTAATTAAAAAGTGGAATACAAAAGTAACTCCAAAATAATCAATGTGACTTTGAAGATTATTGAAAGAGTTTCATGTGGGTGCTAGAAAATTTTTCACTTTATTATATGATAACCAAAGCTATTTTAATCTTACCAAAGATTCTTATTTTTTTTTAAAGGACACATTCAAGATCATCGAAACTTCACTCAAGGAAAAAATTTTCTAGCATTAAATTTCTATTTAGTTATGTTTGTCTAATTCTTAGGTAGAAGATATACCATAATCAATAAGAACTAGGATAGTATCCTAGAAGTCACATCTCAAACCATCTAGAATCATATCAATGTTTGGCCTTAAAAAGTTATCATTTAGGGGGAGTGTGCATGTAAATAACACCAACTAGTGGATAAATCCTACATTACATAAGACCTCTAGGAATTATATGTATAATTCCTTTGAGTATATTATAAATTATTCTCTGTATAATTATTTTTCCTATAAAATATTTGTGTTATATAAGACCAATATGCATAATGTAATGAAATTAGGGGAGGCTAGTTTGAGGAATCTTGGGCTCCAATAAAAAAATATAATACATTGTTAAATGAATAATTTTTTAAAATATTGGAATTATAACTTATGACAAGATAACTTTCATGTAGTTTAAAATGCATGATCTTCATTTTGGTATATATTTGTTTCCTTATAAATATCACTATCAAAGAAGACCTACATTACTAGATTGCTTCATGTTTTATTTTATAGAAACTCACATGTTATGCCTCCTATTAACAATAATAGGAAGTGTTAGAACATAATCTTATCAGGGGATCATACCCAAGTACAACATTTATATATTATTATAATATAAGTTTGTAAGAACTTATGCATATTATATGATTTATAAAGTATATACCATTCAAATAATTAATAAACTAATAAACTAATAGATTATTAAAATTTTGTTAGAACATAATCTTATTAGGGATCAGACCCAAGTACAACATTTATATATTATTATAATATAAGTTTGTAAGACCTTATGCATATTATATGATTTATAAAGTATATGCCATTCAAATAATTAATAAACTAATAAACTAATAGATTATTAAACTTTTATAAATGTTAGATTTAATAGATGTGGCTAATATGTATATTTTTTTTCCACCCCTTCTCCTATATTTAAGGATATTCACTCTCATTTATTAGACATAGATTTTAGAGATTAATAATGAAATCTATCACTATACAAATGAGATACTATATTGGCCTTGTGGAAGTAAGAAGAACTAGCATCCCTATGTTCTATTTATTTTAGAATATGACCCTTTATGGAGTTTTTCATTTGGAATGACTTTCCCCATTTATAGTACATGTAATGCATTGAATGTGTGCATCTTTTAATTCTTATTTTCTTTATCTTGTATTATTTGTGATGATTAGTAAACTAAGGTCCTAATTTCTAATAGATATTCTAGCAAGGATATAGCTAGAAATATAGAAAAAAAATAACCTCCTAAATGTTAAAGAGGGACATTTATATGTAGGAGCATTCACAATTAGGTGGAGTTGATTAGGAGAAGACTGGAGAGATGAGAGAGAGATAACTACAAAATTGATTGAGGGTTAAGAGGAAAGGAAAATTGGTCAATACTATAATTACCTCTCAATCATGAGAAAATAATATAGATAAACAAAAAGAATTGAAGAAATTCCATGTCACCCCTTTTGGGTTTGGGTCACCTGTTTGGCTATTGATGCATGTACCACCACGGGTGTGGGGCCCAGTCTTCACTGTTGAACCCGGCATCTTAAGCTTTCAAATTAACAACCAAGATGCGACAGTGAGATTGAATCTCAGTCATTCCACGCTCACCCCACAGGATTAAAATATTGCTTTAATAAAAGTTGCGGGGTCAATGGGCTACCGCCACATGCATTCTATAGTCACTTGGAACAAGAGAAGGTGGAGGCCAAGGGCAGACGATTTAATGTCCAGTTGGAAAAATATCATTGGCCAATGGAGTGGTGTTTGATAGCGATGGAAATTCAAACATCATTGACTTGATCTAAGTCATCCGAAAGGCCATCTCATGGGGAGATCGACGACGAACATTCAAAAATGAAGGTATCAACATGGTAGCTATTTTTGCTTCGTGCGAGTGAGTAGTAATGGTGGAAATGACTTCCAAAGCTACCTAATTTCCCTTAGATTGGATGTAAATGATTGGTTTTCGCATAATTGAGAATTGCAAAAAAATTTGGAGCACATAGGAGATTGAAAAAGGGTATTTACAGAGTTCAGCGTGATCAACATTAGGGTTTCCTATTAATGAAAGGCCAATCAAAGAAGGATTAATGGACAAGCAATGTTCTATTAAGGATTTTGAAGTGCCTTTCACTGGATGTCAGTTATTTCAACACTGGTTTGGAAATATAAATCTTGGTGTGCCTTTTTACAATCCTTGGAGATTAGACATGGGAAAGATGGTAGTTCCCAATGTATACATGGATGTTGACCTATTGAAGGACATTGCTGCAAGATATGACCCAGTTTCCAAAGTAACTAGAGCATTTGATTGTAAGGAGATGTTGAAAATAACTAGAGAAGAAATTGTAGAGATTTTCCAACTACATGAGTCGAACAAGGATATGATTCCTATTGATATGAATGTCTTCAAAAAGGAATACGAGAACACCAGGGTACTGCTCAGAACAACAATGTTACTTATGCACACTACTAGCACTAGGGTTGGGAAGAATAGGAAACAAATAAAGATTGGTAGAGATGAATTATAACCCTTCCCCATGAAGTATTTTTCTAACTACTTCAAGAAAACAGTTTATTCCTTATGCCAGATCATTGGTTTCACTCCACCTAACACCATACCAAGAGAGTATAGTTATATGGTAGCACACCTGCAACACCCAACCTTCAATTTAGTCTATGACTATGCCACATATTTGGCAGAGCGTATCCACAAGGGTTTAGTTAAGTTGAAAGGAGGAAAGGATTGGGAACATTTATTGTGGTATTCTCTCTTAATGTATATGTTCTTGTATAAAGGTGAGAAGAATTTTGAGAAGGATATGACATTGAAGAAAAAGGAAGATGGCATTGATCTACCTGTCCAATGTTGGACCCAAATTCTTGACAGAGATGACTAGAAATTATTCAAAACTAAGGAGGTTCCTAATATATATTATGGCATTGAAGAAAAAGGAAGATGGCTCTCCTTTCCATAGGCCTCAAAACTAAGGAGGTTCCTAATATATAATCCACCAAGGATTCCCAAGGAGATCCATGAATTCTTGAGGCCTATGGAAAGGAGAGAAAATTTGAATTTGAGCCACAATTGGGGGGATATAATCCCATATCATAGCATAACAGTCTTCAGAGTCTATGGCACAAATGTGAATCCATTGGTACTACCAAGAGATGTTCCATTGAGGATTGGATTTCTGGAGATCATGAGGCAACTAGGAGCAGCTCAAATGGTACACCTACCTAAGACACTGAAAAATGGCTTATTCTTCCCAAAATGGATAACATTTGTTGATTTTGCAATGATAAAGGGAGGATGGAAGGAATTGGTGCATCTTCTTGCATCATATAAATTGAACACTATGTGGCCAAGAAACCATGACCCCAAGGGCTTCATTGCTACAATGAAGGTGAAGCATAGAAGTGGCTCTTTTGTACAAAAAATTTACTTTCCTGGGGATGTAATCAAGAATTTTTTTTACTTCCAAGAACAAGAGGATAGGAAAGAAAAATATATGGCTTTCAATAAGATGGTGGATAAAGTTAAATCTCAACTATGATCCTATGCCTAATATTAAGGGTGAGTTCAATAGAATTATGCATATTATGGCTAATTTTGAAAGTATAGTGGGTTTCTTGAGGGAAGAGTGTGTGGTTATAGATAAAAGAAATTGACTGGTAGTTGAGGAAGATCTCAATGTAGTATTGGAGGAGAGACCCTCTTACCAAGCACCATCAAAGATAAGGATATATTCCAAGAAGAAGAAAATAGTAGAGAAAAAGAAAACATTCCAACCCCTACTACATCTGAGGGATCAAGGGTAACTTCTCCTAAGAGATCAATTCCATCACCCCCAAGATAGGCTCCATCGATTGTGATTGATGTAGATTCACCCCCTGGAATTCCTGCTGCATCAAAGCAACCACCTGCTAAGAAGCAAAAGATTGAGGCTAAAGGGGTAGTTGACTACCCTAATATAGAGAAGGATGAAATTTTTATTACTCTTGAAGAAATGCAGCAAGGAATGCCTTCTCCCATAAGGGAGGTTTCCGCAAGTTCAAGAGAAAGTGGCCTTAGACTTGGAAATGCTGATCTTAGTGGCTTGAACAATGTAGATGATCTAAGGCAGGAATCTTGCAAAGCATTCATGGAAGATGATTCTTTTATTGAAACCAAGGCATTCAAGGATTTTATATGGAGAGAAAAAGCCTTAGAATATGCAGAAAATGTGGCCAGAAAAGGAGCTTACATTTGAAACTCCCTGAAGGTACTATCCAGGAAAATGTAAGGAAAGTTATGAGGGAGGAGTTTCAGGGAATTACAGCTAAGGAGGCTAGATAACTTGTACAAAAGAGCATTGTATTGTTGTTACCTGAGTTGGACATGCTAGACACCATAAGGAGGTCTGAAAAGCCCCTATTTCAAATTGAGGAAGAGGCAAAATTGGCACTTTAGGGATCAACATTCAGTGAAGAATGGGATGCATTGGTAGTTTGGTCATTGCCTTTGGGATCCAAAAAGTCAGTAGTTGCTGAGCTAGTTGACTTCAATGGAAAATTGGTTATATATAAAGAGAGTCTCTAACACTCCAGCCTTGGAAGTAGTTGATATGGTAGTAAATGTTGCAAAATTTGCTAAAGCAATAGTAGAGAGCCTTACTCTTGAAAGGGATATGTATAGGAGTAAGTACAATGAATTGGTTGATGAATATAATGGGAGTCAACAAAATGTGGTTGTACTAGAAACTAAGGTGGAATTATACAAGCAGTAGATATAAATATTGAGGGCACAAGGCCCAACTAGCTCAAGTTATGCACCACCTACTTCTCCAATGACATAGCTTCAATCTCCCCTTCCACCAGAACAAGCCTTGGCAATAGTACCATATAACATGGGTCAAGAACCACTTATAATAAAGGAACCAAGCACATCAGGTGAAATTCCATCAAATGATCCTACCAAAGCATAATTACTCTTACAAATTGATGTGTGCAAGAAATTGGTTGAACAAGCTCGAGACACCATGTATGAGAACAATTCCAATATTGTTCATACAGTACTTAAACATATGAATAATAAAATTCATAGCAAACTAAATAGTGTTCATGCATTTAATTATTCTTTGATGCTGCAAGCAATAAGGTTATCCCAAAGGGATAAGGAATTGGCTACCCCAATTTTAGATAAATGGATTCCTAGAGTTGTTGATTTGAAGCTTATGGCAATTAGGGCTAAGCAGCAGGGGGATAGATATCCAAGAGTGGTTCCAACTTATAGATTTGTTTGTGAGGTTAGGGAAAAAAAGTTTTAGGGGTATGCTAGCCCATTAGAGCAGAAAATAAGATAATTGAAGGCCAAGTCTGATGAGGAAGATTTGACATTGTTACCTAATATTCAGCATAGTATGATGAGGTCAAGCCTCTACAAACATGGAAGTACGAGGTGGATACCACTATTATTTCTCAAGCAGCTCTCATTTGTGAGAATGTCGACATAGATATATTGAATAATACTCTTGAGAAACTATCATGCATACTCAGTGATGACAAAGTACTCTCCATATATAAAGAAGATGAATGAAATAATTGATTTCAATTGGCGATATGATGCAAAATATGAGCAATGGAAGATGATATTTATTGATGAATTGGATTTGTGAACATGGGAATGAAGAACACATATACTTGGTCAAGTATAGTACAGGTTTGGCCTTAGAGATTACAATGTATAAAATATATGTGTCTTCAAATTGAAAACACTACAGGTAAATGTTGATCACTGATAATTGGGATGTTGACTTGGATGTTTATTCACCTTTTCCATATTTTTTATATTTTTGTCATTTACTCAAAGGGATGAATATGCTACAATGGTTGGAAGATTATTATTTTCAACAAAGTTCCTTTTGGAAGGTGGATCTATCCTCCTCAAAAAATGGAAATAAAATTTGTCTCATGTATGTTCCCTCTAATTAAAAGTTTAAATATAACTGCAAAGGGAATATATGTTATAGCGGTCAAATTGAAATGTGACGTGTACTTTTTGGCCTAAAGCTTGTTTTGATCCCTTTTTCTCATAAAATGGAATTAAGAGCCATTAGTACGTGTCTCTTGTTGAATTCTAGATCTGAATTATGCAAATTGTGAACACAAAGAGAACATATTTGAAGTCTGTATCTTAAGTTTTGAGTCGAGCAAGTGAATTTTGTCAATTGTATGGTTTCTGAGCATATCTGAACAATAATGAAAATATCTTGAGTCTATCATCTCTCCAAATTTACATTGTATATAAATTATTAATAAAATTTGATCAAGA
>VDFB02281492.1:566498751-566602421 GCA_007258455.2 Sequoia sempervirens
CTACGAAAACTCACCTACAAATTTTATTTCCAACTTTCTGATAGTCAAACTAGGAGAAATTAGAAGATTAGACCTGGGATCTAAGAACTATAAAACCATATTTTGGACCCCTACACTAGGACCCATTCGCCCTAAGGAAAACTAGTCCTACTATAGAGCTCAAAACTTTCTTTTTAGGCTAGGTGCATACCATTTTTTCCTTCTTAGATCTACCTATAAATTACTATTTCCATTTCTATTATCATAATATTCTACATTTCAAGTGTTAGGTCATGCAATTTAGTTAGTTAATGCATTTTATTCATCTACCAAAAGTGTCAATCAGTCATTTTTGTCATAAGGAACAACAGACCTTCCTAATAGGGTTGACTCACCTCAAGATTGAAAGTTAATCCTATCCTTGGGGGATCTCGTTTTTTAAATGAAATTATAATGGAAATTGTAAGTGTGTTTAGACCCTTAGATCATTCCACATATTCCCATAACACTCACTTACCTTTTTTATCTATGTTTCATTTTGGTGAACTCGACAATATACATCATAAATTCTGATTTGGAAGTCTTTAAAACCCTATACTAGGATTTGCATTAGTTAGTCTTGCATCTCATTTAGGGTTTCATAACTACATCTTGCATCATTTAAAATCACAAAAATCCAAAAATATTGCATTCATTTTACATAGTAGTTTCCATATTAGTGTCTTTCAATCATTTACATCAAAAAATTCAATCAAAATTGCATTAAAAAGTTATCATTTTGCTTGTTGTTTACCATCAAATTATATTTGTATCTAATCATTTAATTATAGAAATATGTAATTGAAAGAATCTGTCTACAACCTAAATTAAAGTTTGAATTTTGAGTTACTGTTTAAGGTCTTTGTTTTAGGTTGTAGATAGATTCTAAAAATCGTTTTAAACTTATATCATACCTAAAACTTTGCATCATACTTCATTATGGATATGTGTTGGCAACATATGGATGTCCTTAAGATATTTGGTTGATATTTCCAAATTGTATATTTGTAGACGAATCCTAATGCAATTTGATAACACAAGAGCCTTCACCACCTAATGAATGTCCATGTGAGGTGGAAATCTTAGGCCAAGAAGAAGATACCATGCAAAAATTCATACAAGACTCCTTACATAACCTTGAGAACAATGTATCCTCCTATCCATCTATACAAACACCTCCTATCATCCCATCACTTGATATGTTCAACCTTTTGCATGTCCTAAAGTTGAAACACAAAGCAAGCCTCAATCATCAATCATGAAATAACTTGTTAACAAGGACAATAGTGATACTCTTCTATCTTGTGCTCATCGAGTTACCAACATACCTATCAACTTAGAACAAAGTTATTGTCAAGGCTTTAAAATCTTAAGCACACAAGGATGTGACATAACCAATGAACATGAAATCCATCAATTGCTAAAACACCAACCGTTAAAAGATAACAAGGGTCTAGGATATCAAGATCCTCCTCCCCCACCTCCACCTCAACAAGTTTCCCAATCAAGTAAGAAACCCAAGCCCTATAAACTCAAAAAATTAGCATTCTTACACACTATAATAGAAACTGCACAAAAAATGGATCAACTCCTCTATCTAGGATTGATTACACTACCACCTATTAAAGAGAATACAAAAGATAAAAGTACAAACATGAAATGGTATGCATTCCATAGAACTCTTGGAAATCTTACTAATGAGTGTCGTGCTTTACAAAAACTGATACATGAAAATGATATTATCAATCTAATTGGATAGAATGCACACACTTTGCTCCTTGTCATTTGATAGTTGTAGAATCATCGACTACTCACTATTACATGCGTTACATTTCATGCAAATAATTTTTTATATTGCAAGGATTACATTCTCATCACCTGTCTCGGCTCATCCTTGTCCTACATTTGTGGGGCAAGGGGTTAGATGGACTTGTCCTAGTACAACACTCATTGTTGTCCCTTTGGTTAGTTATCTTCTTTTTGTATATCATGAACACGATTGGGATGTGGATGACTTGTTTTAGGTTGGCTTGCATATTGCATACCATCCTTGTTATTTCCATGTTCTTTATGTGATTGCATGTGCATAATTTGATCCCCCGTATTGTGTTGTTGGGTGTGTCTTTATGTTTGTGATACTACTTTGGATGACCCTTGTCACTCTGTTGGTGCAAGGATACAAAGGAGGAGAAATCTATTGTGGCATTATTATATGTTTATGTGCATTCTTCTATATGTCATAACCATTGTCCTTTCACTTGTCTTGTGTTTTCCTTTGGGGCCAATGCAAAGCATTGAGACATTTAGGTCTCCTCCATGTTGAATCGAAAGGATTATTTATCTTCTATCTCTCCATGTATCATTCCTCCTTTTTGTTTGTTGTTCCATGACATATTTGGGGAATGATGATGGTTCCAAGATCTATTATAGCACTAAAAAAAAAACATTCCCTGACCCAAAACCTATGGATCCCTTATGTGTTATCTTAAAGGACTGCATATGGGAGGAAACCTCCTTTCCATGATTTAGCTTTATTTGGAAACATATGTTTGGCATAGGGATTTACAAATAAGCTCTCATGTATTGGCCTTTATCATCTTCTACTTTAAAGTAATTGCTCACAACATGGTGTTTATCAATTTCTTTAAAGTGGGGGGCATTATGCTTCTCGCTTATTGCTTGCATAAGGACATGGATGTATTTAAAGTGTGTTCTTCTCAATTCATGTGATGTGTCTTCTTGGTGGTGACATTGGGTTTGATCTCCTTCAAGAGTGTGACCTTTCTTGGCATATGACATTCCTCTTAGTGGTAATGTTATTTCTTGCATTCCCTAAGGTGTGAATCTCTTATCCCTCAACTAGTCCTCTCTTGGTGGTGATATCAAGTGTGATCCCTAAAGTGAGACCTTTCATGAACTAAGAACTCCTTTGACTATCCTAAACTAAATCTTGGCCACCAAGCATAATACAACTTGCTTGCCAATGGTGCCATGTGAAAACCTATGACCATTCAGTGTGGAACCTTATCAAAGTTATCAAGGAGTATAAATTTGGTATGGTTGATGTATGGGAGCCTATAGACCTGACATGAATTGTTCATCTTCCACCTTTCTATGAGTTCACACCTTGTAGACCTAGTGTGTGTTTCTCGCCCTTTTGCCTTGGATCTCACCTAGTGTATATTGGACTACACTAGCCCTTTTTGGAAAAACAAGTTAGGATTGATCCATACCTTTTGGACAAACAGTCAAAGCTTGATCCACCCCTTCTTCCTCTTTGCGTTAATTTTGACATTGTATGATTGTGTATCTTGTGTTGTTGTTGCATGTATGTGTCTCTTTGTTCCTTTGTTTGTTTTCCATGGGATATTTTATCTTGGGGGCTTGATCATGATCCTTGATCTTAGTTATCTAATCTTCCTAACAATTGTACAATTAGACCTCTCTTGACCTATTTGTCTACTTTAGCGTGATTCTGAGCATAAGCTCATACTCTCACTAAAGTGGGGGATAAATGTAGTGTAGAAAATTGTATGTACCTTTATAATTTAACACTATGTTTGCATCCCTTTTATTAATTGGACTTAATTAAGCTTCTAATTACCTAAATTATGCATTCCAAAGCCTTATTATTTTTTGTTTTCTAAAAGGGAAACTTATATTAAACAATTTCCAACATTAATTTAAACACCTTGGAAATTGTGTGTTCTAGGCTTAGGTCCTAGGCCCCTTTTTCCCAAGGGTGAGTTGGTCCCATTTAAGTGCCAAGACCCAATTTTTAATATGTTTTAAATGACGACATTTTAATGATTCAAATTCAAGTTTCAAATGTTGGCTTGTGGAATCTAATTTTTGAGAAATTAGATAAACACCTATAAATACATAGCTATTTTATCAATTTAAGTCTAAGGAGAATCATCTAGCATAATTCAAACTTCACAGAGAAAATATTATTGTCAAGAGCATTGAAGAGCATTATTATTAGTCATCTACAACAACAATCAAGATCATATCATCATTTCAAAGTTCATGTGTGTTCATGTCATGTTTTAGAGCTAACATTGTGATGTAGGTTTCAAGCATTCAAGCAATCATTCAAGCATAAAATCAAGCAATCAATCAAGCCAATTCATGCAAGATCTAAGCCTTAGAGTGATGTGTTAGACTTCAGTCCTCTAAGGGCAGCCATTAAGGGTTTGGTGAGTTCTAACATAGCTTTTTTCATTCATCAATTCCTTCTATTTATCATCATTTCATTATCAAGGTTTAATTACCAACATGGGGTTTGACTAAGGCAAACCCCTATTCACCCAACAACAAACATTTTTTCTTCTCTTTGCATGTATAGATCTAGAGGTGAAGGACTGAAGATTGATCAAAGGAGCAATTTTACAAAGTTAGAAAAGTTGTCATCATTGTTGTCAAGCTACGGAAACTCACCTACAGATTTTATTTTTGGCTTTCTGACAGTCAAACCTAAAGAAATCAAAAGCTTAGATCCAAGATTTGAGCACTACAAAATTAGATTTTGGACCCCTGCACTGGGACCCATTCGCCCTAGGGAAATCTAGTCCTGCTATAGAGCTCATAACCTACTTTTTCTAGGCTAGGTGCATACCATTCCGTCCTTCTCAAATCTGCTTACAAATTATTGTTTATGTTTATGTTATCATAATATTTTTCATTTCAAGTGTTAGGTCATGAAATTTAGTTAGTTAATGCAATTTTATTCATCCCCCAAAAGTGCCAATCATTCATTTATGTCATAAGAAAACAACAAACCTTCCTAATAGGATTGACTCACCTCCTATCCTTGGGAGATCTCTTTTTCTAATGAAATTAAGGAAAGTGTAAGTGTGTTTAAACCCTTAGATCATTCCACATATTCCCACAACACCACTTACCCTTTTTCTATGTTTCATTAGGAGAGGTATTGATGTAGCTAGAGGTTCTAGATCCAACCTTGTTAATGGCTTTGTCCTTATCCAAATGAATTTAAGGTTTGGTGGAATGTGAGGGATCTAGCTATGGAGAGGTCATAATAATTTTCACCACCTAGGTGGTATTTTTTTTCTTTTTCATGGAGACCTTAGGTTTACTTTTTGAAGGGCTCGTATAGAAGAATCATTGGGTGGGACTAGAGAGGAATCATAGATTATGGGGATAACAAATTGTTAAGGGTTTGAACTAATTGTAATCTACATAAAAATATTATGTGAGCCTAGGGAAATCATTTCTTCTATTAAAATTTTACCAATCAACTCTCAAGAGAACTATAGATCCAAAAAAAGAAAGTTCATTTTAATGTCATGTCTTAAGTGATTTAACATGAGAAATAGGTAATAGTAGAATCTTTTAAATCTTCCTTCTAGCATGATATAGTACACTAGGGTCTTCTTCACATTATAACCTTTAGAAATCAAGAATAAGAAGAGAAAACAAAGATTATTTGGTTGGGTAATAGTGCACAACTATATACATTGCAAAGGTTCAATCTAGGCACACAAAACATATCTATGATTGTGGACTTGACCCATATCCATGACATACTTGATCTTTGAGAAAACACATATCCAATGCTTCTAGAGGCATTATATTAAAGGGGGGAACTATTTGTAGAGAAAATATCATCCAAATTTTAGAATCGCTTCAAAATTATAACTCGTTAAATTTAGGGCAAAGTGATATAATCCTTCACCAATAATACTACCAACATTGTGTAAGTTTGAATCTGGGCACATAGGACATATCTACAACCATGGACTTGTACTAGACCCATGCCAGACTTGGCCCTTTTCCAAAACACAAATCAAATGCAAATTAAGAGGCACATTATGAAAGGGAGGAACTATTTGTAGAACAAACATCATCCAAATTTTAGAATCACATCAAAATCATAATTTATCAAATTTAGCAAAAAGTTATATCATCCTTCCATCACATTTACTTTTCTAAAATAATCGTTACAATTATTTCATAAGTTAATCAAGTCTAGTTTATACTTAATTGACTCCATTTCCCTAATCTACCTAGTCTATAACGTATTGTCTATCCAACACTCTAGATGCACATTCGACCGTAATTACCAATTAATTAAAATTCAAAATATAACATGATTTTGTATTTTAGTTATTTAATAAATACAACCAAATGTGTATCTTAAAAATTAGATAGATGTTAGCCCAAACAGGGGTGTCGCTGGTTAAGGGCTTTGGGTTCATCCCATGTAGACCTCAAGATCGATTCTCTCCGCCTGGATTTATTTGGTTGTAGACCTGTTCGGACCCGATCTGTAGCCTCGAGGGATTAAAGGGGGACTCGCCCTATCAAAGAGCTAAACTCTAAATCAGTCAACTAACCTGTTGATTCCCCTCGATATTAAACAATAAAATTAAATAGATGTTATCATCTATTAATCCAAAGACATTTTATGGCATAAACAAGAGTTCCACCAAGTGGATTCCTCTTGAAGTAATCCGCTAATCCGTCAAAAAAGGTTAGCAAAAGAATTTAGAGAGGCGGCGGGAGGGCGTAAAAGGCAAGGTTGTCGATACGAAAATAAGACTGCCGACACACGAAATTCACGCGCTTCTCATCCATCACACTTTTTGCATGGCGAGTGCTCCGTCATTTTTGAATTAAACATGCAAAGTTTATCCACTGAATCTTCCTGCGTAAGCACACCACGTTTTACGTGAAAAATCTCGTGTTTTCACCCCCACAAATGATTGATATGAAATGCGTTACACACCAACCGGTAGTTGCTGCTTTGCCTTCTTCCATAACCTCTTCTTCCTCAACCTCATTATTATTTGTAGGTTGGTTTTTTTTTCTTTCTTCTATTCACCCAAAACTAAAGTGACCGGTGGAGAATCAAATATAGTTAGTGATTGGACGTGAATGAAATATAGGTTTGGATTTTTTCAATTTCACAGATAGGGACTTGGAAAATTAGAGCCCACTGAAAAGTGGACAGTAAAACCGATAAAGTTTTGGGGTTTGGGTGCTCCATCCTTTTTTGCTCCTTTTCTAAATAAATGACAGTAACTTCTCGCCATTTATGATCGGTGTCCAACTTTTTTAATTTAATCCGTTGGAGAATTAGAAGAGATTCTCACGTGTGAATAGTGATTCCGAGTTTGTTGACTTTGCACATCGTGAAAGACTTGTTTCAGCGCTGAGGTTAACCGTCTAACTGAATTCTCTACAAGTGCGTCTTTTTTATTATTATTCATTTCTTTTATACAAAATCCCTTTTCCCAAATTGAATAAATATAAATAGTAGGTAGTTGCACGATTGGTTAAGGTTTGAATTAAAAAAATGTTTAGATTTGAGAATTGCATTAAATGGATCTTAAAGAAATTAAATGTGTTAAATGAAAAAGATATTTAGTTTAGAGAATAATGATTATATGTAAGTGAATCTTAACTTTAAATGATGTTGAATAATGCAAGTTAAGTATCTAGACTCAAGAACAAGGAAAGAATTTTTATAGTTTCAAGTCATCTAGTTGGTTTCAAATTTTGGACTTTTGTCACTATCTATAGAAAAATTATCCTTCCTCATTGGTCGTGGATCATTCAAAATGGTTAAAAAGGTTATCTTTTGGGAAGACCCTTGGAATGGCTAACCTCCATTGAGAACAAGGAAGGATCTTTAAGAAGCTAGTTAGTTCTTGAAGCAAGAATGAAGAGTAAGAGTAAAAGGTTATTTAGAGTTCTCAACTAGAAACTTTTTTCCAAAAGTAAAATGGTAGAGTATGGTCAACAACGATATCACTTCAAATTAGAAAGTAATTCTTTCAAATCTTTTAGCATATTTTTTTTCTTCTACACTTCCTAAGATGATGAATTGGCATGGATGGCTTCTAAGTTATGAAACTACTTAATATTTATCTTATCTCTTCTCCACTCTCTTTATTTGACAGTTTAGGCTTACTTACAATTGGCATTTTATCGACATCCCATTCTTATCTTGGTTCCCATGACTTCCTAAGGGTGTGTCCACCAATTTGTGACACAAAAAAGGTGCCACATTGTGTAAAAAAATGAAATATTGCATTTCAACAACCTCCAAGACATCTTTCCATTTATACTGATGAAAGTCTTATAACTTTTGACATATGACTCCCTTGACATTTGTCTTGATTGTCATTTGTTGTAGATTGTCATATGCCCCTTTTCACTATAATCCTAGCCTCTTTGGTTATTATCCGCCCTTGAATCTTTGACTATGCAATATTACAATAAAAATGTTGCTCCTCATACTAGACTTTCCTATTGGAATGATGACAATATGACTATCCTCAATTAGTAGTGGTTTTCCTCTATTTCTCTAACATTTGACAAACTACCCCTTGATTGCCTCTCATGCCTTAATCATTGATATTTTATTATCCCAAGTCACCCTTAGGTTGATTGTCCTCTTAAGGTATTTGCGACTTTAAATTTTTAATTCTTAATGAATGTCTTTCATAAGGATCCATAGTACAGTCATAAATACTTCCCTTAGGTCACAATATAGTCACAGTTATTAGTATGAAATGATTGTCCTTTAATGTATGAAAGATGTCCTTTATCCATACTTTCCTCTTTAAAACTTTTCCGTTTTTCTTAAATGGACAAATCATACTCATAAGACTCATTGAGAACTATGAATAGTCACAAGACTTCATTGAGGAAAGACCATTACACTTAATGAGGAAAAACCACATGGTCTTTAGCTTCATTGCAAAGCATAGTCATAATTATTGAGACTTGATTTAGCACACTTTCAAATACATAAATCACATTGCTTAACCACTATCTTAAGGTCTTCATCCAAGGTCATAGTACATTCATTAAGACTATGAACAATACAAAATTCCTCATCAGATTCATGAGGAATATCAAAAAGATCAATGTCCTCCAAGAATTATTACAATAATTTAAAATCACAGTCATACATTGTATGTTAAGGACAAATTAAGAATCCTAAATCACAGTCATTTATATATTTATCACAATCACTAATGACTATCCTCGTTTTCCTTGCATTAACCTTCTTGGATTTCCCCTCTTATCTTCATGTTTTATCTCTTTCATAGGGTTCATTGTATAGTCGTCAAGATTGCCTTCAAGGTCACCATGCAGTTATGAATTACTGTCGAGGAGGTAATTGTAGATTGAAGACTTGAATTTCTTTTGTGAAGAGATCTTCCTCCATTTTCAGCTTGATGAATTTCTTTTAGAACTCCATGAATGCTCAAGAATATAACCCTTCACTCCTTTCATCACAATGGTGTTCACTATTATTTTTGTATAGTGATTGATACTAATTAATCAACATGGTTTAAGGTTTTCCTTCATTCTTCAAAAACCTGCCATTATTACTACCCATTGAATTATTGGTATGACTATCATCAATTTTTTGATATGGCTATCCCTTTCTACATGAGATTGCATCCTCTTTACCATTATAGGTGTTTCATCCTACATTATGAAACTCTTAACATATGTATTTTTCAATGTTTCATTTTTTTTCCATATTGAAACCAAAGGTCCTTATCTACTACAAGTTTGTATAAAGTAGGTGAAATATATTTGTCATCATGAGGTCTCTCAATAAGCCTTTTTGTAACGTTTAATGAATATCAACAAGTTATCCATTCTTTATGGATTCCATGGGAAATATATGGTTATATACCTTCAAAAATACCTTGATAACTACCTTATAAGCAATCCAAAAATAGGCATCAAGACAATCCATAGAAATTTTCTTGGCATGAAATTCGTCATTTATTACCATCACCATGAGACCACATTTCTTTGAGGCATTTTTTCAAATAGTTCACTACCTTGTCTATGATTTTAGTTAAACAAAGAAACTAATGAAAGTGATAAAAAACTCCATATTTGTTGTTTCATTTTTAGATGTTGACATCAAACATCCCTAGCGATGTTTGTGGCATGATGGACCATGGATTTGCTACAACAATAGCCAGTTTTGATCCTTTGGTAGATGTATGCGACAAATTAGTAAATTTGACATTATATTTGCTCTTCTATGGTTGATTATTGAAAATTTTCATGATACTTGTATGTAGTTTAATTGCTATCTTGATGGTTGCTATAGGTGCTTGTCACTCTAGATCGTCGATGTGCTAATGTTGTGGATGAGTGTGACAATTATTTGTTTGCGGTAAGTGATTATTTTGTTATATGTCATTCCATAATTCAATTTCTATATATTAACATATATACTCTGTATTGTATCAGTTGCATCTATTGATGAGTGAAGAGAGGAGGACTACTTAGCACATTCAAAAGACAAAATAATCAATAGACACTCCATCTGGTTGACCATCGAAGGAAGCATGTGATATTTTTCCTTCCCCTAGTGGGAAATGACTATTTATTAGGGTCATTTGTTGTATGCCTACATAGAATTTTTGAGCATATGTTTTGTACTATCAATAAATGTGACATTTTATGTCCATATGGCTCTTTTGTAGTAAGTCTATATGACTTTATTGGATATATTGTACACTTTTATCGATATATCATTGTATAGCCTTACAAATTTTTGATTAATGCAAATCTTAGTTTACCACTACTATTCTTGAATGATGTTATCATGCCTATTGTGTAAATTGTATGCTTGAATGTTGTAGGCATGGGTGTTGTTTACATCTGATGCTTAAATAATTATTGAAGATTTTTATTACATTTAAATTTTCACACATGCCTATAGCTTTCTAACATTCATGACAAAATGTTACTGAGTAGACATTTAATTATCTAAACACTCCTATAGTTAAGGCTAATAAACTTTTTAGTTTCTTTAATAAACTATTCAACCTTCTTCTTAAGTAGGCCAATAATGCATTTCTATATGAGTGTGGCTTTCATGTGTATACTAGTGACATATGTGTATTCATACTTTGTGACTTACATGTATTTGTATGTATACTTCATGATGTGCAACTTATGACTTATGTGTATTCAAGTGTATACTTTACAACTTACATGTATTCCAATGTATACTTTGTGACTTACATATTTTCATGCATATACTTTGTATTCCTAGACACGTAAAATATATTGATTGATCCCATGCACCTGATCCTGATTTACTAACACCAATTCATCCCGAATCATCTCCTTTACTAACCATTTAATCGAATAATCTTTATTTGAATAAATCATCATATTCTCCTCTTTAATTAAATAAATCAATTTTATTTAATTAAGTCATCAATCAATCCTAAAGTCATCCCTTTAATTAAATAAATCAATTTTATTTAATTAACTTCTTAAGTTCTTCATTTAATTGAATAGATCAACTTTATTTAATTAAATCACTAATATCCATTATTCCTCTCATCTTGATTTATTTAAATCCAAATATCTAAGTCAAAGTGTCAAATCAACTAATCTTCATCTAAATTAATCAAATCCTGATTAATCCTAATTCTAATCCCTCAAATCCTCTAGATTTTGCAACTTGTGCAAGTAAATCAATTTAATTGATTTATTAAATCCTCCATTTTCATTCAAAAAGGCATAAAGTTGGAATATTCCCTCAATTTGAATTCTCCCCCCAAAAAGGACTTGTCCATCCAACAAGGCATTAAAAGCCTCTTACATGTCCTTTTTCTTGAGCCAAGTGGCATTAACTCTCCTTTACTCTCCCTCCAACATGTCACTTCTCCAATTTCAAATATCCACCTAATGGCATTTATGTGCACATTCATCAAAATGTGGTCCACCTCTATCCACTCACATGTTGACAAGTGGCATTGTGTTATTGGTTGATGTTTTGTCCCACATTCATCCCTTTTTCTTATTCTTCCATCATTCTCTTCTTTAAATAGAAGGCTTGTTTACTAATTTTGGATCCACATGTTCATCCACAACTTCATGCAACATCATTATCTTCATGTTTTGAGAAAAGTTCATCCATTTTCATAGTTTTCATCATTTCATAGCTAGGTTATGGAAAAATTTATCATGGAGCACCATTGATCATCTTCAAGCTTGCAAGGAATTGGGAAAGGGATATTTTCCACATCAAAATAGCACCAATTCCCCATGGGATTGAGAGTTTGAGCATTTGAATAGGATTTAATAGCTTTTTATTTGTGTTCTTCAATTTATTTCTTGTTTTCATGCTTGAAATGAATCTTATGGGGAATGATCATTTTAACTTGCATAATGGACTAATATTGTGTTATTTGTTTTTGTTTGTGCGGGTCTAGATCCACCATTCACATTTTGTTTGTGTTTGTGCAATTCATCAAGAGAAGTCAACAGTCTTAGCCGAGAAGTGCAATCCGGTCAACTTGGGAACATAAGAAATGCCACATATCACATTCTATGTAGAATCACTCTTGACAGAAGAACATGAACTCCTAGTTGTATTTCTAAGAGAGAGAAAAGTAAACTTTGCATGGACCTATGTTGACATGCTTGGCCTTGATCTAGAGGTTGTGGTTCACCACCTAGCAATATATCCCAAAGCAAAGCCAGTGAGACAAAAGCTAAGGAAGATGCATCCCCATATTGCATTATTGGTCAAGATGGAATTGCAGAAGCTCCTAGATGCGGGGTTCATAAGGCTGATTGATTATCCAGAGTGGGTCTCAAATCTTGTACCTATTTCAAAGCCCACTAGGGGCATCCACATCAACACATACTTCAGAGATCTAAATAAAGCATGTCCCAAGGATGAATTCCATATCCCAAACATTGATACAATTTTGGATATGATGACAGGTCATGAGAAGCTATCACTAATGGACGGTTTCTCAAGTTATAACCAAATTATGATAGCTAAAGAGGACCAACACAAAATGGCTTTCACTTGTCCATGGGGGACATATTGCTGGAATATGATGCCATTCGGGTTGAAAAATGTAGGAGCTACTTATCAAAGGGCCATGACACTAATATTTCATGATATGATTCACAAAAATGTGGAAGATTATGTGGATGACATATTGGCCAAGTCAAGGAAATGTCGGGATCACATAACTGCTCTAAACTCCATCTTTGACAAACTAGAAAAGTACAAGGTCCAACTAAATCCAAAAAAGTGTGTCTTCGGGGTACAATCAGGCAAGCTCCTAGGGTACATTGTATTCATGAGAGGAATTGAGGTAGACCCCACCAAAGTCAAAGCAATCCTCAAAATGGAGGCACCGAAAACATTGAAACTACTAAGAGGCCTACGAGGAAGACTCCAATCCATCTAACGATTCATAGTGCAACTGGGAGACAAGGCTATCCCATATTCTCATCTACTCCACAAGGGGGTAGCATACAAATGAGATGAGAAATGTGATCAGGCCTTCAACAAGATCAAGGAGTACTTACTCACACCGCCAATTCTCATGCCACCAATTCCAGGAAAACCCTTGATCCTGTATATATTAGCAACAATGACAACCCTCAACGCTCTCTTAGCACAACATGATGAAAATGGGAAGGAGAGAGCTATCTATTACATCAATAGAATAATGGTAGGGCATGAACTAAATTACACACCCATTGAGAAGGCCTACTTAGCTGTCGTGTTTGTTGCACAAAAGTTCAGACATTACATGCTAGCACATCAGATAAAGCTCATTGCAAAGATAGACACCCTCAAGTATCTGCTTTCTAAAGCAATGCTCACAGGGTGAACAACTAAATGGGTTATGATCCTAACAGAGCACGACATTGAGTATGTGGAATGCAAGGCCATTAAAGGACAAGCAATTGCAGATCAACTAGCAGAAGCACTGATATATGTGGAAAACCCACTTGTATCAGAGCTCTCCAATGAGTCCATCTTTAACCTAAGTGCGGCAGATAATTGGAAAATGTACTTTGATGGATCTTATACACAACATAGATCAGGAGATGGAATCTTCTTCATCACTCCACAAGGGGATTGCATACCTAAATCATACAAGCTGTCATTTCCATGCACAAATGACATTGCAAAATATGAGGCTCTCATCATAGGGCTAAGAATTGTAGTGCAGTGGCAGATCATGGTACTCAAAGTCTATGGAGACTCACAACTCATAATCAACTAGGTAAATGGTGAGTACCAAACAAAGGATGACAAACTGACTCCATACAAGAAATTGGTGGAGAGCCTTAAAGATTTCTTTATTGATATCACGTTTGAACAACTACCTAGAGAAAATAATAGAGTGGTGGATGCTATGGCAAAAATTGGATCACTTCTGGATGTCCCATGCAACATCCCAAAGTAGGAATTCCTTGTAGACTAGCTTCTCGTATCAACATTCGAGGTACCAGAGTATGAATTTGTGTGTGAAATCATTGGTCTCGGTGATCCCTGGTATCATGATATATACACCTACTTGCGAATAGGAGTCCTCCTCATTGATATAAACCAAAATCTTAAAAGAGCCTTTGTCAAAAAATCATCATGTTTCGTCATCCTAGGAGATACCCTATACTATAGGAGCATTGAAGGAACCCTTTTACGATGCCTAAATAATGAGGATGCTTTGACTGATTTAATTGAGGTACACAACGACATTTGTGGTTCACATTCAAGTGGTATGACCTTGGCTAATAAATTGTTGAGGACTGGGTACTATTGGCCTACAATGGAAAGGGAAGCTCACGATTATGTCTGAAGGTGTTTGCAGTGTCAACAACATGGGGATGTTATCCATGCACCAGCTTAGGAGCTCCACCCGATCATTACACCTTGGCCCTTTTCACAATGTGGGCTTGATCTCTTTGGAAAAATCACCCCCACCTCATCTAGTGGACATAAGTTCATCATCACCGCCAAGGAGTACTTCATGAAGTGGATAGAGGCTATTCCCATGACCTATATCATAGGAAAGTAGATATCCAAGTTCATCCTGAACTACCTAATATGCCGCTACGGTGTCCCTTAGGCCATTATCTTAGATAATGGGACACCTTTCAAAAACTAGGATGTTTGAGACCTATGTCAAAAGTTCAATATCCAACATCGCTTTTCCACTCCATACTACCCTCAAGAAAATGACCAAGCAGAAGCTACCAATAAGACCATCCTAAAAATCCTCAAGAAAATAGTCAATGACACTGGTCGTGACTGGCACTTGCAATTAAATCCCGCCTTATGGGCCTTTTGAACAAGTATCCACACACCAACAGGTGTCACCCCATTCTCTCTGGTCTATGGATTAGAAGCCATACTCTCCATTGAGATCGAGCTCCCATCCCTAAGGATATCATTGCAAAATCTCATCACAAATGAAGAATATCAGGTATCATGACTAAACGAGCTTGAACTACTAGATGAGCAGCAAATAGATGCCTTAAACCATTTACAAGTCTATCAAAACCGACTCAAGTGGAGCTATAACAAGAAGATCATAAGTTGAACCTTTCAAGTTGGAGAGCTTGTGTTGAAGGAGAATCAAAAGAATGTTCCAAATCCATATAGCAAGGGAAAGTTTGAACCCAATTGGTTGGGACCCTTCATCGTCACAACAAGCTACAAGTTAGGGGCATATCAATTATCAACACCTGAAGGGGAACCTCTACAGGATCCCATGCCTAATCTTTCTAGCCTAAAACCAAAAATCCAAAAAAATCAGAAAAAGGATTGAAAATAGTAAAGAGAAAAAAATCATCCTCTAGTGAAAACCACTTCAGTGGCGCTTTGGGCAAGTACCTTGGTGAAAACCTGGAAAATAGGTGCCTTGTGTAAATAAGCACTCTCCATCCATCATGATCCTTGCGGCTTGTTCTGCATCGTCCATCCATCACACTTCCATCACATCCATTCATCACCCATCCACGTCTGCATCATAGCTTGATCCTGTGTTCACATCATGATCCCTCCTAGTACTACTCGGCCCATTCCCAAGGTCATTTTGTCCTACTTGTATCGAAGTAGTCTATTGCATCACACTAGGGGCATGTTCTCATTAGGATTAGATTCATGTATATTCTTGAAGTCTCCCTTAAAATCCAAAAATCCAAAAAAATCAGAAAATTAGAAAATCCAAAAATATCAAAAAATCAAAAAACTCGAAATCATTTGTAAAATCAAAAAACACAAAAAACATTTGAAACATATCAAAATCCAAAAAAATAGGTCAAAGAGTTAGTCAAAAAGTCAAAAACAGAGTCGTCTTGTCGAACTATATGTCTATGAGCTCTGAATGTAGGCAAGGTTGATCTTTGATCTTCCCTGAGACACTTAGGTCAGTCATTTAGGAGTCCTTCATAATAAGCTGGCAATCCATTTGTTTATATCTCATCAATAATAGAGTTTGTGTCAGTCGAACTACGTGGTCTTTGCATGTATAACATAGGCAAGGCTAATCTATTGATCATCCCCATAGGCCCTTAAGATAAGTTTTTAGGCTAGTCTCTTGGTCAAAATATTAGAAAACCCCAAAACATTAGAAAAATTGAAAATCAAAACATTTGCAAAATCTTGAAAATACCAAAAATAGCCTCAAAACATTTCAAAACACCAAAAAAATCCAAATATTTGAAAAAATCCATCCATCCCATCTCGCTTTCACCTGCAATAAACATCCCTCATAATAAATTAATCATCACCCTCAACCTTTGGTGAAATAGTCAGAAACAAGTCTAGCAGGTCAAAAGTGAAAACTCAATCGTCAAGGTCTCAAGTCTAAGTCAGTAAGTAAACAAGTTGGTTAACTCTTGGTACTAATAGCTCATCATCCAGTTTGTCCCAAATCATCTGATAACCTCATGTCCTAGGATGCATCCTTCCTACAATGGACATCAACATTAGGCATCACCATAGTTTAGTCTTGCCTAGTGGTATGAAGAACATTAGCTTGTTTTGTTTACTTAGTCTTTGTATTTTTGAATTATCTTATTGCACTCATTCCAATGACCTCTCGATGATGTCCAAACAAAGGGATTTAGAGAGAAAGGAATGGGGAAACAATCATTATCTTTTTATCTATTGTTCTTGTTGGATATTCTTGTAGTATAACCTTGGTCATGCCTACTTTGTTTGGTCTATAGGGAGGGTGTTTTAGGTGTCTTGTTGACCACATAGGAAGGCTTTCCTTTCTATGTTTTGGTCTGAGATGTTTTGAATATCTGAACTACATTCTGAATGAGGTTTCGTATGTCAAGTGTGAACAATAGTACTCCTATATGATTTTCAAGTCAAAGTCCATCACACTAGGTGCAATGACATCCTTGTTCTTTATACCTTGATGCTTTGTGCCTATGTTCGTTATCAAACATAAGGTAAATACCCCTTTTAAAATCCCAATTCCTGATAAGAAAATCATCATCATCATCATCATCTCTAATAAAGTCTCGTAGATCATGGGCTTGTTGGATCCTCTTTCTTCTTTCTTCTCTCTGTGCTAACATGGTACCATGATAGTTAATCAAAAACATCGCTAATGCATCCATCCTGCATCCACAAACTATTAACATATTGCATATCATATCATATCATATAGGAAACATTGACCATCTCACATGCATTGCATTTCATCATTGCATAATATAGATTGGTTATTCTAAGCATCTCATAAACCATACATTTGCATCCATTGCATAAACATAAAAGTATCATCACATAGGCATTATTAAATCATATCATATGCATCATCAAAACATCCATTGCATAATCATATAGGCATCATCATGTCATCCATGCATATATCATCATATCATACATGAAAAAGGTATTGAAAAAAGAAGAGAGCATGTCATAATATCCCATACATCACATAACATACATCATCATCCATTAGGTGTATAATATAGATCTGTTAGTCTAAGCATTTTAAAAATCATTTGCATATCATAACATTTGCATCCACATCATCATAAAAAGTGCATAGAAAAGATACTGAAAAAGAAATGCATCCATCCATAAACATCTGCATAATCATAACATCACATCACATAATATAGCATTGCATCACATAAAATAAAATCACATCGCATATAGAACATTGCATATGGAAAAGGAAATACATCCATCCATCATGCATAAATAAAATAGGACACATCTCATAAATCAAATCGATCATATCATATATCATCAATAATGTAACTATCATGGTACAAAATTAGGATCAAATGTGTATCAATCAAATGTATACAATGCCCACAGGGCTATCAAAAATGGAGCCCATGGATCTCAAAAAGAATAGTGTCGCTGATCAAAACTATGTGAGCTAGCTTTGATGCTGCTCCCCTCACCTGCCTATCTCTTAGGCTGATCCTGCCTGTATCCTATCTGATGTGAAAACTCTACCACCCAGGCTACTGGAGGCACTGCCTTTCAATAATGTACTTTGTAGTGCTCGGCCTCTCTAACTGTGTCTCGGTACATCCATGTTAGGATTGTCCTGCCCTGTGTGCTCTCCAATCGTTGGCATCTCCTAGTCTCTTGTGCCAGCTACAACTCGGTAGCCTGACTCTGCTGCATAGCCTGATCACGCTCTATGGTAAGGGATTGGACCTGCTATCGGGCCTGGTCCCTCTTAGTCATCAATATTGCAACTTGTGCATGAAGCTATTATATAAGTGCATCCCTCTTATCTGGCTGAGGTGGTGGCAGTGGCTGATCCCCCTAGGGTGGTTGTTGGTCCCTGGGTGCATCTCTCTATTGATCCCTAGGGGAATCTCTCTATTGGTGCATGTCCCCCTAATCTCTCTTCCCTTGCTAGTTTGGAGGTGGTCTTCCTTCTCCTCTGTCTCTGTCTCTGTCTCTGTCTTCGTCTTCATCTCCTCGTCCTCCTTGCCCCTGCCCTCACCCTACTATCCAGCCTTGGGGTCTCCACCGTGAAGGGACTATCCCTGGCACTATCAACCAGACTAGTGGCCAAAACTAGTCAACATAAGCCTGTGTGGTCCCAAGATTTTCCTTCCCCTGCTCATAAGCCCAAGACCTTGCTACTAGTTGTCTAAACAAATCGCCTGCATCCTCTAATGGGATCGGCCGACCCCATGTGGTCTCCCTAGTGGTGCGAGCAAAAATGGCCACATACTGGTCGTCTAGTCGGTCCTAAATGTCACCAAATTGTCTCGCTACCCGATCTGGTAGGTATCGCTCAATCATCGTGTGCTCTCTACCCTACATCAACCTATCCTGCCTCACAAAGAAAAACTATTGAACATCATCGTACCATGTAGGAATCCCTAGCCAAGGTCTCCATGTGAGAGTGGTCATCTCATCAATGACCCTCTGCCAGTGAGGGATGTCAGCCTATCCTATGTGGGAAAAAGTGATACCACCCCTATATCGCCACACTACTAGGTCATCAGGCTCCACATCAACCACTGTAACCCACGGGTGAAGCATAGCTATGTGCTCCCATGCCCAGATGTGCAAAAGAGTAACCCCGACTCTGATAGCTTTGTTGTCACAATATGCGAACTCGTGCAAATCATGATAAAGTGAGGCCAACATCATTGGCCCCCAGGAAAAGTAGCACCTCTAAAAGAGCATCTGCTTCCAACCTAGACCCCACCCTGGATTGAAATACTTGCCCCACCGATCTGGAGCTACAAGTCTTGAAATGATCGCTGCCACAATCAATCGGAAGGTGGACACCTGACCTTTGTAGCGCTCAAGCTCAATCTGACCCTCAATGAAGATGATCTCATCCAACCCCATAATCTCACAACACGCATCTGTGTCGGCGTCCATGTCATAAATAACCCTCTCACTGTGGATAGGAAATTGAAGAATTTGCTAGACATCCTCCAGTGTGATGGTCGCCTTACCGGTGGGAAGATGAAAAGATGATGTCTCGTTGTGCCATCGCTTGGCTAGTGCAGTCATCATAGCCAGGTGAGTCTTGATGACAGGCACATATACAATGTACCATAGAATGATTGCTCCAAGGTTCTCCTGGAGAAACTCATGCAATCCAGTTAATCTACTGAGAACCGAGGATCGGTGCTCACGTGAGTGTACAATCTCTTTATCCTCCTGCACCAATAAAGCCACATCGCCAAGTTTCATAAAAAATCAGGATCCCGTTTGAATTTTTCATGATCGAAACAACAAAGGCATCAATTTTTGCAAATGCATCGTTGTTTGGAAGCTCCAAACTACGCCGCTAGAGGTCCCAAATCTCAAACTCTGTCGCGGCATTGCTGTTTGACTGCACATTTTTTCAACCCAAAACCCTAAACTCCTAACTGACTCACGGCGGTGCCATTTGGAGTTTGACCCCTAAATCCCTAACTGAGACACAACGTCACATATTTCAATAGCGGCACACTTTAGGGCCAAATGATGTCGATTCTACCCTTTCAGCAGTGCCAAATTGTGCTGTTGGACTAGTTTGACTTTCTAAGCCTAATAAATGCGCACAAAAATCATAAACACAAGTTGGGTTAGGGTCACATACGGGTGGTCCTACACCTAAAAGTTGTTGGTAGACTCACACTCGCTCAAAGATGTGTCAGGGAAGGACTCTTTGTGCCATCTCGCATGAAGGTCAAAGCTCAAAGTCAATAAATTTCTAAAGGCTAAGTGTGCAAATGAATTGAAAGTGACCCCTCGAAGGATATTTAAACATGAAAATTAGGGTTTTTTGACCTTGTTTAACCGTCAAACTAGGGTTTTGTGCCCCCAATCCCATTTTCACCCAATTAAGGCTCGTTTTGCATCTTTTTTCCATGGATTAGCACATTTTTGGCATCTTAGAGCCTTTCTAGACCCGTCAGACAACTTGTCCTCTTTATTTCGCGAGATCACCCAAAAATCCAAATTTTTGTCTCATCTCTCGCGGGGGCAGTATACCAGCATAATTCTTCCGCTGGGGCAGCGGCGGGGCATCCGAAAAAAATAAAAGAAAAAGAATTTTGATCTCGACAAGTTTATTCTTTGAACCAGTGCAGCAGGTACATTGCTTCAAAGAGGGGCAAAATGTAGACACGCAAAATATACTGATTGATCCCATGCACCTGATCCTGATTTACTAACACCAATTCATCCTGAATCATCTCCTTTACTAACCATTTAATCGAATAATCTTTATTTGATTAAATTCATCATATTTCGTCTTTTAATTAAATAAATCAATTTTATCTAATTAAATCATCATCTCATGTTAATTAAATAAATCATTTTGTTTAATTAATCCTAATGTCCTCTTTGAATTAAATAAATCAATCTTTATTTGATTAAATCATCATATTCTCCTCTTTAATTACGTAAATCAATTTGATTTAATTAAGTCATCAATCAATCCTAAAGTCACCCCTTTAATTAAATAAATCAATTTTATTTAATTAACTTCTTAAGTTCTTCATTTAATTAAATAGATCAAATTTATTTAATCAAATCACTAATATCCATTATTCCTCTCATCTTGATTTATTTAAATCCAAATATCTAAGTCAAAGTGTCAAATTAGCTAATCTTCATCTAAATTAATCAAATCTTGATTAATCCTAATTCTAATCCCTCAAATGCTCTAGATTTTGCAACTTGTGCAAGTAAATCAATTTAATTGATTTATTAATTCCTCCATTTTCATTCAAAAAGGCATAAAGTTGGAATATTCCCTCAATTTGAATTCTCCCCCCAAAAAGGACTTGTCCATCCAACAAGGCATTAAAAGCCTCTTACATGTCCTTTTTCTTGAGCCAAGTGGTATTAATTCTCCTTTCTTCTCCCTCCAACATGTCACTTCTCCAATTTCAAATATCTACCTAATGGCATTTATGTGCACATTCATCAAAATGTGCTCCACCTCTATCCACTCACATGTTGACAAGTGGCATTGTGCTATTGGTTGAAATTTTGTCCCACATTCATCCCTTTTGCTTATTCTTCCATCATTTCATAGCTAAGTTATGGAAAAATTTATCATGGAGCAGCATTGATCATCTTCATGCTTGCAAGGAATTGGGAAAGGGCTATTTTCCACATCAAAATAGCACCAATTCCCCCATGGGATTGAGAGTTTGAGCATTTGAATAGAATTTAATAGATTTTTATTTGTGTTCTTCACTTTATTTCTTGTTTTCATGCTTCAAATGAATCTTATGGGGAATGATGGTTTTAACTTGCATAATGGACTAATATTGTGTTTGTTTGTGTTTGTGCAGGTCTAGATCCACCATTCACAATATTCATGTGTATACTTCATGACTTACGTGTATTTGAGTACATGTGCTTCACTTATTCACATGTATGCTTCACTTATTCATGTTTATACTTCATGTATTATGTGTATTCACATGTATGCTTCATGCTTCCTATGTATTCTTCATGTGTTCACATGTATGCTTCATACTTCCTATGTATACTTCATGTATTCACATGTATGCTTCATGCTTCTTGTGTATACTTCATGTATTACATGTATTCACGTGTATGCTTCATGGTTCTGATGTATAATTCATGTGTTCATGTGTAGGCTTCATGATTCATGTCTATACTTCATGAATTCATGTGTATGCTTCATGTTTCTTGTGTATATTTCATGTATTATGTGTATTGATGTGTATGCTTCATACTTCCTATGTAAACTTGATGTGTTCACGTGTATGCTTCATGCTTCCTATGTATACTTCATGTGTTCACGTGTATGCATCACGCTTCTTGTGTATACTTCATGTATTATGTGTATTCACATGTATGCTTCATGCTTCATACATACATACTTCATGTGCTCATATGTATGCTTCATGATTCTTGTTTATACTTCATGCATTATGTGTATTCATGTGTATGCTTCATGCTTCTTGTGTGTACTTCATGAATTACATGTATTCACATGTATGCATCATTCTTCCTATGTATACTTCATGTGTTCACGTGTATGCTTTATGCTTCCGGTGCAATGTAGCTCAGACCACTCTGACATGTTTGGGTGAGAAACATGATGTTTCCTAGTATAAATGTACCCATTTGAAAGTGTTTGAGTTGTCAGTTTGGTCGCACGAGTTGCAAAATGAAATTTATACCCCTTTGCAACTTTACACTACATGCATTTGACACTTTTTCCATCAACTGAAAAGTTGACACCACGAAAAAAAAACCTTAGAAATATAAAAAACTGAGAGAGGTTATTGTAGAGGGGCCCTACATGATCTCGTACCCTTGATGGAATGTTTGTAAGTGACATGGTTTTCAAGTAATAGCTCTCCAAATATTTTTTCCTTTTTGCACTTTGGACTCTTAAGGTATATCGTTGGTACAATGTAGCTCAGACTATTTCAGCACGTTTGGGTGTGAAATAGGACCATGCCTAGCCTAAACGTACCCATCTGGACGTGTTGGAACTATCGGTTTGGTTGAACGAGTTGTAGAATTAAAATTACACCCCTTAGCAACTTTACACTACATTCATTTGACACTTTTTCCATCAACTGAAAAGTTGACACCATGGGAAAAATGCCTCAAAGATATCAAAAACTACGAAAGGTTATTGTAGAGGGTCCCTAGATGATCCATGTTGCAAGTATGAAAGTTTTTTCATTGATGTCAACATGAATTCAACTAGTTGGTGTTTTCATTAATGTCAACTATGTATTAAGGAAGTTTGTTGCATGATGAAGATGTTGAGGAAATTGAGAAAATTTTGAAAAAGAGGAAAAACAAGTTGTTGCAGGTTGTGCATGTGTAGTTGAGATATTGAGGAAGTGTTGTGACTACATGGACCTATCTTTTTGTTGCAGTGTCTGAAGATGCATTGGAATGAAGTAATGAGCTAAGATGATGTCTCTGGCACTTGGTTTCCAAGTGCTTTTGAGACAATTTGATAAATAGAGAAAATAATGTTGTACAAGTGTTTAGAATGTGCTCCGAGTTGTTCTCTATGTTTCTTCTATGTTGATTCTATGCCTGTGTGGATTTGATATGTTGTTCAAGGTTGTTAGAGCTCGCTATATTTAGAATTTGGGTTTTTGGATTGTTGTACAAAGGGATATTTTCACTAGTGTGTGAAGTAGTTTTTCAGTGATGTTTTCTATGGCTTGGGAGAAATGTATTTGCTTCACATTCTCTATAGCTTGTCTTCCAGTTGTGTAGATTTGGGAAGTTTCTTATAATGTTTGTATCTTTCATAATTCAATTTTTCACTTGATTTGGTAAAGTGTAGTGCATATTTCATGTGTTAGTGTACAAATAAGGTTTACCAGATGTTTTGGGTTGAAGTATTTGTATAATGCGAGTTTTGATGAAGTCTTTGTTGGATCTCTGGTGGTTTGAGGATTATTCTAGATTGTGTTCAAGTGAATTTGATTGTTCAGAAGTTTTAGATTGATTTAAGGAAGTGAGTACTTAATGTTTATGGTGTTTAGCATGGGTATTGGCCGACCTTGTGTTAGCACTAAATGTGAGGCTTGTGAAAGCATGTTGAGGTGCATTGGGATTAATTTGGGTCCTTATTAAGGATTTATATAGGTTTCATTCATTCCTATCAACTGCAAGAATGTTAGGTGTTGACCTAATTTGAAAATTTGAATGTAACGGATAGTTTTTGACCTTGGAGAATATTTTCAAGGTTGAGGTTGATATAAATAAGAGTAATGTTGTTGTGAGATGCAAGAGAGACAAGATAGATGCAATATCGATGCGAGTAATGTGTGTGATGTGAATTTGAGTAGAGCTGTATGAAATTCAAAGTATTGGATTCTTGAAGGTAGTGGGCTAAAGGTGTTTGAATACAAGGCGAAAAAAAATGTTAAAGCATTTGTGATAGATTCCTTGTTGCATTGAGAATTTTTTCTCTATGTAATATTTCTCTTCTATATTCTTTTGTTCTTTTTGTGGTAGTGAGACTTGGTTGTGATCCTTTTTGGACAGTGTGTCCTATTTTGGCAATGAACCCTTGTACCAATTTTTCAATTACTTATATTGTGAGCTAATATTCACCGTGGTTTTTCCTTCATTGGTTTTTCCACTTAAATCTGATGTTTTCTTGTGTGTGGTGTTGTTATTTCAGTTTCTTTTATCTGCATTTTATGCCTAATCACTTTAATAGTATAAGGGTTTAATGAATGCATGTGTATTTGATTACTGTTGAGGGTTTCAACGTTTTAATTTTCTACAACTAATTCACTCCCCTCTCAGTTGTATTGTTCATTCAACAATTGGTATCAGAGCAAGGTTCCTTAGAGAAGAACTTAACCACTTGAGGTAGATCCGAGATGGTGAAGCAAATTGATTGCCCTAGATTTGATGGAACAAACTATGCATTCTGGAAGACAAAGGTGGAAGGATATATTGCAGCTTATGGATTTGAAATTGAAAACGCAATAAAGAATCAATATGTTGCACCTCCAAATGGTCCAAGCACAAGTGATGAGATCAAGGCACATGAAATAAATGGTAAGGAAAGATTTATTCTGATGAATAGTCTTTCAAATTTTGAATTGGTTAAAGCTATGAATCTTAAGAGTGCTAAAGATGTCTAGGATAAGCTTGAAAGTATTTATGAAGGAGATGACAAGGTTAAACTAGCTAATTTGCAAAATCTGAAGGCACAATTTGAGACTATGTGAATGTTTGAAGATGAAACAATTCCAGCCTACATGCAGAGAGTTGATGAACTGGTACGTGCTATGAGAGGTCTTGGTGCACAAGTTAAAGAACCTAGTGTGGCAAAGAAAGTTCTCAAAACTCTTCCTGATTCATACAGTGAAAATGTTAAGTGTTGAAACTTTATTATGATTCTAGAACTTTTCTTAGTTCTTGAACTTGTTAAGGTTCCTAATATGGTTCTCAATGCTAAATGGATTTGACATTTCCTTTTGAAGGAGTTCCATTTGAGCAGTGCATATATGACAATTAGGAAGATGGTATTATTAGAGAGGTTATATGTTGTCAAATATTTATCAAGAAATAGGGATGAGGAACCAAGGACCTCCTTAGGCTATTAGTTCTGAATATATCTTTTACAAGAAATAAGAGGGAAATAAATGGGAAATAAAACTAATGGAGGATTTTTTTGTGGTTTGTGTTGATTTCCAAAAATTCCTTGAGTTCCTTCTAGGAAATTGGAGGCTAACAAGGATAAAATATTATTTATGGTTCTTGATTAAATGTGAGTTCACAATGAAGCTCTTAATATTGGAACAATGAAAGATGTATGACTAGGTGATCAATCTCTAGCATAGAAAAAGGGAGTGTAATTTTTTTTGGTGGTGTAAATTTTTTCATGTTAAAAAAATTCATCAAGTTCCTAATGGTCCCCAAGGTGCCCAAAATTTTGGATGCTAATATATTTGAAAGGAACCTAATAATATTTTTTTTTTTCAAATAGTTTTGAGTAGTAAATAGAGTAGATCTTCTCTTCATTGACAATCTAATCTACATTGATGTAGGGGGTTTCTCCTATATAGCTGCATCAACTCTCTCTACTCCCCATTAAACCTCCTAGCTACCTTTGTAACTTCAACAAATTATATTTAATCTAGGCCATCCATTTTGAGTGGGAGTTTCTTAGACCATGAATTTTCATAGAGCTAGAGTTCTACATATTAGGGTTTTACCTTGCTTATACTATATGGAATATTTTGGATCATTTTGAAAAAGGTTTGTTCTTCAATCATCTCCAAATTCCAAACATTTGCTGGTGTGTTGCAAGGTAACCAAAAATACTGGTCCAATTATTTTGGGTTGAATATAAACTTGTTGAATCAAAGGAATTAATATTGTAAGCAATTTTGCTTATAAAATGTCTCCATGATGGTATGTGTATATCTAGGAGGATTTATTAGTCATAGCTATGGATTCTCATTTTCCATATTTTTAGGCATAAATTTAATGTTGAGTTAGATGAGTGTGCCAACATTATGAAAACATCACAATCTTTCTCTTGTTATATAAGGAGGATGTTTGCAATTCTGTTATAGATTAATAAGTATGCAAGATGTTATATGTTTATTAATCTTTGTTGTATGCAAATACATATCTCATTACTCTTTTGGTTTTAGTTTGTTCTTGTCCTAGTGAACTAAGAATCTGTTGACCAAGTAATAGGAACTAGTTTGGAACCATTTTACCAATTTCATACCAGCAAAATAAACAAAAAAATCAATAAATATTTTAGTAATAAAAAAAATTCTATGAATTCATTATTGTCAATATAACAAAGGAAAATTTCCTTAGTGATCCTCAAATAGATTTATTTTATCTGGTTCATACATATATAATCATATCAACTATATAATGGTTTTATGTAGCCAATCTTTGTTGACCTAGTGATAGTATTTGTGGTCAAGAATGCAATTGGGTTTGGTTGTACTTATTTTGGTTATTCATTTTGTTTGATTTAAATACTTGTTAGGGTATACACCTAAGAACAACCTACTAAGTTTAGTTTAAGATTTAAGAATATGAGAGATAACCCAATCTCATAGAGTTTACATTTTTTTCTAGGAAGTGGATCCATGGTTTTGGGACCCAACATGCTCTATCCTACTGGAGAATTTCTCACATTACAATTATGTGGGATGTAATATAGAAACTAGGATATCCTACCCCTTGAAACTAGGAATTTAGGGAGAGGTCATGGAAACATAATAATGTAAATCATGTGGTCTAGTGACTCCTTGATATACTCAATGTATGTTCCTAGATAAGATTCATGATTGAGGGAATGGTTTCCCAAAATATAAGGCTAGTGGGGATCTTACTACACTTTTGTGATTGGAAGAGGATGCTTAGTTGTTGGTATCTAGAGAAAGATGGATAGCTAGACCATGTTATATTTAAGTTTCAAATTGCATGTGGTGGTTTTTGGTTTAATTTTTTCTTCAGCAATATCCCATCTATTTTGGATTAATTTTTCATATTGAATGACAAGGAAAATAGAGGTACAAAAGCCACATTACTTGTGTTACATGAATCAAATTTTATATATGAGGAATTTTCTTTACCCCTTGTATTTTTTCATTTTTACCATTGCAAAAGGATTTGTTCTATGCTAGCACCCTAGCATCTTTATTTTTTATCATCTTGGTCTAAATTATGTATGAATTACATAGCATTCCCAAACTCAAGATTACTAATATTTTAAACCATGGTTGTTATAAGGACCTTAAGAGAAACTTATCCATCATTTAAAATTTACTAACCATCCATGAAGTGGATTTTTTTTTTAAGGATGGGGTTTGAGTGGCCCTAGCTAATTCTTTTTTTGTGTAGTTTTCAAACCTTTCTCTATAAGTAAAGGATTGGTCATTTTAATTATTATTTTTTATTAAGGGATATTTGAGCTTCTTGAGCCTATGTAAGATAATTTTTATCATATGGGATCTTATTGGGCCCAAGTTTTGTTGGATGATAGAACCTTGATAGTCTCCTTGTGTAGGCTTATCAAAAATAAAAAATGCATGGCCTCAATAAGAATTTTTATTATGCTTTAGTAATTCATTAGTAGGTTTGGTGTATTCAAATCCATACCTATTAGAAATAGGTAAAATTAAATAAATGAGGACTTATCAACCAAATGATGGGGGAATAGATCAATCAAGGAAATCTATCTCTATGAATTTATCTATTATGATATACTTGAGGTGCCTTAAGTAATATTGAATAAAGAGAAGTGTTAAAATAAATAAAGTGGTAGAAGAGAAATTAATAAAAGTAAAGAAATATTATTTTTTTTTCCAAAAGGATTTTCTCTTTGAATTAAGTTCACCAAAATATGTAATCTAAAATAAAACCAAGTACACCATGAGTGAGCTAGATGTTGGAAAACACATGTTGTACCCTTGCTAAAAACATAAACTAAGCTACTCTTTCTCTCTTTATGTAGAAGAAGATCATGATAGTTTGCAACAAAGTGAATCAATAGAAATAGGAGAAGGGAGTTTCTATCCTTGAAGAGATACGGCTCCTCCTATTTCACTCAAGTTTCACTCAAGGAAACCCTAGAGATCTCAATCCAAGGGTGGAATGAAGGAAAGAGATTTGCTAAAGGTTGTCCTAGGGTATGATTAATGAATAAAGAGGGGTTCACCACCAAGATAGGGCTTGGAAAGAAAAATGGAATGCAAGATCAAATATGAAACCTAATGATATGCAAAGCTTCACTAAAAGACCTAGAAATTAATGCAAAATAGAATATAAAATTGAGATATTAGATGTGTGAACATGGAAACTTGTAGGAGCTTGAATGAAGACTTGAAATGTTGAATATGCTGAAATTAATGTCTATTGGGACTCATACGCCAGTTTAGGCGATTTAGTCCCAGATCAATTTTTTTAGGCAAGAAGAGAAATCTGGCAATGTTGATCAGGGATCTTCAAAAATTTGGAAAATTGCATGTAGTGGGACTCATATGCCACTTTTGGCGTATCAATATCATTTTGATTTTTTAGAAAGTAAAAGTCCAGATCTGCTCTCCAATATCTACTCTTTCTTCCCAATTTAATTTTTGGATCTGAACCTATAAAAAGACCCGCAAAACAAAATATAGAGTTGATTTGCTTATGAGGGATTTGCCTCAATCAAACCCCTAGTTCGGTAATTAAACCTTGATAGAAACAATAGATCTTGAATGTAAATGTGAATATAAACCCTAACCTTAAGTGCATCTAAGATTAGGAAATCTGAAATGCAATGCAACCCTATTCTATTGTGCTAGAATGAGATGCATGAATGGAACATGAAGATGAATGGCTCACTTTGAGAGATCCTAATCAACCAAATGAGCTCTAATAATGCATGTACCTTCCTTAGGCTGAATGTAGAATGATAATGGATGATGGAATCACTTAGGAAACAAGTCATCAGGCTTGGTTTGATGGCTAGTTACATCTCCCCAACCTAGAATCCATCTTGATTCACCACATAATCAATCCTTGAAAATGCTAGATCTTGAATAAAAGTGATCTTGAAGACTTGCAAAAACACTTTAATTCTGCTCCAAGACTTCAACTTTTCTTGTTACTTGTGGGTATGTGGAGGATTATCATGGAAAAAATAGGCCCTTAAGTGGCAAAATTTTTAGAAAAATCAGAGTTAGGCAACTTGATGTAAAAATTTGAATAAGTTATCTATATTATTTCAAAAATATGTAAGAATAGAATTTGTAGAAAATTGAATGTAGTTTCTAAACTACTAGGTTTATTTTAAAAATAAAATTATTTGGTGAAAATTTGAAATTTCAATGCAGTACTTAAATTTTAGGGAAAAATAAGAAGTAGGTGTTTGTCCACCACCTAACCACAATAAAATGATAATATTTTTTATAATATTTTAGATATAAGTAGAGGAATCATGTCCCGATGTGATGCATATTTTTGGTAATTTTTTTCCAAGTAAATAATTAATTATGATTTTTTTATTACAACTTTTAAAAAATAAAAACTCATATGTCTAACCACCTTAACTTGGTCAAAACTTCATGAATTTTTTTTTTTTTAAATCCTATAGTATGCGAAGCATAGAATGTGACGCATGTTTCAAATTCAAAAAATGTGATATCGTTTGAAAGCTATAGATTTTTTCAATTAGCTTATCAATCAGGACTTTAGTTGTAATTCAAATAGAAAATAAATAATAATAATTTATTAAATTCAAAGTAAAGCATAATTTATATTGGTGGAAAGCTGAGAATCTCCTTTAAAAACCCTTTTCGTTTCATCAATTTTGGGTAAAAATAAGTTGTCAGCCACATACCCTACAAAAACCCATCATATTGCCACTTTTTGGCCCATCATGATCCTGCACATACCCTTTCTCTTGAATGCTCTTGTGAAAGAATTCTTGAGTGCTTGTGAATGCTTAGATCCTGAAATTGCTCTTCTCAATTGGAAATAATGACTTAGAAGCTTGTTTATATATGCAATACACCTGATTTACCATTGTTTATATCTAAAAATCTAACATCAACCAAAAACTTGAATTAAAAACTTGAATTTGTTGTTCAAACCCTAAAAAGGTCCAAATGGAACTCATATGCTACTTATGGCATATGGGTCCCACCTAGGGGGACTCATATGCCCAAGGTGGTAGATGAGTCCCACCTTAGTTTTTTGGGGTGGGTTGTTAGAAATTTTAATTGTTTTGATGATTTTGTCAAGTTTTTAGTTGAAATAAGCCTCAAGATCCAAAATAAAGGGTCTTATGGGCCTATTAATGATGATTTAAAGGGTTATGAATGCAAGGGTACCAAAACAAGTCCAAATTAGTCAAGAAATTGCACTATCTCCAAGAAAGGAGCATAATTTCCATTGCCACATTTAGCCCCCACTTTAGCACCCATATGACTCTACATGCATATGCAAGCTAAAGGAATCTAAACAATAAGCTTTATTTCATAAAAGGATACTCATGTGATTCATTCATAATATGAGAGAATGAAGCCCCCATTGTAGCTATCTGCAAGACCATAATGTTAGGAATCACATCCTATAACACTAACTCATTAGTTGTTCAAAAATCCTCTCATCTAACTTCTTCTAGAAATCAAATTTGAGGGTAGACGTATGCCCCCCTTGATTTCGCTTGTTTTATGGAGGTGGAATCAAGGTAGCAATCTAGCCACATCAAATTGGATAAGTCGTATCATAGGGTATTTTCAAGTACCATACCACATAATGATAGACATTTGATGAGAACGGGAGTAGAATCACGATTCCAATGCAACAAACAACATCGAAAATAAAGCTCTCTAGCCCTCGGTATGTTAGTTTGAATGAAAGGCACTTTTAACCCTAATATAGTAAAAACCTAATTTTAACATATATAAGAGTAAAAATTGAATTAATTTGTAATCATTTCATCTTTTACCTTCTTGTAGCTTGACTTTGTTGGAGATTTATTGAATATGTCGAGTCGACGAGAGTACATGCCTCTGAGACTCGAGGTCTTGCAAGAGGAGGTAGCCCAAGGCGAGCTACAACATCAGGTGAGTTGATTTTTATATGCCTTAGCTTTGTCCTTATGCATTTATTTTATGTTTTTATACATTTATAGGTTGATTTAGGACCTTGGAAGAAACATTTGCAAAGCATCCCTTTTTCTCGCAAAGTTTCCCCTTTTGTTGCGAAGTGTCCCAAAAGGGAACTAAAGTGTCTAGGACCCTTAGAAAAGTACACTAGAACAAATTTAGTACACTTTTTTATTGTTGATGTGTAAATTTGAGATTTTAGAATGCTTATAGGACATATTTTTGCTTTTTTGTTAGATTCCACGATGGTCACAATAGCATCTCGACGGTAGACAATTTTGTCGCCTACGAGACCTAGTCTCGACTTTATCAAAGGCATATGCTCAGAATGTACAAATGATTAGATTATATTAGGTGTACCTCATGCCTCCCATGAGGTACCATGATGCTATGCTAATGGTGCTTGCTAAGAGGTGGGATGTTGATACCTACACATTTCTCCTACCTACCAGTAAAATGATGATCACCTTGGAGGATTTCCATCGCATCCTTCGAGTTCCTATTTGAGGCGAGACTGTGCAATTTGCTAGGGATCATACATATGTGGAGATGTGATAAGATATAGGGTACTACTTGGGAGGATTGGTGCGAGAGGAGATTATAAGGCCACACATTGATCTATCGTGGCTACTCTATGCATGATCGCTAGTCTTGAGATAGATTATGATTTTCACAATGGCCCTAGTACGGTTCATCCCTAATGGTGAGGAGCACACCTAGACGAACATCTTGTTCATATGATTAGATAGATGGAGCATCACAAAATTGTATATGCCTCAGGATGCAACATCCTCTCACATTATATTATGATCTAGGGAAGTTTTCATACCACGAGGTCGATAGCATGGTACATTGTATGCTACTATAGGTTTGGTGCCTGGAGCATATCACATGCACTAGGCTAACAAGGTTTCCATCTATTTCAGCCCTAGGATATACACGTGCATTCAGTTATCCACTGAGGCATTTATGGTAGTATGGGGATTTACAGTTTTGGAGAGTTCGATTTGATTGACTAGATTAGGAGGAGGTCCTTTGGAAACCATACCATCTAATACCATAGTGACCAGATGATACTCGACAACTGAGGAGGATGCAAAGGGATAGGTTTCTTTGGGGGAGACATGATTATGTAATAAGACCATTCTACTATGATCTTGTGATGTGGCAGTTTGGACAAATACAGGTACCACCAGTAGCATACCCCTTTTACTGGCGATCAGTGTGGAGTGCCCGAAGGCCAGGAGATACTAGGCGACTGATAAAGGATGATGTTAGATCCAGTGATTTAGAGGACACAGATATCGACATGCCCCCAACCTCTGATGTTGATGATGTTGGTGCTACTAATGCACACAAGGACTAGTGGGAAGTAGCATGACCAACTCCTGTATTCCTGATGGATTAGCCTATAAGCTTTACAAGAACACTTCCAGAGTAGAGGGATGAGGAGGATGATACAAGTGAGGATACAGGGCTCAGGGCATTATATTTATTTGCAAATGAGATAGATGAGGATTACGATGAGGGAGAAGACCCTGATTATGAGGGAGAGGAGTAGGAGTACGAGCATTTGATGAGTGAGGGTAGTGATATGGAAAATGAGGGTCAAGTTTCCCATGAGTGGGAATATCCATCTCCTACTCATGTTACCAGATCACAGTTGATAGTTGCGGCATGCACCAACACATACAAGCATGGAGAGGCTAGCACATCCTCCATGCCTCCTGCATAGGATGAGGATGTCTTTACATAGTTGGTTGGGGATCTAGGTGATGATAGTTTATTTATTGTTATGCTTACGATTTTAATTTTTATATATATCATGATGCGTACTAATTATATGTATGATTTCTATCTTGTATGAGCTGTGAGATACCTACATGATCTCTACTTATAGGTTGCTACAAAGATAGTTCCTCCATTAGTCTTCGATTAGGCTACTGGTACAAACTACGTGCCCCCACCCATCATGGAGCGAGACTTGGATCTATTCAAGCCATATGTCAAACTAAGAGTAGCATATGAGGGTGCTATGAGGCATCTTGATCGAGTCGATACTGCCTATGAGGAGATTCAACCATCTTGAGGTCTAGAGGAGGTCGAGAGGCTGCATGCAAAGATAGCCAAGCTACAAATAGACAAAGACTGCATAGAGTGAGAGTGTCTAGAGGTTGTTGGATGGGAGACTGTAGCTATTGGACGAGCATAGGGTCTACAGTACGCTTTGGATGCTCTTATCAGTTCACGATCACAATCACATACTATTGTCTCTTGATGGACTACATCTAGAAAGATGTGATCACTAGATCTTGAGGGATCTAGTAGCCACAAGCCACCCTAGCATTGTGTATTTGATGACATGTACTCAAAAATTTGATATATATATGATCATTTGATGTTTGATTATTTATGCTTATGTGTTTTATGCTAAATGGAAATGTGATTTATCAAATAATCTTTGTAAGACTAATTAATAAATGTCTCCATGATTTAACATGCTTTATGTGATCTAATTAAAACTATGCTAGTTTCTTTTAGATGCAATATTATGATTAAGTATGTTATCTTAAATTAAATGTGCCTATGATCTAATTGTAGAACATTAAATGCATATAAGGATCTAATCTAACACAACATACACAATTATCTTGAATAGTATGAAACCTAAAGTAAACATTAAAAAACTCATTTAAATAATTACTTTAGTATTCAAGACACACAAAGAGTTGCTTTTCAATAATGAAGCAATTCAAGAGTACATAGAATATTATCTATTGACTCTAACACCACTACTCTATCATTCACACTATTCAAGAAGATTAGACATAGTATTGATGCAAACACACGACATTTATAGGTTCCTCAAGAGGTGTATCATCCATTTCTATTAATGTGTATGCTCCAGACCCATAACTTTTGTTGACATTGTAAGGTCGTAGCCAATCAGGGCTGAACCTTCCTTTTTCAATTGGGGCGGCATTGACATTACATTAATTCTCACATAACACAAAATCACCTTTATTGAATGATCGAGGGATAACATTGTCATTGTAACTATGCTACTTTCTCCTAGAGTAGGCCTGAAGGTGCTCAAGAGTGTTAATGCATTTTTCGTCAAGCATTTCAAGCTGATGTAATCATTGTTATTTATAAGTATTACGTCAATAATTCCCTGAAGATCAATCCTTAACGTAGGAATATCTAACTCAAAGGGTATTATTACCTCAGTGCCATAGATGAGGTTATAAGGGGTATTCCTAGTGGATAATCTAACATTCGTGTGATAGGCCCATAACACATATGTTAGCTATGTATGCTAATCCTTATTATGTTTTCTTATCATTTTCTTTAAGATTTGTTCAAGGGTTTTATTAGTTGGTCCGGCCTGACCATTAGATTGTGAGTAGTAGGGTGTTGAAAAACGATGTTGAATGTTAAATGTCTCTATGAAATTCTTCACGTCATTATTCTTAAATGGTGTCCCATTGTCCAAAACTAATGTAGAAGGAAGTCCAAAGTGTGCAATAATGTGTTCCAATATGAAACAACATATCACATTGGTAGTTTTTGAATGAAGGGGAATTGCTTCTACCCATTTCATGAAGTAGTCTCTCGTAGTGATTATGAATGTATGTCTGACGAAGGAAGGTGGTGATATTTTTCCAATGAGATCCAAACCTCATATTGAAAAGGGATAAATATGAACTTGAGCACAAAGTTTGGAGGAAGGAGCATGGATCAAATTGCTATGTCCTTGGAATTTGTGACATTTCTTAATGTATGCAAAGAAGTCTTGTTCCATATGTCTACAATAGTATCCTATGTGGATTAGTTTTTGGACTAATGTTCTTCCTCCAAAATGACCTCCACAAGCACCTGCATGATCTTGCTCAAGTGCTATGGGGATTCAAATTGTTTAAGGAATCTAAGTAAGAGACCATCAAAGGACATTTGATACAACACGTTGACAAGAATTATATATTTAGACACAATTTTTCAAAGGTGGGACTGATTGTTCTTAGTTGTCGGCTCAAGAAAGGTACCATCTTTTAAATAATTAAATATCAGAGTGTACCATTCACTTGATTTTTCCATGGTTGTTGATAACAATTCTTCTATTTTATCTTCTATTGATGGTTTCATAACTGTATGCACAATAAATGTGAAGTCTTTTGAAGGATCTTGAAGAGATATGAGGGAAGCCGCACTCTCCATTGCATTTGCATGCCAATTATATTTTCATGGGATGTTGTCAATGGTGTACGAATCAAACTTGTCTAAAAAAATCATCGTAAGATCCTTGTATTTTGATAATTTGTCATGTTTCACTTGATATATTCCATTTATTTGTTTAATGACTAATTGTGAATCACTAAATATCTTAATGTCTCGAGCTCCATAATTAAAGCAGCGCGCAACCTAGCAAGCAATGCTTCATACTCGACATTGTTGTTTGTACATAGGAAGTTTAAGCGATAAGAAAATAGAATATGCTCTCCTGTGGGAAAGATTATTATAACCCCTGCATCGGAGCCAGTTCTACACTTAAATCCATCAAAATATAACTCCCATGTATGAGTTTCAATTTTTAACACATTATCGTCAAGGAATGAATCATTATTAGGTAACGCTAAAGGAGAAGGAGCATCAGATAGTTGGTTGGTCAAGGCTTGACCTTTGATTTATTTTTGTGAAACAAACTTAAGGTCAAACTCAGTTAACAACATAACCCACTTAGTTAAGTGTCTTGATAAATCTATGCTACTGAAAAGATGTTTTAAAGGATCATATTTCATCATCACATGTATTTTGGCATTTAATAGGTAATGTCTCAATTTACTAGTAGCGAATACAAGAGCCAAACATTGTTTCTCTATCATTGTCTATCATTTCTCATAATCAATTAGAGTTTAGCTAATGTAATAAATAGGATGTTCTTTATTATTTTCATCTTGTTGAGCTAACAACGCTGTGAGAGCATGGGCCAATGTTGTTGTATAAAGGATAAATGGTTTGTCCTGCATAGTGGGTTGTAAGACAGGTGGAGCGGCAAGATAATATTTCAAACTATCAAAATCCTATTTACAATCCTTGTTCCAATTAAATTGAACCTCTTTCTTAAGGAGATTTGTGACGGGAAACATTCGATCTTCTAGGGATGCTACAAAATGATGGATAGCCTGAATTATTCCTTCTAAAGTGCGTAATTGAGAAATGTTTCTAGGAGGTGGCATGTTAACTATAGCATCAATTTTCTTCGTGTCCACCTCAATGCCTCTGTGAGATATGATAAAACCTAAAATTTTCCACTATCTACACCAAAGACACACTTTTTCAAATTCAATCTCATGTTGTATTTTCACATTCACTTGAAGATCTTTCAAATGTTAAAGATTTGGCTTAATTTTTTTCAACATAATATTCCAAAATATTATGTATGTAATCATGAAATATCAATGGCATATCTCTTTGATATGTTGCTCCTACATTATTTAATCCAAAAGGAATCATTACCCAACAAAATGTTCCCCAAGCTATGGTAAATGTTGTTTTGTATTGATCTTGAGGATTGATAAAGATTTGATTGTATCTAGAGAATCCATCCATGAATGACAACAAAGCATGTCTCGTAGTCGAGTCCACTATCATGTCAATATTAGGAAGGGGAAATTCATCTTTTAAAGATGCTTTATTAAAATCACAAAATTCTGTACACATCCTAATATGATTATCCGGCTTCGTGACTATAACAATGTTCGAGATCCAAGGAGAATAATCTATAGGATGTATAAAACCAGCTTCAAGGATCTTCTTAATCTTGGCCTTTACTAGCAAGGCTATCTTAGGACTCATCTTTCGTATCTTTTGTCTAACGAGTTTAGCATTTTCGGCAAGGACTATGTTGTGTGTTACAATCTTAGGATCAATTCTTAGCATATCCGAATAATTCCAAGTGAAAATTCATGAAGCAAAGTTGCATGGTCTTCTTGTTCATCATCATCAAGGCACTTTCCTATCTTTATCACTTTTTTTTATTGTTAATGTCCATCAGTATGTCAATTGTATCTCCTAAAGGAAGTGCATTTTGTTTCAGAAATTCGGGGTTGTATTCTTTGTTGTTCTTGTCAATCTCATTACTTTCCTCTTCTCCATCCTTTTTCTTGGTACTACTCATAGAACATGTAACGTGTTTCTTTTAGGAGGAGTAAATGGTTTTTCATAAACTCCTAGCATTTCTTTCAAGGTTTTATCATCTTCAAAGAACTCTAATGATGCTTCACAAGTTGTGTCAATCAATTTGAATGATTCAAGGTGAGGGATGTTTTAGGATTACACATGATGGTGTTGATGTTTAGTGAGGTTCTTTTTGTTTCTTGCGTTATCTTAGAAGGGAAATATCCCAAAAGACTTTTTGTCTCTTGTGTGTTAGGCTCTATAGGAACACAGATACCTTGTTATTTCTTTCCACATCCTTTTCAACTATAACCAAGTTGTTTCATGAATTCATAACCTTTCCCATAAAGTCTCTCCATTTATTTTGGGTTTGGTGGTTGTTGATAATCTATCTCATCGATTTTTTTTGTATAGCTTGTGTCTTCTTCTAGAGTAAATGAGGTATATGCTTGCGATTTTTCTTTTGAATTTTGCGTTGAAATCACCATTGGTTGCTTTTGTTTTTTGGTTTCTTTTGTTGTGATTTTGTATTCTCCCATAAACAAAGGTGTGAACTCCAAAGAACCCCAATCATCTTCCAGTAACTTCAACACCTTTTCCATTTCTTTTTTATCTTCTTCCATAGGTTCTATGTTTGATGTTGGAATTAATGTGTTTAGAGGACTTGTCGTTCCTTTTTCAACTTGTAAGAAACTTTCAAGCTTGGTGTCTATTTCAATTTGGTATAATTTGTTATTATAGACATACTTCATTATATGATGGAGAGTTGAAGGTACTACATGCATCTCATGAATCCAAGGTCACCCTAAAAGAAGATGTTATGAAAGATTATCAGGCATGACATGAATAGGAGTTTGCAAAGTAGCCTTTCCAACTGTAATAAGCAAAGTAATTACACCAAGCAATTTCTTTCCTATATTGTCAAATCCTCAAATCAATAAGGAATCAAATTGAATTCTTGATTTATCCATGCCTAGTTTATCCAAAAGGTTCATACTACACACATTAAGAGTGGAACCACTATCAACAAGGGTTCTTTTTATTCCCCACCCATCATAGGTGGATAATATTCATGAATGCATCATTTCTCTTTCTCAATTCCAAAGGAGGTAGCTCATGTTGGTGAAAGGTAAAGTCTACATTAACTATATTCATTCCTTATATTAGAGCTTCCACATCGTTTGCATTTTTACCAGAGGGAACCACTACTTGTTGCAAGGTAGTTTGAAGCATAATGTGATAATTAGGTGAATTCTAAATTAGGTCCCATAGGAATATCTTTGCAGGAGTATTCTTAAGTTGTTCAACAAGATCATACTCCTTCCCACCATGCGAAGGCCAATGAGGAGCACTAGGAAAGATGGGATTAGGCAAAGTTAAAGGTGTTGTAGTTGGTTGTTTTGGTTATAGATTGTTTTTAGTGTTATATGTATGAGAAATGGTATTATAACTTGATTGTTGGAAAACATTGTTCTTAGGTGGTTCAAGATTGAAAAAAGGTTTGTTTTGAGTTTGAGATTTTTGTGAGGTTGGGTAAAGGATAAGTTGCGGTTGAATCACATTAACTTCTCTTGGTTTCAGTTTGTCGTAACAAGCCTTAGTGGATGAACCTTGTGAGATGAAATCCTCAAGGGATTCATCTAACATGTCAAATTCATCACTACCAAAAGGCTTTAGGGTTAGGTTAACTTGGAAAAAGAGATTTGAAATATTCAAATAACTATGCTTTCTCCAAGTGGTTCATCAAATTTTAGGTTTTTTTGGTTTTTGGTTTTCTAACGAATGCCAAACGTAATCTAATCTAATTGAACTATAAACTAATGCTGAAAATGAAAAGTACAATAATATAATTTTATCCAAAATTGCAATGAATGTAAACTATGCTAAATAAAATGAAATGGATGCAACAAAAACTCTACAAATTGAAACTGATAACTAATAGTAGCAAACAAAAACACAAAAATAGAGAATTCAATGTTGGAAAATGTAGTTTAAAATATGAGATAGGACTAAATTGCCCAGAGGGGCATATGATTCCCAAATAGGGTTTTTCAGAGGTTTGAATGTTGAATAACAGTCACCACAAAATACCCAAAAATTAGGAAAAAGCACTTGTACTAGGACTAAATCACCCAAAGGGCATATGAGTCCCAAGTGAGGATTTTTTCATAAATTTTAGAAAATTCCAAGTGAAAGTTATGCTTTCTGATTTGTATGATGTCTAAACTAAGTGAAAATGCAGATTTCAAATGATTTTCAATGATGCAAGATGCCAAAAATGCAACCTATATGCACTTTCACTAATGCAAGATTTAGAAACCCTAGAATGCTAATTAACTAATGCAAACCCTAATGCAATGTTAATGCAAGCTAAATCTAGGATGATGATGTACTCCAAATCAGAATTAAGATGTTCTAATGTAGGTTCACCAAAATGAAACAATGGAAATATGGGAAGGGGGTTTCTATCCTTGAAGAGATAGGGATTCTCCTATTTCACTCAAGTTTCACTCAAGGAAACCCTAGAGATCTCAATCCAAGGGTGAAATGAAGGAAAGAGATATGATAAAGGTTGTCCTAGGGTATGATTAATGACTAAAGAGGTGATCACCACCAAGCTAGGGATTGGAAAGATAAATGACACGCAAGATCAAATATGAAACCTAATGATATGCAAAGCTTCACTAAATGACCTAGAAATGAATGCAAAAAGGAATATAAAACTGAGATATCAGATGTGTGCACCTGGAAACCTGTAGGAGCTTGAATAAAGAATTGAAATGTTGAATATGCTAAAATTAATGTCTTTTGGGAGTCATACGCTAGTATAGGTGATTTAGTCCCAGATCAGGGTTTCTGGGCAAGAACAAAAATCTAGCAATGTTGATAAGGGATCTTCAAAAATTTGGAAAATTGCCTGTAGTGGGACTTATACCACTTCAGTCGTATTAGTCCCATTTATGTTTTTCATAAATTCAAAGTACATATTTACTCTCCAATCTTTTCTCTTCCTTCCCATTCTGATTCCTGGATCTGAACCTATAAACAAACTTGCAAAACAGAATATAGAGTTGATTTGCATATGGGGGGTTTTCCTCGATCAAACCCCTAGTTTGGTAATTAAACCTTGATAGAAAAAATAGATCTTGAATGTAAATGTGAATATAAACCCTAACCTTAAGTGCATCTAATATTAGGAAATATTAAATGCAATGCAACCCTATTCTATTATGCTAGAATGAGATGCATGAATGGAACATGAAGATGAATGACTCACTTTGAGAGATCCTAATCACCCAAATGAGCCCTAACAATGAATTCACCTTCCTTAGGCTAAATGTGGAATGATAATGGAGGATGGAATCACTTAGGAAACAAGTCATTAGGCTTGGCTTGATGGCTAGTTGTGTCTCCCCAACCTAGAATCCATCATGATTCACCATAGGCAACCATAATCAATACTTAACAATGCTAGATCTTGAATGAAAGTGAGCTTGAAGACCTACAAAAACACTTTAATTCTACTCCAAGACTTCAACTTTGCTTGTTACTTGCTCTTGAATGCTCTTGTGAAAGAATGCTTGAGTGCTTATGAATGCTTAGATCCTGAAATTGCTCTTCTAGATTGAAAATAATGACTTAGAAGCTTGTTTATATATGCAATACACCTAATTTACCGTTATTTAGATCTCAAAAGCTGACATCAACCAAAAATTTGAATTAAAAACTTGAATTTTTTGCTCAAACCCTAAAAAGGGGCCAAATGGGATTCATACGCCACTTTTGGCGTATGGGTCTCACCTAGGGGGACTAATATGCCCAAGGTGGTGTATGAGTCCCACCCTAGTTTTTTAGAATGGTTTGTTAGAAATTTTAATTCTTTTGATGATTTTGTCACATTTTTAGTTGAAATAAGCCTCGAGATCCAAAGTAAAGGGTCTTAAGGGCCTATTAATGATGATTTAAAGGGTTGTGAATGCAAGGGTACCAAAATAGGTCCAAATTAGGTAAGAAATTGCACTATCTCCAAGAAGGAAGTACAATTTTTGTTGCCACACAATGTTTTGTTCAGAAAGAGTTGTACTAGAAATTTCAGTCACTTCATTTCAGAGAAATACCCACTAGTAAACTCATGTTAATCTAATGAAGTGATGTTTTATGTTGATGGGTGAATCATTTCAAAGCGGTTTGGTGGTGGTTATTCCTAAGTGTCTAAGAGGGTCACTAGGTCTAATCATATTTAACTCACTTTATACAAAGAGATAAAAAAAATTAACCTTTTCTCTTTTAACTCTATTAGTTCTTCAAAAAAATTGAGTTCCATTGGATGGAACTCTTCCCTCTCCCACCTTCATTGGTTTGCATGTTGGATCTCCTTTTCAATCTCTACTTTCTCCTAGGTTTTGTATATTTTGAGTTCTTCTTGGGTTGGAAAGTTCTCTTTGATCTCACTCAACATCATTCTAACCCAATCCACCTTTATTCCAAGAAAAATTAAGAATAATAAGTTAAATAAGGAAAAAGAGAAATCAAAAGAAAATATTTGTTGTCTTGTTTGATCCTATTTTCACTATACTTTTTTGTTTGTTGCATGGTTTGGATTTTGTTCAAATGAATGATTAATTGGTAAAGCTTTCTTTGTGTTTTCTTTTTTTTGGTTCAATTCCTCTTGATATTATTGAGGGGTTCTTCCCTTTTTTTTCTTTTTTCTTTTTTCGAGACTATAATGATGTTGCTAAATGAACTAAACTAGATTTAAGGTGAATATACTTTGCAATTATTTTTTGGTTTTTTGTAAATCAAATATTTTTTAATTAATATTTTTACACAAAAAATATTTATATGAATGTATCTAAATGAATTTTCCTAAGTGTTGTATTAATTAGTATAATCACTTGATAATTAATTGTTAATTAATTATCAAGTCCCTTATTACTTCATTCACTTAAACTAAAATCAGGAGTGTCTTTTTTATTAGATTGGGATATTTATAGGTCAAGTTGTCTCATTACATGTGATTAGGACACTTGTTAAGATCTAATCAAATCCTTAGCTAGGGTTTTCTTTTTTCTTTTACAAACTTTCATTTATACTTTATAATTATTCAAATGTATTCGGAATCTAGGTATTCAATATTCACTATAAAAAGTATATCAAATGCTTTTGTGGATCAATATTTTCTCTCTTGAATGTATATAAAATCAGTCGCTTTGATCTCTCATTTGTGATAGGCATTTTGGTTGTAGGTGATTTTTGGGAGTTGTGGGGTTCACTATCAACTCCAACACTGAATGCAATAATTTTTTTTATTTTACATTTAAAATGTGATATCTTGAATGTTTATTTATTTATTATCTCACAATGGGATTGAGGGATTTCAATTTACACATATTGAATTAAATATAACTTGATTTAGTATAATCTATAAAAAAATCATGATCTAAGAAAGCAAAAATAATTCCTATTCTAACCAAGGAATGGTAATGAAGTATTACTATTCTTAGGAAATTTTGGATCTTGTAATTACTACTTTAATTTAAAACCTTTTTAAAAATAAATCTATTTAAGAAAAAGGAACCTATTACAATTTTAAGCTTTGAAGAAGCTTTTAAATAAACATGTGTTGGTATATGTCTTAAAGAAATTTGACCTTTGTATATTCTTCTGTAGTAAAAGGGTCTCCTCCTTGATGAACATGGGATAAAGGGAAAGTTGGGTCAATATAAAATTGAATGATGAATTATAAATACAATGAGAATATTTGAAGCTTCTTAGAAAGGGAAATGCTAAATAGGATATGAGACTCATAGATAACATGAGCAAGATATGGGTGGGGCTTTATATGCAAGGATAGCCTAGTCCAATGCAAGATCATCTAGCAACCTAAAAATGTAAGTTTTGGATTTTGATGAGAAAGTGTGTTTTATTATGGATTCCCACTCAATGGGATCCTTTTGAGTATGTAATAAGGTCTTGAAAGACCATGTAAGACCATGTAGGGTCATTGTTCATGTTTTTGTTTAGTTCTAGGTGGTAAAAAAATGCATATTTTACAAGTTTAAGTGCACAAGGACATTAGGTTACATTAGGTTTTGGAAGGAAAAGCATTTATTTTTGAATTGTAACAATTTTTATCATAATTCATATGGAATGAAAGAGAAGGCATGCCCCAAGAATTTGTGTAGGAGTTTTTGGCGAAATACCTTGTTTTCTGATAATTTTCTTCAATTACAGTTTGAATATAGTCTTGTACAACCCTGTACGGAATAGCTGCAGGTCTAAAAGTTGGTGAAAAGTTATATTTTTATTTTAAGAATCTAATGCAATTAGTTTTGCATGATTTCATTGTGTTTTGAGCAAGTTATGGAAAAAATACTACCAACAACCCTTTTTTAGAACTAGGGTTTCCAACAAGCTTAAAAAATTCATAAATTTTGTTTGCACCATCAAATATTGATGAAACTTGGTGAAGTTCTTCTTTAGGTTGCTTCCCAGGTGCCCACCAAAGGAGCAGTCCTAATTCAATAATTTGTGTGATTTATAAAGGTATGAGTGTGTTCATTAACCTTAGGACTATCAAACCCTAGGCTTCTTGAGGGTTTAATGGAAAAAATTAGATTGTTTGAATTAACTACAAAAAAGTAGGGTTGGAAAATCTTTCGTAGATTCAATACAATCTGAAACACATTGTTATTTTCTATTGTTTATCCCTCTGCATCAGAGTCCTCTAAAGGTAATTCATTTTCCTCACTTTATGAGAGAGGGAAAGGAAAGAGATCTTGTTAGTACATTATTATTAGGGGTCATATACCCTTATAACATTTAGATATTGTTACAATATTAGGCCATAAAACCTTATGCATATTGTATGCTTTATAAAACATATACTATTTAATAATTAATAATCAAATAAACTATTAGAATATTAATTACTTATAAATGGTAGTTTTGAATGGGTGTGACTAATACCTCTTCACAAATTTTTAGTTCCATTCTCTGATATTAGAGGAGCTACGTTCTCATTGAGAGAACATGGATTTTGATGATTTATAGTGAATTCTATCACTATGCACATGCGGTATTATTGATGGTGTGGAAGTGAGATGAAGTGACATCCCAAATTATGTATATATATTTATAAATAATTATTTATTTATTTATAATAGAATGATGTTTTATGAGGTTTTACACATGGAAGGATTTCCCCCATGTATATATTATGTATTATGTTAAGTTTATGCATCTTGTAATTTTCTCATTTCTTTTATATTATATTTATTTGTGATGATTAGTAATCTAAGATCCTAATTTCTAACATGGTGTTAGACCCAGATTAGAATATGTTAATCATTTTATAGACACCTAAAATTTTCTGAATGCATCACACATTCATAATTCATTTTTTTCTCATTATCTCCTAAATGCATCAATTTTAATTAAATATTTCCTAATTATTTGATTAAATTCACTAATTTCATCTATTAATTAAACAATTAATATTATTTGATTAATTCATAAAAAATTGTCATAATTTACTATTTTCCTCTTATTCACATTTATTAAATAATTTCAATTATTTAATTAAATTCTAATTTTCCTCTCACACACTTGATTAAATAATTTTTAATTATGTAATTAAAAATCCTAATGTCCTCTCACCTCACAATTAAATATTTTTTTAATTATTTAATTGACTAATTTTCCTCCAACTTGCACATGTCATATTCCACTTTCAAAAAAGGAATATTTTATTTTCAGAACATCTTCCCTCCATAAAATATTCCAACCTAATTCCTTTGAAATGATGAGATATTTTCAGTTAACTAAAGCTCTCATTCAATCTCCGCCCTTGATCTTCATCCTCCAATCTCTATTGTTGATCAAACCTCAATGAATTATATAAAATAAGTCTCATCCTCCATTAAAATTCATTCACAATCTTCATGAGCTTGAGAATTCATCATTTCCTCTTCTTTTTTAGAATTTTGAGCTATCATTGTGAGTCAAGGTCTTCATCAAAAAACTTTTGCAACACGGGTTATGCACAATTAAGTAATCCACATCGAATTCTCATAATTGAACAATGGAGTATTAGGTTTGCATACTTTGAGTAATTTGATCTTAATTATAATTGTGTTCTTGATTTGTGTTTTATTCATTTGATTCAATGAATTCAACTTTATTGGTTAACGAGTTTAATTAATCTCTTAATTCTAGGTGTTTGATGGTTTCTAACCCTAATTACTATAATTTATCTTTTTAATCATTTCCAATTATTCCCATTATACACATACCAAATTTTGTTTATTATAATTTGATGTTAATGCCCTTCTATGAGATAATGTATGTGGCAAGATATATGACCACAATTTCATTTACAAAATCAAACCATTTGTTTGATTCAAAGAAAAAATGAATGAAATCCTAAATGGTTGTAATATTCATGTCAAATTAGAGTATGGAACAAACCACACTAACATATCTAATTAAAATTATGATCCTTAAAATATGTTGAATGAGCAATGGAGAATAATTGTAAGAGTCCTATCTCATATACAAAGAAAACTAGAAAGGTAAATGATTCATTGACATTTACCATTACCAAGCCATTTTACATATGACTATATAAAGCAATACTAAGCATCCAAATTATTATCTTAGGGGTTGAATTTAGAGATAAATTTCATGATAGAAATGTATTACAGATAATAGTTCATGTACTTGTCCAACCACCATTAAGATTAAAATCAAATTGTGGAAGTTCTATGATTTATGTTATGATTATTAGGTTATATTTGTGTTTAGTCTTGGGTATTATATTTCATAATCCAATTACTTTAAAATTATTCCATTATAATCAAATTACAAGATCTTTGAAAGTTCTTAAATTCTATAGCAAGTCATACTTTTTTGAATAGATTAAAAAAAATCTTTATAAAAAGAAAAAAGATATATATTTTAAATGTGGGTAATATTTGTATACAAATAAGTGTATATTTATGTCCTTAAACTAAAGAATTTGAAACCAATTTTTGGTTTAAAAAAACATAATTCATGACAGACTGTGTTGCTGTGAAATTCACAAAATTGATGTATAATCTTTACAAGTTGCAAGCAAAATGCAAACTCATTCACTGTTGTTCAAATCAAAATTATATAGATCCACCTTCTTATAGTTTCGATTATTTATGGAGCTGAAGATGGTGTTCCTTACTTTTATATCCAACATCATTAAAAGAGGACAAAGCACTCTGATTATGATTGTGTTGCTCCTAATACTACTGTTTCAATATCTACCTAAGGTTTACCATTCTGTATGTTTCATGACAAGAGGGCAACAAGTTACAGGCTACGTTGATATATTTATGGTAGGTTTTTGACCTAAACTTGAAAAAAACTTGCAACTAGATAAATTCAGTTAGGTTTGTGATCTGGTGATTTGGTCATCACTCTGAGCTATTCCTTAATATGATGAATTTTTTAATCTATTAATGAACTGGGAAAGTTTGATTTTGGTAGACTATGAATCCACTTTTAAATTGTCATCTACATTCTTGCATCGCACTGAGAGGCCCATCTTATAAAACCCAAATTAAAAAATAGATGCTGATGGCTTTAGGGAAAATTCACCGTCAGTAATTTACTATTGAAAATTCACCACCAATAATTTATCACCATGACAAATTCACCTCAAGGAAAATTCACTGCGAGCAATTTACACCCCCACAAAAAATTCATGGCATTCAAAATTTGTGATTAATTTTCCGTGGTGGTGAATTTTCCTTGAGGTGAATTTGTCATGGCATGAATTTTCCTACAGTGAATTGTTGACGGTGAATTGCTGATGATGAATTTGCCTGATACCCATACTGATAACATACCCAAGTCAAACATATCAGTGAGATAGCACAGCATTTAAAATGATCACATTACATGATTGAAACAACACAAAAATTTACATCTCAAATCATTTGGATGCTTCTTATGAGATTTGATTTAAACCATAAGATGCGTCTCTACTAGTGTGTAAATTGATCAGATAAGATCTAATCACGAGGTTGAACTTGCATAATGTGCAAAAGTTGAGAGTGTAAAATGAAAAATTAACCTTGTTCCTAAATAGGGGTGTCATATGCCAATTTGGCATTCTAGCTACGTTGAGACCTTTAGAGCTTATAAACATAACAGTGCCTTAAATTTTACCATAAAGACTGAAATCATTTCCTGGCTTGCAGATGCTGACATAAAGAAGTTGATATTTTCCTCATCTGCAGTGAACCACTTTCCACTTCGCCCCGAGTGCACAGAATACCACTAATTTCTATGTGTAAGTAATAATAAAAAGCATGTCTGGCAAGGGGGTCAGAAACAAGGATGACAATGTTTGGAAACAAGGTTGTACCAGCATTCACATGGCGATTTCTAATTTTCTGTCATAAAAGCATATTTCGTACATATAAATTAATAACCTCCTACATAAGTGTCATCATCTTAGTTATACATAGAGATTGTTAATTTCCTTCATAACTGTCATACAAAAGATTTAGGAGGCCACTTTCGATTTATTTACTTATAATGCCAAAGTACATTAATTTATGCTTATCAAACTATTGAGACATACAATTATCTCGGGCAAAATAATTGAACAACTGTTCAAGTAATTCGTTGGGGAATAGATTTCAATATGAAGGCTCACAAAAGCATCATCAGCTGTAATTGCAAAAATGTTAATGTGAGGTCTTTCAGTTTTGTATACATTTCTTCTAGAGTATTAATTGTAATATTATGTTCACACATCTTGGGTCATAATTTTTCCAATCCTATCCCATACTCTACCAACCCTATGTTCCTTAGATGTGTCCTCTAATAATGACTAGATATTAATTTTTATTGTTATAGTCTAATTGGACTATATGATTTATATAAAAATGTTTTAAGACTGCATTTTGGTCTTCTTTGTTGAATAGAAATTTAGAGTATGATCTCCCACCTTAAATGTTTGGGCACAGTGATTTTTTTTATATAAGTTTGAAAAGTTATTGAAGTGGTCATTGCCAATTATTTTTACTATTAGACGATTGGAATCTTTGTTTACAAGACCAATGTTTGAACCATTTGCACAGCTTGGAGAGTTCATTGTTCTCTTCTAGAGTCTGTGTTTTGAAGAACCTTGTGACTGCACATATAACTATTTTGATAAATAATTAAGGTGAACTATATTTTTAAACATATATTGAGAATATGCATTATGTATTAATAGATGTAATAAGCTGAGGCTATTCTTAGTTGTGGTCCCATAAAATAGTAGTTTTCATTTTTAGGAATGATTCTATATAATCTATTATAAGATTAATATATAAGATACTCTTTAGTTGAAAGAAATTTGATGATCAAGTTGTTGAATTATACATGATTTAGAAGATGTATTAGGTAGTGTGAATTGGAATACAAGAAAATGAGGCACAAAATAATTGTAACTTATGTTAATCCTCAAATGGATAATAGGATTTATTTCAATTAATTATATCGTGTTTGTGAGTTAGACTTGTCAAAGTGCTAAAAATATTGAATATTGATGGGATTTTCTCAAGTTCTTTAAACATTTTACAATCTTATAGAGGATACAACTAGTTACATACTAAGATGTTTGGTTGTCGATCCTATTTAAGACGCATGAAGTATCTTGTGTTTATTTTTTGAAGTACATCTCCAATATATATCATTTACTTAATAGTGGATTTTAATCTAGCTCATACAAATCTCCCAAACCTCAAAGTAATAGTCAAATTGTCTTTACAATATTTTCCCAAGTATTAAAGTTGGGGTAGGATAAATTGTTTGGAGGGACTCAAGTGGTGTATCTTTTTTATATCCAAACCTTTTAAGTAATTTATGATTCCATATTTGTGATTCTATTTTTTTTGCTATTATAATCATTTATTGTGAAATATTGACTACATTAATTAGTTGTTTATTGAAGTGCCTCCACCTTTTACATCATCTTGATGAAATTTATCAACTTCTAGCTGAATGAATAATTCCATATTGGATATTATGGGAATAAATGCCCTTAATAAAAGAAGATTGGTCAAATGTCACCTGCTAAGCCCAATCTAATTTGTCTTTGTATACCCTCTAAATTGGGAGTTTTATGATATTGTTAAGAATGTAATAATTTATTGGTTATAAGCTACTTCAACCTCTACTTTAAGTCTATTTTTTCACTATTAAGGGTTGATATATTGAATCTCTTAATGCTTACAAGCCTATAGATACATATTTCAAAGAATAGGCATATTTTCTATATTATCTTTAGGATAATTTTCATATTTCTTTTATATTTGGGTATCATTATGACCATTAATTCTTACAAAGTAAATTTAAATTTTTTATTCTTTTCTTTTGAAATCTTTTAGAATCACTAGCTTCATTTGAATGATTTGGTTATTATCTTTATATTATTTGTTTTTTCCATTAGATATTTTTATGATACAAATAGGTATTTTTGTTAGCCTTTGTACATCTAAAATGATACATTTTAAACCTATTACTATACATATTAAATTTGGTATTAAATTACAATTGTAAACCATCATTCAAAAAGACTAATCCTACCTTGGAAGAAGTTTTAAAATATTTAACCTTATCTAGACTTGAGATATTACTTATATAATAGGTATTATATCTAAATTTATAAATGATATCGTATAGACTATTAAAAAAGGTCTTGTAAGTATAAAGGTATAATTAATTATGTCCTTTATCATTTTTGTACAAAGAGTTAAATTTATTTGATTATCGTTATTTATTATGTTGTTGATATTATTGATAGGATATATACCTTAGCTTATGTCTTAAAAATAATTGTGTATCTACCTATTATCCTATGGATGGAGTATTATTTAAACATGAAATATTCTATCTATTTAATTAAAAAGTGGAATACAAAAGTAACTCCAAAATAATCAATGTGACTTTGAAGATTATTGAAAGAGTTTCATGTGGGTGCTAGAAAATTTTTCACTTTATTATATGATAACCAAAGCTATTTTAATCTTACCAAAGATTCTTATTTTTTTTTAAAGGACACATTCAAGATCATCGAAACTTCACTCAAGGAAAAAATTTTCTAGCATTAAATTTCTATTTAGTTATGTTTGTCTAATTCTTAGGTAGAAGATATACCATAATCAATAAGAACTAGGATAGTATCCTAGAAGTCACATCTCAAACCATCTAGAATCATATCAATGTTTGGCCTTAAAAAGTTATCATTTAGGGGGAGTGTGCATGTAAATAACACCAACTAGTGGATAAATCCTACATTACATAAGACCTCTAGGAATTATATGTATAAGTCCTTTGAGTATATTATAAATTATTCTCTATATAATTATTTTTCCTATAAAATATTTGCGTTATATAAGACCAATATGCATAATGTAATGAAAATAGGGGAGGCTAGTTTGAGGAATCTTGGGCTCCAATAAAAAAATATAATACATTGTTAAATGAATAATTTTTTAAAATATTGGAATTATAACTTATGACAAGATAACTTTCATGTAGTTTAAAATGCATGATCTTCATTTTGGTATATATTTGTTTCCTTATAAATATCACTATCAAAGAAGACCTACATTACTAGATTGCTTCATGTTTTATTTTATAGAAACTCACATGTTATGCCTCCTATTAACAATAATAGGAAGTGTTAGAACATAATCTTATCAGGGGATCATACCCAAGTACAACATTTATATATTATTATAATATAAGTTTGTAAGAACTTATGCATATTATATGATTTATAAAGTATATACCATTCAAATAATTAATAAACTAATAAACTAATAGATTATTAAAATTTTGTTAGAACATAATCTTATTAGGGATCAGACCCAAGTACAACATTTATATATTATTATAATATAAGTTTGTAAGACCTTATGCATATTATATGATTTATAAAGTATATGCCATTCAAATAATTAATAAACTAATAAACTAATAGATTATTAAACTTTTATAAATGTTAGATTTAATAGATGTGGCTAATATGTATATTTTTTTTCCACCCCTTCTCCTATATTTAAGGATATTCACTCTCATTTATTAGACATAGATTTTAGAGATTAATAATGAAATCTATCACTATACAAATGAGATACTATATTGGCCTTGTGGAAGTAAGAAGAACTAGCATCCCTATGTTCTATTTATTTTAGAATATGACCCTTTATGGAGTTTTTCATTTGGAATGACTTTCCCCATTTATAGTACATGTAATGCATTGAATGTGTGCATCTTTTAATTCTTATTTTCTTTATCTTGTATTATTTGTGATGATTAGTAAACTAAGGTCCTAATTTCTAATAGATATTCTAGCAAGGATATAGCTAGAAATATAGAAAAAAAATAACCTCCTAAATGTTAAAGAGGGACATTTATATGTAGGAGCATTCACAATTAGGTGGAGTTGATTAGGAGAAGACTGGAGAGATGAGAGAGAGATAACTACAAAATTGATTGAGGGTTAAGAGGAAAGGAAAATTGGTCAATACTATAATTACCTCTCAATCATGAGAAAATAATATAGATAAACAAAAAGAATTGAAGAAATTCCATGTCACCCCTTTTGGGTTTGGGTCACCTGTTTGGCTATTGATGCATGTACCACCACGGGTGTGGGGCCCAGTCTTCACTGTTGAACCCGGCATCTTAAGCTTTCAAATTAACAACCAAGATGCGACAGTGAGATTGAATCTCAGTCATTCCACGCTCACCCCACAGGATTAAAATATTGCTTTAATAAAAGTTGCGGGGTCAATGGGCTACCGCCACATGCATTCTATAGTCACTTGGAACAAGAGAAGGTGGAGGCCAAGGGCAGACGATTTAATGTCCAGTTGGAAAAATATCATTGGCCAATGGAGTGGTGTTTGATAGCGATGGAAATTCAAACATCATTGACTTGATCTAAGTCATCCGAAAGGCCATCTCATGGGGAGATCGACGACGAACATTCAAAAATGAAGGTATCAACATGGTAGCTATTTTTGCTTCGTGCGAGTGAGTAGTAATGGTGGAAATGACTTCCAAAGCTACCTAATTTCCCTTAGATTGGATGTAAATGATTGGTTTTCGCATAATTGAGAATTGCAAAAAAATTTGGAGCACATAGGAGATTGAAAAAGGGTATTTACAGAGTTCAGCGTGATCAACATTAGGGTTTCCTATTAATGAAAGGCCAATCAAAGAAGGATTAATGGACAAGCAATGTTCTATTAAGGATTTTGAAGTGCCTTTCACTGGATGTCAGTTATTTCAACACTGGTTTGGAAATATAAATCTTGGTGTGCCTTTTTACAATCCTTGGAGATTAGACATGGGAAAGATGGTAGTTCCCAATGTATACATGGATGTTGACCTATTGAAGGACATTGCTGCAAGATATGACCCAGTTTCCAAAGTAACTAGAGCATTTGATTGTAAGGAGATGTTGAAAATAACTAGAGAAGAAATTGTAGAGATTTTCCAACTACATGAGTCGAACAAGGATATGATTCCTATTGATATGAATGTCTTCAAAAAGGAATACGAGAACACCAGGGTACTGCTCAGAACAACAATGTTACTTATGCACACTACTAGCACTAGGGTTGGGAAGAATAGGAAACAAATAAAGATTGGTAGAGATGAATTATAACCCTTCCCCATGAAGTATTTTTCTAACTACTTCAAGAAAACAGTTTATTCCTTATGCCAGATCATTGGTTTCACTCCACCTAACACCATACCAAGAGAGTATAGTTATATGGTAGCACACCTGCAACACCCAACCTTCAATTTAGTCTATGACTATGCCACATATTTGGCAGAGCGTATCCACAAGGGTTTAGTTAAGTTGAAAGGAGGAAAGGATTGGGAACATTTATTGTGGTATTCTCTCTTAATGTATATGTTCTTGTATAAAGGTGAGAAGAATTTTGAGAAGGATATGACATTGAAGAAAAAGGAAGATGGCATTGATCTACCTGTCCAATGTTGGACCCAAATTCTTGACAGAGATGACTAGAAATTATTCAAAACTAAGGAGGTTCCTAATATATATTATGGCATTGAAGAAAAAGGAAGATGGCTCTCCTTTCCATAGGCCTCAAAACTAAGGAGGTTCCTAATATATAATCCACCAAGGATTCCCAAGGAGATCCATGAATTCTTGAGGCCTATGGAAAGGAGAGAAAATTTGAATTTGAGCCACAATTGGGGGGATATAATCCCATATCATAGCATAACAGTCTTCAGAGTCTATGGCACAAATGTGAATCCATTGGTACTACCAAGAGATGTTCCATTGAGGATTGGATTTCTGGAGATCATGAGGCAACTAGGAGCAGCTCAAATGGTACACCTACCTAAGACACTGAAAAATGGCTTATTCTTCCCAAAATGGATAACATTTGTTGATTTTGCAATGATAAAGGGAGGATGGAAGGAATTGGTGCATCTTCTTGCATCATATAAATTGAACACTATGTGGCCAAGAAACCATGACCCCAAGGGCTTCATTGCTACAATGAAGGTGAAGCATAGAAGTGGCTCTTTTGTACAAAAAATTTACTTTCCTGGGGATGTAATCAAGAATTTTTTTTACTTCCAAGAACAAGAGGATAGGAAAGAAAAATATATGGCTTTCAATAAGATGGTGGATAAAGTTAAATCTCAACTATGATCCTATGCCTAATATTAAGGGTGAGTTCAATAGAATTATGCATATTATGGCTAATTTTGAAAGTATAGTGGGTTTCTTGAGGGAAGAGTGTGTGGTTATAGATAAAAGAAATTGACTGGTAGTTGAGGAAGATCTCAATGTAGTATTGGAGGAGAGACCCTCTTACCAAGCACCATCAAAGATAAGGATATATTCCAAGAAGAAGAAAATAGTAGAGAAAAAGAAAACATTCCAACCCCTACTACATCTGAGGGATCAAGGGTAACTTCTCCTAAGAGATCAATTCCATCACCCCCAAGATAGGCTCCATCGATTGTGATTGATGTAGATTCACCCCCTGGAATTCCTGCTGCATCAAAGCAACCACCTGCTAAGAAGCAAAAGATTGAGGCTAAAGGGGTAGTTGACTACCCTAATATAGAGAAGGATGAAATTTTTATTACTCTTGAAGAAATGCAGCAAGGAATGCCTTCTCCCATAAGGGAGGTTTCCGCAAGTTCAAGAGAAAGTGGCCTTAGACTTGGAAATGCTGATCTTAGTGGCTTGAACAATGTAGATGATCTAAGGCAGGAATCTTGCAAAGCATTCATGGAAGATGATTCTTTTATTGAAACCAAGGCATTCAAGGATTTTATATGGAGAGAAAAAGCCTTAGAATATGCAGAAAATGTGGCCAGAAAAGGAGCTTACATTTGAAACTCCCTGAAGGTACTATCCAGGAAAATGTAAGGAAAGTTATGAGGGAGGAGTTTCAGGGAATTACAGCTAAGGAGGCTAGATAACTTGTACAAAAGAGCATTGTATTGTTGTTACCTGAGTTGGACATGCTAGACACCATAAGGAGGTCTGAAAAGCCCCTATTTCAAATTGAGGAAGAGGCAAAATTGGCACTTTAGGGATCAACATTCAGTGAAGAATGGGATGCATTGGTAGTTTGGTCATTGCCTTTGGGATCCAAAAAGTCAGTAGTTGCTGAGCTAGTTGACTTCAATGGAAAATTGGTTATATATAAAGAGAGTCTCTAACACTCCAGCCTTGGAAGTAGTTGATATGGTAGTAAATGTTGCAAAATTTGCTAAAGCAATAGTAGAGAGCCTTACTCTTGAAAGGGATATGTATAGGAGTAAGTACAATGAATTGGTTGATGAATATAATGGGAGTCAACAAAATGTGGTTGTACTAGAAACTAAGGTGGAATTATACAAGCAGTAGATATAAATATTGAGGGCACAAGGCCCAACTAGCTCAAGTTATGCACCACCTACTTCTCCAATGACATAGCTTCAATCTCCCCTTCCACCAGAACAAGCCTTGGCAATAGTACCATATAACATGGGTCAAGAACCACTTATAATAAAGGAACCAAGCACATCAGGTGAAATTCCATCAAATGATCCTACCAAAGCATAATTACTCTTACAAATTGATGTGTGCAAGAAATTGGTTGAACAAGCTCGAGACACCATGTATGAGAACAATTCCAATATTGTTCATACAGTACTTAAACATATGAATAATAAAATTCATAGCAAACTAAATAGTGTTCATGCATTTAATTATTCTTTGATGCTGCAAGCAATAAGGTTATCCCAAAGGGATAAGGAATTGGCTACCCCAATTTTAGATAAATGGATTCCTAGAGTTGTTGATTTGAAGCTTATGGCAATTAGGGCTAAGCAGCAGGGGGATAGATATCCAAGAGTGGTTCCAACTTATAGATTTGTTTGTGAGGTTAGGGAAAAAAAGTTTTAGGGGTATGCTAGCCCATTAGAGCAGAAAATAAGATAATTGAAGGCCAAGTCTGATGAGGAAGATTTGACATTGTTACCTAATATTCAGCATAGTATGATGAGGTCAAGCCTCTACAAACATGGAAGTACGAGGTGGATACCACTATTATTTCTCAAGCAGCTCTCATTTGTGAGAATGTCGACATAGATATATTGAATAATACTCTTGAGAAACTATCATGCATACTCAGTGATGACAAAGTACTCTCCATATATAAAGAAGATGAATGAAATAATTGATTTCAATTGGCGATATGATGCAAAATATGAGCAATGGAAGATGATATTTATTGATGAATTGGATTTGTGAACATGGGAATGAAGAACACATATACTTGGTCAAGTATAGTACAGGTTTGGCCTTAGAGATTACAATGTATAAAATATATGTGTCTTCAAATTGAAAACACTACAGGTAAATGTTGATCACTGATAATTGGGATGTTGACTTGGATGTTTATTCACCTTTTCCATATTTTTTATATTTTTGTCATTTACTCAAAGGGATGAATATGCTACAATGGTTGGAAGATTATTATTTTCAACAAAGTTCCTTTTGGAAGGTGGATCTATCCTCCTCAAAAAATGGAAATAAAATTTGTCTCATGTATGTTCCCTCTAATTAAAAGTTTAAATATAACTGCAAAGGGAATATATGTTATAGCGGTCAAATTGAAATGTGACGTGTACTTTTTGGCCTAAAGCTTGTTTTGATCCCTTTTTCTCATAAAATGGAATTAAGAGCCATTAGTACGTGTCTCTTGTTGAATTCTAGATCTGAATTATGCAAATTGTGAACACAAAGAGAACATATTTGAAGTCTGTATCTTAAGTTTTGAGTCGAGCAAGTGAATTTTGTCAATTGTATGGTTTCTGAGCATATCTGAACAATAATGAAAATATCTTGAGTCTATCATCTCTCCAAATTTACATTGTATATAAATTATTAATAAAATTTGATCAAGAATCCTTTCATTAATCTTCATTGTCATTATGATTTGAGGTGTATTTTAATTTAGGCTTTGGTTCAATTGATCGGTTAAAATGCTTTGATTAAATCATGAATTCGTATACTTGTTTAGTGGATCTAATAAGTAGTCATAGAGTTTGAGTATTGATATGTGAATTGCAAGGAAATCTCACAAAGATCATGGATGTTTAGGATTAAATTTACCTTATAGTTTAATTTGTTGTGTTTTGACTCCTTGCCCAAAGATATGGCACAAATCTTAAGTATTATATGCATTTCCCATGGTTCTAGTTATCCAATTTGAGAACAACATTCATAAATAATATTTTAATTGATCTACCTTTGTTGTGGTTGGTGTTGTATGAATTCTCAACTTTAGAAGTGTGATCTTGCAAAGGAATTTCCAGTTTCTTTAAATATTTCATCGATTTAGCATTGGAATGAGAATGTATCTGTTAATTGTGCAATGTGTGATATAATTGTGTAGCAAGATCATAAGGTGAAAATTGTGGGAACACCCTCTTGGGTCTTACAAAGCCTAAAGTGTAGGAGGGAAGCATCCTAGATTCCTCTCAATCGTTGGCCAATCATCTCCTAAGTATTTGAGAATTGAATTTGGAAAGTTCATAGATGCTTAGTGGGATCTTCTTGGTTCTTTAAAACTAACTGACAGATTAGTGACTCTGCTAGGGAGAACTTTGAATCTCCAGTTGCAGACTGATATTTGACAAAGTCATATTATTTGTTGATCTAAATATTTGGTTCAAATATTGAAGGAATTCATACCTAGAGAAAGAAATTATTGCAGTAAAACTGAAAGTTTCATGATCTGTGGCGCTTTGTTGGTGAAAGGAACTCAGAAGGAGATTTATCTTTGAAAGAGCTTCATATTTCTTGAAGTTAAGTCCTTTGTGAAGAGAGGTGGCGACTCTATCAAAAGAACTTGATGAAGATGTGAATAAAGTTTTAGATCTACAAATATTTCTAGTCGGGAAGAATAATTTGTAGCATCTGCAACATATCCAGGTATTCTTCACTTTTATGGTTTTCAAGAAATTTGTATGAAAAACATATTTGAAATTCTTGAAAAAAACTTTGGTTCCCTATTGAGTGAATTAGCACTAACAAAGGGAGAGGATAGTAATACTGAATTTGCATATTTCTGAGTTATAATTTATAGCCTATGTATTGTGTTGAAGAAGTATGCTTGTTCTTGAAATATTCCCACTAAATAGATCTTAGGTGTAGATGCATTTGAATTATGCATTGTGGTATTCTGATATCATTATGAAAGCCAAAAATAGGGCAATGAATGATCAATTGTAGAGTTGATATTTGAAGTTTGAAATAGGTGTATCAAAATGCACCAATATATGCATCCTTGTATGGTTCCTAGTGCAACCATGGCTTGTGATCAGCCCCATCCAGGTTTTCAAAAAGGTTTTAACACTGAAAGATATAGGCCCATCAATTTCAATGGCATTAATGGTTACCCAAATGTTATTCCATCTAAAATCATAGATGAAATACCAAGATTCAATGGTGAGAAGTCTGACTCAACATCACAACACTTACAAAGTTTCATTAATTTGATAGATGACTATCAAATAGATCATGAGGATGCTATCATGAAGTTATTTGTGAGAACTTTAGAAAATGTTGTAGAACACTGGTTTTCTAGCTTTCCAAGGCATTCCATATGTTCATGGTGAAGGCTTAGAATACTTTTCATTGATCGGTTTGAAGGAATATTAGAAGATAATGTGTGCTTGTTAGACCATAGACATTTGCATGTCCAAGACAAATCTGAAGAGCGATTTGAAGGAAATTTTGAATCCATGTCACCTATTGATGCACTGTGTGATATAAAGAGATCTGAGGATGAATTCTCCCATGACTTTCATGATAGATTCGTGGAATTTTTGTTTGCTATACCAAAATCAGAAAGACTTGATGAAGCATTTTGCATTGATTTATTCTGTGAGAATTGTGAGCTAGGTTTGAGTACCATCCAAGCTAATTTGAAACCCCCTAGCCTTAAGTGTTTATATCAATGGATTTTAGTGATTGGAGAAATGATAGAGTAGTTTGGAAGTGGTTTCCTAACTAGCTTGTGTGATGGTACCTATTCCAGACTTGATCAAATAGATCTGGGTGGTATAGTAGAAGACATTGATAATGCATCATGTCATGATGAAGATTCTTTTTCTGATCAGCCCATAGAGAAAACATACCCAGATGAAGATTGTAGCCATAATAGTCATGATGAAATGAATGAAACATATGAATTTTCTTCTAATTGCTCTAAAAATATAGAAATGAAATGTCGCTTTTCTATATCAGATGAAGGCTACAATAATGCAGATAATTTCCTGAATGATCAGCTTAGTTCAAACTATGCTCGTGATATTTTCCCTTCAAGCAATGAGTGATTTTGTGAAGAAAAATGGGATTCCAAGTTCTCTTAGACAAGAGTGTGATGAGGGATGTGAATTGAACAAACCTTTTGAAGAAGAGATATGTGATCAACAATGCTATGGTACTGTTGGTAATCAGGATTGCACTCTTATTCAAGCTAGGCTTGACTATCTTGTTGCAACATGGAAACACTCTCTGATTTGTGGGTAAATCAATGAGTGAGAGCAAATTTCCAGAGTGGGATGGTTCCCTCTAGTAAACCTTCCAATCTAAAGACTTTAGGGGAGAAGGAAAATTGAAAAGTAAGTCCTGTAGCCTAAGATGATTAACTAAAAATTCAGTGGTCTTGACAACTTAGTACTCACAACAATCTCTTTAAAAAAAACCCTTGATCTCACAATCCCACCCTGAAACTACCTAATTCATCAATAATTTGCACAAAGGCTCACTAATGGAACACAAAATGCAACCTAAATTATAATAGAATCCTGAAACAAAATTCACAACACCAAGACATAAAGAGGATTCAACTATTGAATCATAGTTAACATCAATTGATATCATAAACTTTGAACAAGAAAATGGAAAGGAGAAGCCTATTGTTTTATTGAGATGGAGTATAAAATCAAAATCAGATTCAAATGACTTTACAAGTCTCTATGCAATGCATATGAGAGCAAGAAGAAAAATTCTAAACCCTGAGAAATTCAAAATTTCTCAAACTTATAGGCCTACAAGTGACATCAATGGTGAGAATAGAAAAATCAGCTCCATCTACATCCCAGAATGGCAACCCTTCAATTTTTGAGCTCAAGCAAAAAGGCTGGAAAATAGTGCCAAAAATATGCTCGAAACTACCTCAAAAAGATGGAAACTTTCCATCTCCAAAGGGTCCATCAAAAAAGCCTCAAAAATAGGTGCAAACAACTTGAGAATTGAAAAATAGAAAGTCTTGTTTGTCACCTCCTTTTCCAATCCTCCCAAGAACTCCAACTCAAAATAGAAACTTTCCATAAAGTCTCAAGTGTACCAACTGCATTTTAAATATTAACAAACACTAAGGTAATTTATAGAAATATTACTATTAGTGATGTTTTACAATCACTGCAATTTCATAAAATAATATAGAAATTCTCCTAATGTATTTGATTTTTCATATAAAAAATCATAAAAATGATAATGAGCCCTAGACTCAAATAAAAAATAAGGCATTGACATCTTGGCCTAGTGAAAGGGGCAATGTGCATATGAGCCACATGAAAAATATAAGGGCAAGCTATGGTTTTGTTTGATTTTCTCCAAAAATCACTAAAAAATGCCTAAGGTATTGGTTGACCTAGGCAAAAGCATTCACAAGGCATTAATATGGTATTTGGTTTTTTGAAAAGAATGTGATTAAAATCACATTGGAATTAGGCATGGGGTAAAACCCTAGCATCAAAACCAATTCTAAACACATTTTTTGGTTATCATTTCCATCGACCAAGTTTGGAGAAAATGGGGCTCTATTGGGTGTCGCCATGGAAATTAGGGTTTGGGCTAGAACTCCACCATTCGAGTTTCCTTATTTGCCATTCTTGTTGAGCCCTTCCCTGCATTTGATGGTAAGTCATTTTCTTGCTTTTTGATGACCATTTTCCTTCATTTGGATGAGAAAAATGGGCCTTTAGGCTGTGGCCATGACTAGTTTTTGATTCATTATGTGTTTTTTTATGCCTCTGTTGCTCTTTTGCTTGCTTGGCTTCCATGAAAATGCTTGGTTCAACCTTTTTGATGAAGTTTTGGCCGCGGTTTTGGACTGGTTTCTCCACTTACAACCATGGTAAGCTCTCTTTTCTGCATTTTAAAATAATTTATCCTCTTAATAAGAGCTCGACTTGAGCTTATTGAGCAAAGCAAGTGAAAAATATATTTTTCTATGATTGGCCATTGTATAGTTCGCGAGTTCACCATATATGCTTCTTTTTTTCTGTAAAAATGATCTCCTTTTGGGCACAACCCATTATGTAGAAATGTATGGCATTAGCAAAGGAGATAAACTTGGAGAAAACTATGCATTTTGTTTTGTTTTTTGAGGGCTTGTAGACCCTTCATGGTCACGGCCATTAGCTATATCATACTCCATTTTATGAGAGCTCACAAGCTCAAAACCTTGTCATTTCTCTAGTATTTTCATTTAAGCTCAAAACCCCAAGTGGGTATGCTATTTTTTGAAGAGGAAAAAACCTCTCAGGTTGCGGCCATGAGAGAACTAGCTAGGGTTTCTATGCACTTCCATTTCTCATACTTCCCACTACATATGCACAAGCAATATTTTGTTTCATTTTATGGGTTTACAAGCCCACTATGGCCGCAACTATTAGCTCCATCATTTTCATTTCACACTGGAATGGTCCACTAGTAATAATCTCAAAACACTTGATTTGCTCTATATTTTTGTTTAGAACACAATACCATAAATGGGTATCACCATTTGTGAGAGAAAATATTCTCAGGCCGTAGCCATGAGAGTTCAGTTGAGCCCATTTGACATTCATTTATGAGCTCGAAATACCTTTATTTCTACATTTTGAAGCTTTTAATATGAACCAATGTGGATTCTCTCTTATAGCTCAAACTGGGCATTTTTCACTTGTCTCCATTATGAAACCCTAACTCATTGTAGCATGAGCTTACATTCTGGAATGAGAAAAAAATGTTTTTATTCTCCATTCTTTTGATTATGATTGTCACTATAGCTTCATTGAAAGGTAGCAATGATTTCATTTTCCAGTTCAAATACACATTACTGTAGCTTTACTTTCTTGTTCTCTCAATCACTTAACTTATAAATCATTTTTAATGGAACAAACTATCCTTTTCTTTGCACTGTTTATGTCTCTCCAACATGATGCACATATTGTTAGCAATATTTTGGTTTCCATTTGCTTGAAGTGTATAGATACAATGAAGCTCCACTTAATTGATACCTCTCAGTTACTTATCAAAACATATTTTCTATTTCATACAATTTCAATTTTTAACATGATAATGGAATTTGCATACATTCAATGAAAAACATAGAAGCTCCTTTTTTCTCTTCAAGTGCATTGTATATGAATGCTTCTATTTTAATTACTTGCTTTGCAAAATGGCATCCATATAGCATGGTACACCTGTAGATTACTCTGCCACTTCTTGTCACTTATCTTATGCACTTGAACATTCAAAAAAGCATCTCAAGCTTTCACTTTTTCACTATCTCATTTGGCATTGCAATGAAATAGATTTTGTAGCATCAATTGTTTTGAAACCAGCTTTGAATTTTTTTGTATTTAATTGATATCAATGATGTTGTTTTACATTGCATTCAGCTCAAACACTTAATGTAGTTCATTTCAATTCATCAGTGCTCCTTTTCCTTCACTTATTGACTTTCATGCTTTACTTGCAACCACTTGTCACTCTGTTTCTTGATGGAAACAACCTTTCCTTTGTACTCTTCATGCATTTTTATCTCCTAGACAACAATGTTGATATGAAATTTTGACTTATTCATAGAAGATTTTGAAATACAACACCATGATGAAGGTGTTATGAAGCTTCTCAAATTGCTCCAGTTGCTTTTGATGACTTGTAAACAAGGAATTATGTATGCCTATTCACTATCTCATTCCATGATGATGCACTTAATGATGATTCACTTGAGCAACTAATCATCTATGATCTTCAATTCATTGCACCTTCAGACTTGATTGTCCTAGATGATCATTTGCTTGAGGTCTTATGACATTTTGATGCACTCCTTCAGATGCATATCTCTCTTGAGAAATACTAAATTGTTTCTTTTATGAAACCCCTCTATGGAATGTTGAGGGGTATCATGCTAAGCTCAACCCTTGTGGGAGCCCATTTTACACCAAATGCTATAAAATATTCAAAATAGATTAGCAATATAGCTTTTCCTATACTTGCACAAGAAATAAATAGTGTTAGATTAAAACAATAAATTCAGAAGTTTCTTATGATGTTTCCTCCTTGGTATTCCCTTGCACTCCTCTTTTCTTTGCTTAGTTGATTCAATGCATCATAAACAGTATTCTACATTACTGTTGATGGATCATGTAGGAGGATTCATAACCCGAGCTCTAACAAACATTTTCATACACTTGTAGGTTCACTTGGAGAATGGGAGGTAGAGAGGAGAGCTCAACACTGAAGGAAACTCGAGGACAAGTTTAGGAAATGATGGCTATGTTCTCTCTTATATGCTCTTTTCTCTTTTTATCTTCAGTAGTGTAGTGTACTCTTTATGGCTCATTGTTTCAACTACTCTCATAGCTTGTGTGAGACACTTGATTCTCTTTTATCCCAATGAATACAAAAAAACATTTGTACATTTTTTGTTCAATTTTGTACTTCTCTCATGAAGCAAATGTATGAAACATTGTGTGATAAACTATGAATATATAATGAAGTACCTTCTTTTGCATTTAACACAATACTTAATGCTACAAATGATGAATGGGAAACTAAAACACATTGCATTTTCTTTCAAGCTCAAAACTTTAAATATGCAATGGTTTAAACAACTATAGAAATAACTAAAAAAATTCACCTTAAAATGAACTTGTAATAACCAACTCTGTCAATTTGAGCTATGGTGAAAAATTGATAACACTTTTGGCGACCTCTGCTAAATATTTGCCTACTAAGCATCAGGCCAGTTTCCTTATGTATATCCATTGGGCATGGAGTCAATTCTTCCCTTCTGAAACTCAAAATTTATGAAAAATAGGAAACTTGCAACTCCAAATAGCAGCAAAACCAAAACCAAAACAAACAAAAGAAAACCAACAAGGCCCTGGTGGCCAAAAAAACAATGTGCAAAAGCACTTATGGAAAATAAAACTACTGAAAAAAGTGCTGCAAGCACTTATTAGTAGTAGCTACTCTACTATAGTACAGGGGTAGAACTTAGAACCTAAGAAACAATGTTTCAAATGGATCCCATTGACTGGGATCGGAAGCACTTCTCTAGTTAACCTTGAAAGATGAAAAGAATTATGCTCTCTGTGTTCTGTTATTACATATGGGCCATCCCAAATTGCATCAAATTTAGAGTGTCTCCCTGGTTTATTCTTGTTCTCATCCTACTTGAGCAAAAAATCTCCAATAAAAAATTCTCTAAAATTTTGCTTCATAGAATTCTCTTACCATATTACCATTTAGCTCCTCATTCAACTGAAAATTAGCTTTCTAGGATAATATTTTGTCAAAGTATCTCTCATAGAATGTATGTTCACCAGTAGACATTGACCCCATCATGGTCATATTCCTTTGAACTTCAACATCAAAATTAGGTAATCCTTTTGACCATTTGGTTGGAAGTTGTGGCTCAACAATGATTTCCCCTTCACAATTTTCAACAGGGAACTCAAAATCCTCCAAAAATAGATTCTCTCTATTTACATGATCTTCCCTCTCGAAGTAGCTTTCAATGGCCCTACTTACTTCAAAAATAAACTATTCTTCAAATACCTCTCCTCAATCCAAGGTTTGATCATCAATCTGCATCTCCATCCATTCTTAATCAACCTCTCCATATTCTTTGGGACTTTCTTCTTTATATAAAGCTTCATTTTCAAAGAGTATTTTCATCCATTCTTGAATAGACGTCTCTTCTTCTCTGGGGTCCTCTTCCTAATCTAAAACTTGACCTTCAAAGAGAAACTATTTTCATTCCTTAACCACCTCTTCATCTTTTAGGAACTTTGTGTTGCCAACAAAAAGCTAACCTTGGCCTTTAACCAGATTAGGGACTGCTATATTAGACTCTTGGATTATGTAAATGCCTAACCTTTCCTCCTTGGTGTGACTGGAAGGATCAAGGTCATGATCTTAGGTAGCCCATTCATCCACATTATCTTCTTTGTTGGGTGCATTTGGGTCTATGATCATGGGTTGGTTCTCCAACCCATTTGTGGAGTATAGGTTATTGTTTACTGGGCTAGGAATATAAGGTTCAATGTGGTATTTTGCTAATAAAAACCCTCTTAGTTTGGTAGTGAAGTCTCTCGAGAGGTAGAGTGCAAAATGGGGAGGCAACTCAATCACATGAACATATTTGGAAACTGAAAAGTTGGGGCAAGCATGTAATGTGATGGCTAGGTTTTTAATGATTCCTACTATTTGAATAGCAAATCCATCTAATTTCACAACTCCTTTTGACACGAGTTCATAAACTAAGCCTAACTTATCAGCTAGGCTTTTAAGCATGACTGAGCTACTAGCTCCCAAGTCCATCATGCAGTTATGAACAAGTTTATCACCTATAATCAGACTTAGGTAGAATGGTGGGGGTTTCACCTCTTTACTTTGTTGCTCAGCTTTGATCTCTAGGTTGTTTGCAAGCACCATTCTGCTCTTTTCGGCATTAACAACATCTGAAGATGGAATTTCAACCAATGCATCTTGCAACAAAATTTTATGGCGTGGAATATGCAGTGCATCCATAATGGACATGCTGACTGTAGATTTCTTTAAATGCTCAACCACATTGAAAGATGCAGGAATTACCTTTTGTTGTCCTAAAGAAATAACATCATTGATTACCTTATGTTGTCCTCTTTGTAGAATATGCACCTTCGGTTGTGTTGTAGGTACAATTTTAGATGGAATGACATGATTTTTGTCTCTTACAACTCGTTGTGAACTTACAACTTGTTGTTCCACTTCAATTGCTCTCTGTTTCGACCTTGTGTTTGCTGCAATAGGTGAACCTTGTTGGATTTGACCTTGGAAATGATTAACTCCATAATATTCAACATTTTTCCAATTCACTAAAACAATTTTAGAGTTTCTTGGTTGTTCCACATTCTCGCTTGGTAGATTTTCTAGGCTAGCATAATGATTTTGCACCATTAGCATTTGATTCTCCATTCTACTCATGCACACATCTTGATTATGTGGTTGATTGCATGGGTAGCACCAATCAGGTTCTTGAGCCAAGTTGTTATGTGGTATAATCTCTCTTGAAGGGCCAGCAACATTGGGGTCATAAGGCCGAAAAGGCTTGGGGTTGAAACCCCTTTTATGTCCTTGGAAATCATTCTGAAATGGTTGAATACTTTGTTGGTTCTACTGGTAAGGAGCTTGGTAAGGCCTATTTTTATGACCAACTTTCTTCTTGAGACTCACGAATTCATTGCTAAAGGTTTTACCAAAATTTTGCAACATTATTTTGATCTCTTGGATTCCTTTGGTTTGGTCAGGAATGGCATTTTCTTGAACATTAGCTTTATAACCTATTGCTGGGACTAGCGAAACAACAACAATAGGAGGAAAATTCATAAGGGTAGGTAGCTGAATCTCAAGAAGAATAGGTGTGGGTGGTCTAGTTGTTATCTTTCTAGCTTGGATAAGACAATTCTCAGCCCTCATTGTGATGTCATAGGCATTTGGCAATGTAAAACCCCCCATATATTGTATCATAACTGATATCTCATTATTCAAGGATTTTAGGAGGAATAAAAAGGCATGTTCAGGTGAGGGCCTGACAATTAGAGGTATCCTATCCTAGGTTCTCTGAAACCTATAATTAAAGTCAACCATATGTTCATGGGGAGCACGCTTGATGGTGCTCATTTGATCAAGCAATGAAAGGTGGTCTGACTTGTCTATGAACTGTCGGTGAAGACCATTTCCAAGATGGTCCCATGTTGCAATGGAATTGGCTGGGAGTCCTTTGAACCACTGAAGGTCCTTCCCCTTCAATGAAGCCAACAACCTTATAGCCACGTTCTCCTCTATTATGTTCTACACCAAACATAATGTTGCCATGTCTCAGATGTGTTCAATAGGGGTAGTTTGGTCTTCACTAGTGAAGTAAGGAAGTCCTTTAAGTGCTGCTATATCATAACTGATATCTCATTAAAATATAACACCATGATGAAGGTGTTATGAAGCTTCTCAAATTTCTTTAGTTGCTATTGATGAATTTTAAACAAGACATTATGTATGCCTGTTCAATATCTCATTCCATGATGATGCACTTAATGATGATTCACTTGAGCAACTGATCATCTATGATCTTCAATTCATTGCACCTTCAGACTTGATTGTCCTAGATGATCATTTGCTTGAGCTCTAATGAAATTTTGATGCACTCCTTCAGATGCATATCTCTTTTGAGCAATACTAAATTGTTTCTTGTTTGAAACCCTCTATGGAATTTTGAGGGGTAGTATGCCGAGATCAACCCTTGTGGGAATCCATTTTACACCACATGCTATAAAATATTCAAAACAAATCAACAACATAGCTTTTCCTATACCTACACAAGAAATAAATAGTGTTAGATTAAAACAATAAATTTAGAAGTTTCTTATGATGTTTCCTCCTTGATATTCTCTTGCACTCCTCTTGTCATTGCTCAATTGATTCAATGAATCATAAACAATATTCTAAATTACTATTGATGGATCATGTAGGAGGATTCATAACTCAAGCTCTAACAAACATTTTCATACACTTGGAGGTTCACTTGGAGAATGGGAGGCAAAGAGGAGAGCTCAACACTGAAGGAAACTCAAGGACAAGTTCAAGAAATGATGGCTATGTTCTCTCTTATATGCTCTTTTCTCTTTTTATCTTCAGAAATGTAGTGTACTCTTTATGGCTCATTGTTTCAGCTACTCCCACAGCTTGTATGAGACAATTGATTATCTTTTATCCCTATGAATACAAAACAACATTTGTACATTTCTTGTTCAATTTTGTACTTCTCTCATGAAACAAATGTATGAAACATTGTGTGATAAACAACTGAATACATAATGAAGTACCTTCTTTTACATTTAACACAATACTTAATGTTGCAAATGATGAATGGAAAACTGGAACACATTGCATTTTCTTTCAAACTCAAAACTTAAAATATGCAATGGTTTAAACAACTATAGGAATAATTGAAACTTTTCACCTTAAATGAAATAACCAGCTCTATCAATTTGAGTTTTGGTGAAAAATTGATAATAGGTACACTTGGTCCTGCTTCTTCTACAAGTGAGTGTGGCATTGATACAAGCTTTCATGATGAAGAGACAAAGTAATTTGTTGATTTAGGGAATGATTTTGAGGATGTTAGTGTATCATATTTAAATGAAAAAGTGTGCAATGAATTTCATTTGGAGAGATCACCCACAAGCAGCTTCAATGAAGAAAAAAATGATGATTTTCAGTTTGACAGTGAGGAATGTGACCCTGTTGATTGTTGCAATAGTATGAATAGAGAAGAAGATATGTGTGCAAGAGATTCATTGGATGAATCAGTTCAGGTAGTTGATTATGAGGAGCATGCATATGTTGGTAATGTAAGTGATGAACAAGGAACTCTTTTCTTGTTCGATTCTTCACCTTCTTCCATTCCTTTTGCTAGTTTTGAAGTTATCACTGAATGTTTCATGAGATTAGCACAAATGTGGTTGTATATAAAAGTGAAGAGGTATAGAAAAATATTGGTACAATTGATGAAGCTCTTTATGATGAGTTTTCACATGAAGAATGTGATTGTTTTTATCACATAGATGCATATGAGAACCTTTTTTCTAGATCTGTAACTCATAGTCCTTCTCATGAGTAGTATGATTTAGATTTTCATATTAGTGCAACAGGAGATAATGTTGAGTGGGATACTTTTTGCAATAGTGAATGTGTTTTAAACACTCACTATGATGAATTTGTTGTAAATGAAAGTTCTGATTCATATGAAATTGTACGTGAAACTACTCTTTGTGATAACATATTGAATGTTGACAATCTTGTCTATGAAACTGAAGTAGGAAACATTGTTTGGGATCATGACCTTCCTTTTGAATGCCATGACTTGAATGAAGATGAAAGTACTTTGGGTGTTGATGAATCTTGTTTTTAGAACCTTGAGACACATGATAATGTGTTTGGGTTGTGTTGTTGGGATGATGATAATCTGACTTGTGATGTAATTCACTCGAAGGAGTTACAAATGTGTGAGAATTTTTTGCTCAACACACAGGAGGATTGCACATTATTTTTGAGGCATGACATATTTTCAAAGCATAATCATTATAAGGGGGTTAGTAAATGTGATAATATTGCGTATTCATGTGGTATTGATCATTATCCTCATATGTTGTCACTTACTACAAAATAAAAAAAATGAAGAGATTGGTAGTGATGTGGTCTATGTGATTTCATTGCCATGTGACAACAAAGTTAAACAGGGAGCAAATTTCCACTTGTACAAAGGTAGCTTGACACTAGTGTTTGCAAAAATGCAGTCACTCATGTTGTTGTGGTGTGGAAGAGGCAAGTATGGATTGAGGGAGATAAGATCCTTTAACAGATTGGTGTTTGATAGGGGTAAGAATTGACTCCCCTTTTTCATTTGGTGGCTTGGGGTCACCAAGTGATGTTGAAAATTTGAATAAGGACTCAGAGCACCCAATGGACTTGGCACTTGATCTACTCCCCAGAGATCTGGAATCTTGCTATGCCCACAGGGGGCATACATCCTCAATCAGGGCCACTAATGGAACTTTCAAATTTTGCAAATTTTAAGTGCCCATAAAGAAAAATATGCTTTGCACACTCAGAAATGCACCTAGAAAATCTGCCCTTGTGACCTACTTTGTAGGGTCATAACTTGGAGCCAGTTGATTTTTATTCCAAACCCCTTGGTGAGTGTACTCATTTGACATATTTCAACATGCATTTCCAATTTCAACTTCTCGTGATGATTTTTGATAGGGTTTTGAAATGCAAAGCTAGAGGGTTCTGGGACTGTATTGATGTTTCCAAACTCTTTGTCCTACAAAGTGGCCTCCTATTCAAGCTGACATTTCACAATTGGATGAATTTCATGAAAAATTGATTATTTCCCTGCATTCCCCCCACATTCATATGCTCCCTGGTCTAGTTTCAAAGCCTCGAGATTAAATTTGATATTTTTACCAAATCAAAAGCAAATGCAGTTTGTTCTGATTTTACATTTGTATTTTCATAACTTTTCAAGGAGATCAATTTTGACCCCTAATATCTCGTGAAGAATGATGATTGAAGGAAATCCTTGTTGCATGCATTCTCAGTGGACCTAAATGATCTAGTGTTTCTAATGGAAGTTTCCCAGGAGGTGATTTGATATTTTTTGAAGGAGGTGACTTGGTGAGCCCTAATTGGTTTTTGACAGGTGTAGTTGCATAAAAGTCTAAGTGAGCCACTTTGTCATCTAATATCTTGCACCTCGAGATCTCTTTTGCTGAACTGTTTGTTGCATTGTGTTTTCAGTTCAAATTTATACATGCCTATGTATTTTCATGGCTCTAGGAGGTGGTTTGACTAGTTTTCCAGGGCGATTCCAAAGTCCACTTGACTTATTTTGATCATTGTGCAAACATGTTAGAAAGCAAGTTTTAAATGATAACCCACTTCAAATTTTCTCACCAAAAGCATGTAGAAGTAGTTTCATGTCAATTTTGGTTAAAAAATTGTTTGAAAATGATTTTTTTTTAGCCGGGCCCACATGGGGACCCAACATGCTTTACACAGTTATGAGATTGTATGTGTTGCAATGTTCCACTTGAAGACAACAATTCATTTGTAATGATTGAAAAGGTCATATACCTATACCGAGTAGCAAAATGAATTACATGGCACCTCTTATAATAGCTTCTATGTTGTGGACATCCATCAAAGCATGAAGGGGGGAAGAATTCTATTTGATGTTATAATTATAGGTGCCCTGCTAAATATGCAAGTAAATTGTGGAAGCATATATAAGGCAAGTAACTTGTTTGACTGAATGACTCAAAGAACATTGTCATGAAGCAAAATTGCAGAGGAAGACGGTGTTTCACTTTAGTTACTATGGGATAAGGCCACAACACCATTCAATCTTGCTAAGTTGTTGGAACAACTACATGATACTGAAAAGGGAAAATCATTTGTACAAGATTAATGTTGTTCATGTTCCTAGATTATGTGGAAGCATATGTATATCATTTTTTTTCCTATGCAAAAATGACAACTTGAGGAGAGCACATGGCCATCCATCAAAGCATTAAAGGATGGAAGAATTTTGTCAGATGTTGTAGTTGCACCTGCAAGACATGTATTTCTAAAGCATACTGATTATGGAGTTGTACAAAATGAGTATATGTAGGATGTGGAAGGATAGCAAGGGCATAAAAAATGTTTCACAGGATGCTTTCAAGCAAAAATTTGTAGTGCTTCATTTGAGTTACCATGGGATTAAGTCACAACACTATTTGATCCTGCTGTGTTGTTTGAATAGCTATGTGTTTCTAAAGGGGAAAAATCTTATTGGGAAAGTACTTAGGGTTTCCTCATTATATGGGAGCATATTTGAGTCTTGCTACCATGGCACAAGTTTTGAATGAAGATCAACACAGTTTGGAAGTGAGGGGATGTTTTTAGGAGGTAGATAAAACTCATCAAATGCTTATACGAGATTAGCAGTATGGAACTAAAAGAAAATAACTTGCTTGAGGTGAAGAAAAATTTAATGTCGTACAAGGAGAATAAAAAATGAAGAATTTTAATGTTGATGTTACCCTACAGCCATTGTACAAATGGAGGGATCTGACAAACAAAGGCAACACATTTTCAAAAGGGCTCAATGGAGTATTTGTCAATGTCAACATAGAGATCAAGGAGACACATAAATCTATTGTAGGAAACATTTTGTTCAGTGTGCGCCGATAGTGAATAAATCTAAAAGTTCTGCAAGGCAGGGAAAAGCTCTGGATAAATTGTAAAGTTAGGGTGAAATATAAATGTTAGCCATTAGTCTTAGGTTTTTTTTGTGTTTTGAATTATGCTTCATGAATATTTTATTCTATGACTACCTCCATGGCTGAGATGTAATACTCTTTTAAAATCAACAATCAAAGATTACTTGGGTTTTTTCATGCACATTTGTTGCATCTGAGTTGCATTTATTATTGCCTTCTATTCAAAGAATATTTTAATTTCTTTAGTGAATGTAACAAGAGTATTGCGTTTCCATGTGGATTTATAAGAATGGTCATTTGATAAAGCTTCAATGGTCTTGTTATCATAATGTGATAACATTTTCAAAAATCTTCAAAACATGTTTAACATTGCAGGATGAAATGTTGGCTACATGACTCTGTAGCCCTTCTCTTGGCACTAGTCAAGCCTTGTGCATATTTTGTTTTTAGTTTGGTCCCAAATTTTAAAATCTAAACAAACCATTCAATTCTATTTTATGTTTTATGGTTATTTGTATCTACCGTGTTCTCCATGCCAGTTAATGAAATTCACCCAATGTCTTAGCCAATGTTGAGTTATATTTCATTTTTCTTGGCATATTCTTATGAGAGCATTATCTATTAAGAAATACCCTGTTGAATGTGTGTATGAATCTTTAGGTGCTTCTAAAAGGGTCACTCCCCCTAGGTCCTATAGAGCCTGAAGTGCAGGGGAAATGTGTTCCAATCTCATTTCATGTTAGTTGGCCAAATCCTACACTAGATCTAAGCATGAAATGTGGCTTACTTCTAGGATTTAGTGGATCTGTTGATTTGTTAAGCAAACACTCTTGCATCAATTACTAGTTAAAGATAAGACAAACAATGTGAAATGGGACTTCTAAAACCTATTAAGTCATATTTGATATACGGAATAACACATCTGATAATGAAATGATGCATTTGATACTAGTGTGGAACACTTGATAAAGTTGGCTGAAATTGATTAGGGATAGTTCACATTTGAAATGGTGAATATGATACTAGAATAGAGCATATGAAAATCAATTTACATCCAATTTTCTAAAATAGCACATTTAAAATATAGGGTCGCATATGACTTTGTTTTAGTACATTTGATTATAAAGCTAGTGGACTTAGGTTTTTTTCCTATGTTTTGATATATTAACGTTGTGTGCACTATGTTTGAAGGATGTGTTAGAGATGATTGTGTTGAGGGAGTGACATCCTATGGTGTTGGTGAAGAGTAACAGCCTTGGAGATTTGGACTAGTCATTTCTAGTAGCAGTCAATTTGTGGCACATTACATATATGCTAGGGATTAGAGCACATAGGGCAATGATGAGAACCCTCATTGAGAGATAATATAGAAATATGTTTTCACTCATCCTTCCTATAGGAGAGACTACCATCACATGAAATCAATGATCAAAATAATTTTAAATGATAGGAAATTATAGAAATAATCAATAAACCAATTCAAATGATAAAAAAAGGCCTAATATCAATGAAGCATGTGCACATCAATATGAAAACAATAATAATGTAAACGAACTAATCTTATTTACCTCCACCAAAAATACTTAGCCTTAATCCATTGTAAGATGTAAAATTATGCTATCTAGATAGTATGTGGATTGCTCAAATTTTTAGCATAATATTGTTAGCAAAAAAATGTAAAATCAAGTATAGTTTAGCTACAAATTTGAAGGGGGGTTATATGGATAAATGATGGAGGTTTTATAGATTTTAGGGATATTAGATCAATGGTGTAGGATGTGAGATCAATGAATGAGGATTGTTGAGAGATCATGATGAATGTGCATGGATAGATGAAGTGGAGTGAGAGTGAACTGAGGTTAATTTTTAGTCAACTCACATGGTCACTAAATTTAGGATTAGAAGAATAAAGATAGAATTGATATTATTAGGAAATAAATAAAATAATAATTTTATTTAATTTTAGAGAAATGTACAAATTAAATAATTTATTTAATTTTGGAGGAATAATTAGCTATTTAAATAATTTAAAAATATATATATATATAATTATTTGAGATGAGAGGAATGCGTGATTTAATTAACTAATTAAAAATTATTTAATCATGTGGATGGAAGAAAAATTAGAAATTAATTAAATAATTAAAATTAGAAATTAATTAAATAATTAAAATTATTTAATTAAAGTGGATGAGTGAAAATGAGAAACTAATTAAATCAATTGAAAAAAATAATTAAAGTGGTTGGAGGGGAATGGTAAATTAATTAAATAATTAAAAATTACTTAATTAAATTTGATGACTGGAAATGGTGATTGGGGACCCATGGTAGTCCTAGAGATAGTTGTGGGCGATTTCGATTCATTTATGCTTGTTTAATAGGCATGGGGATCACTAGTGAGGGATGCAGGTACATCCCTTGATTATGATGAGGAGATGGGGAGGATGATGATATGAGGGTGTGACTAGGAGTCACACTTTTTGAGTGAGACTAGGATTTTCAAGAGAGATGGCTATAGGAGGGAGAGGGATAGCCTTTTTGTGCAAATTACATAAAGGACATCTAAGAGAGACTCTAAGATAGCTTGATGCTAATTGATAAAGGCACAACTATCATAGGTAATAATGGAGAGAGACACAAAGAGATCCAAATTATATTAAGAACCAGTGGGAGATCATTGAATCTCCCCATCACTCTCCTCAAGTCCATCTCGCATCCTCAATACTAAGATCATAATCCAAGAACACTCACTCTAGTGCCTCATCACCAGTGTCTATGTCATAAATCACTTAGGAACCATGAATGTGGATCCTCAATATCCTCCAAATATCCTCTAGGGTGATGGTAGCCTCTCTATTGGGAAGGAAGAATGTCGACATCTTGATATTTCATATCTCAATGAGGGATATCATCATCACCCTATGTTCTCTAATCTTGCATATATAAGTAATATGCCACAAACTGACTACAACTAGAAATGACTAATCCAATTCTCCAAGTTTTTCAATCTATTGCAACACCATAGTATGTTGCTCCCTTGACATAATTGGCTCTAATACATCCTACAAACATAGCACACACAATGCTAATCTATCATAAATTAGGAAAATTCCTAATTTCACTAGCTCTATAATCAAATGTGCCAAAATGGTCATATGTGACCCTTTATTTCAAATGTGCCATTTTACTAAATCATATGCAAACTAATTTTCATGTGTCATTCTAGTACCAAATGAGTCTTTTCAAATACAAACTAGGCCTAATCAATTGCAACCCGCTTTTTCAAATGTGCCACACTAGTATCAAATGTACCATTTCATTATTAGGTGCACCATTTTGCATATAAAATGTGATATAAAAAGTTTTGAAAGTGTCATTCTATGCTTTGGAAGATTTGACATCCTATGCTAGCTAGTAATTGATGCACCTAAATTGATGCCTAAGGACCAAAGGGTTAGATACATACTACCTAGGGCGCTCCATCCGACCTCTGGTACTAATAGACTCACTCCATTTAGTGTAATTCTCTCAAAGTACCAACCATCTCTGCAACATCTCCACACTCTAAACCCTCTAAAAGCTCTCAAAATCTCAAAACTCCATAGTGTATCCCTCCAAGGGCTATATATAGGAAACCAAACCCTATATTCCCCCCATCCCACCTAAAATTATTCCATTTAAATCATATCATACCTTTCATGACCCGTTCCTTTGTCAACCTAATCCTAACTTTGTCCTCATCTTCACTAAACTTATCTCATTTACCTATCATGATCTTGACCTAAAATTCATATTTTCCAATTGACCTTGCCATCCAACCATCACCCCTTCATTTTTGGGGGCACACTGGGTATCTTATCACCTAAATATTTATATCAATAACATGTCTTTGAATCAATGCAACAAGGCACATTGTCTCAAAGAGGGGCAAGTTGTAGGCACCTAAAACTTTCAAACACATTTTCTAAATTCATCGTTTTCCATCATCATCACTAATCACACTATTAATTAAATAATTTCTAATTATTTGATTAAGATAACACTTTTCCCTCCATTTATTAAATAATTATACAAGTTACCCAATCTAATGATTTTTGGAAGGGACGAGAGTATGTTGGGGGTTTCTTCCGTAGGAATTTCCTCTTACACAAGAGGGCATATGTATTTGTGTATGATGTTATAAAGCATTCCTTTGAAATGAAAAATCCAAGACATGTGTACACTACCCTTAACCGTAATCCAAGAGAAACTAGTGAGGACATGATAGAAAGGTTCAAGGAGAAATATCATGTTGCGGCATTCTTGTTGGAACATGAACACCATCCTCCCAATTTAGTTGTGCCATCTTCTTCTTAGTGTTCTAGAGCTCCCTCCATAAACATCATGCCATTATCTCTAATCTGAACATTACAGCTTTGGCACATTCTCTAGAAGTCCCACACGCTGAATGATGGTCTTTCATATTCAAAAGTATGGAGTTTTTTGCCAAGAAAAAAATATAAAGTGATGATATTAGTTGTATTCATTTTTTTGGTTGTATTATCAAGGTTATTGTCATGATGAAAAGTACTTCAGATAGTTAATTTTTAGTTATATGTAAATGCAATCAAATATGGTTAAAATTATATGTAAAAATTATCAACAATGTGGTCAGTTGATGCTTAACTAATAAAGTTTCCTTGTGAATTTTGTAAGACATTTTGTAACTGTATAATATTATATAATATAAATATAGGCCTTGTTCTTAAAAAAAACATTAATTAAATAGTTTTTAATTATTTAATTAAATCATGCATTCCTCTCATTTCATATAATTAAATATTTTTTAAATTATTTAATTAGTTAATTATTCCTCCAAAATTAAATAAACAATTTAATTTATTTAGTCTACACATTCCTCTAAAAATAAATAACATAATTATTTTATGTATTTTCTAATAATATCAATTCTATCTTTATTCTTTAATCCTAAATTTAGTGATCATCGCTAATTTTAGTGAGTTGACTAAAAGTAGACCTCAATTCACTTTCACTCACTCCATTTCATCTATCCATGCACATTCACCATGATCTCTCAACAATATTCATCTATTGATCTCATCTAACATCCCACACCATTGATATGATATCCTTGAAAATTATTAAACATCCATCATTTAGCCATACAACCCTCATCAAATTTGTAACTAAACTATAATTTATTTTACATTGCTTTTGCTAACAAGGTTATGTTAAGTATTTGAGCATTCCACATAGTATCCAAATAGTGTAATTTTGCATTTTACAATGGAGTAAGGATAGGATTTTTTAGTGGAGGTAAATTAGAGTTTTCTTGTTTACATTATTATTTCTTTCATATTGATGTGTACATGCTTCATTGAGATTAGGTATTTTTAATCATTTGAATTGATTTATTGATTATTTATATCATTTTCTAATATTCAAAATTTATTCGATCATTGATTTAACCTATTCATGATAGGTGGAGAGTTAGGTCAAGGAGGATTCCCCATAACATAGTATATGGGAGAGGTGAGGAGACTCACCCAAGATGCCACATACTACAGGACTCCATATGAGGTGGTGATATCGGCAAAGAGGAAGGCTCCCAATTTTTTAGTGATTTGGTCAAAGGCCTCACAATTGACAAGTGGAGGGTAGGTTGGTGATGGGGGATTAGTAGGGCTACCACCATTGGTATCACCACATCCACTAAATTAGCTAGTGCAACCAAAAGTGTAAAGTCCACATCTAGGGGCACAACTAGGGGTGAAGCAAGTTGTCCACCCTCTCCTATTCATTTAGAGGGTGGTGGGAGTTATATGTAGAGGGGATTTGTATATATGATGTACATGATGTATATGATGTAGAAACATTTTTTATATTCCTACAAACACATGTATATATGAATATTCATGGCTCTTTATAGACCTTCTATAGATATTTGTATATATCAATGATGTATCATCACACACACATATGAGATGAGATTTTGTTGTGACTATGATTTTTTCTATATGCATGTGATAGATATCTATATGACTTGATGTATGTATCTAATAATTTCTATTTGATTCTTCTATATTATAGATATATGTATGCACTCATGATCTTATTTGATGTTATGGTATATGATGTGATGTATTATGATGATATTGGACTAGATGATAACATGATTTAATGCTATATTTTTTTGTATTTTTATGGTACTACAATGATAATAATGATTTGTGTATGTAGAGATGCTATGGGTTTTTTATTTGTGTTATGATACCTAGATATAATAGTTAGTATGATGAATATGATAAAAAATTATTTTGGATTATGATGGATATATAAATCATGTTGATCAAATATCAAATGAAATATATAGCTATTGGGATGATTTAGGAGTTTTATTAGAAAATTGGATGGAAAAAATGATTTTTTCTTTTCCTTTTGGTTATGCTTAAAAAATGTAGAGAGAACCCCTTATTTTGATATAAAAACTAGACACTATTCACCAAGGTATGAAGAACTAGGATGGTGTTGTATCTATTGCATGGACATTGACTCTGCAAACCTTGTTTAGATGTGTGAGAGAATAAATCTCAGAGAAATATAGGCCTATGCACAAAAGGTATGAAGAGAATGATATGCAATGGTCATTGTTATTCCTGAAGCTACTTCAACATACAAAAGGAAAGTATTCGACATTATAATATTATAAGAATTTTCCACAAAAAGAAAAATTTGAAATTAATGACTATGAATCATTGTGTAGTCCTCTAGACACACCAATATATTGAAAGATCAAGGTGGTTTCGAGTAAGATTTATGAAAGGAGACAAGAAAATATTGACTGGAAAAAAAAAATCATCATATCTCTTGCCAAAGAGGATGTATTTGTTATCCGAGATGGTCCCTATTGTAGGAATGATATATTTGTTAAGGAATTGATCGAGATGATGAATTAGATGATTTAGGAAATTGGAATGTAGGTAGTGGGTTATTTTAGCAATGATCGTAGCTTACAATTTTTCATGAATGTTCTAGGTTTTGATTATTACATCGTTTTCTTTTTCTTACAGTAAATTTTTTTAGACAAATCAGAGGGAAAATGGTCTACATGATAGGGACCTACATCGGTATCACTGTCTCGACAGTAGGAATCCTGTTCACCACGGGCCCACGAATAACCTCCAGCAACATGCAAGGAAAAATAACAATGTTAGTCGACATAGGTTTTCAAGGCCAAATTGGAAACCCTTTCATACTAGGCGACTAGTGCATCGAAAGCAACCTGTATTCGATCTATATGAAGATGACAGGGGAGTTCTACGGATGTTGGAGGATTTGTGGACTAGCAAATAGCCAGAGAAGAAATATACGTATTTAGATAATTTGTATGAAAAAGCCAAGGAAAATCTTCGATCATTTGCAAATGGGCATCACATTAACACTAATGGTGCTTCCTTCATTCCAAAGATTCCCCAGAACTCTCATCTGTCGCATGGAGAAAAGGATAAAGGCTTTCCTGAAAGGACTAACAGTCAGAGGCCCATTCCCAATAATCATAGGGGGAAAGGCCAATGAAATATTCATAATTGCTCCAATCCGCATAATGGGTCGTGCTCATTTTGAGGAAATAATAGGGCACAAGGAAACCCTAATCTACGCCAGCCTGTTCGAAGGGTTTCAGAAGTGGTTTCTAACAATGGAGGACATCAAGCAGATTTACATCCTCACAGCCACCAAAATCAAAATTTTAAGCCCTCTGAGATACCACAGGAACAAAATGTCGCTACAAACAGAACTAAACCTCAGATTCAACAGAAAAAGGTATCTAGAAAGAAGAAAGCAAAGGGAAAGAGAAGAAAGGGTGTGAAAAATAAAGGGGGGCCAACAAAGCAATGGAGACCTAAAGAGAAAATGGAAGCTTCACATGGAAAGGAGGAAATTTTTATTAAGGTCGCTTTCTCATAAGACATGCTTCATCCTCAAATCCAAGATCTATGTGACAAGGAAGTAATTTGTAAGTTTTGGAATTTAACTTTTCCTTTGAATGACTTAAAGGAATTAGTCTATGAAGATTGGGAAGGTGTAGAAAAAGTTTTCTGTTTGGATTCGGAACAGGGTATTTTTGCTGTCATTTTTTATAGTAAAAAAAGAAAGGATTCTATTTTTAGAATAAAATCATGGACCTATCAAGGGGCAGGTCTAAGCATGCAACCCTAGCTTCCAAATTTTAAACCGGTTTTTGCATCTTTCAAATATGTTCCTTTTTGGTTTCAAATGCCATCTCTCCCATTAGAATATAGAGAACCGAGGATCATTGAATCAATAACTAATCAAATTGGAATCTTTCTCATGCATGATAAAGATTTCTTTAAAGATCCTTCAAAACCTATTAGGACATGTGTTCTAATGGATGTAGAAAAAAAAATTCCAAAGCAAATCTTTCTTTTTTTTGTATTTGGAAACTGCTATCAAAGAATTGTGATTGAATATGTAGAATCAGTTTTTCTAAATTGTCATACAGAGGGTCATTCCCACACCCAATGCCCTTCTATAAATTCACCTACTCAAGGAGCATTAGGAGGTATATTGGTATTATGGAACCCTAAATTAGTCCAAGTTAAATCTCATAAAAATCAGCCCTCAAGGCAGCTAGTAGAAGTAACAAAATTCAATCTTCATTTATGGCTAATAAATGTGTATGGGCCTACTTCCACAATAGATAAGAAAAATTTATGGGATGAAATATCTAGAAATATTGATGAAATTCATAATGACAAGATCATTATTGCAGGATATTTTAATGCAATAAACTCTTTGGAGGAGAAAAGTGGTGGTATTATTCCCCCAACTAGGGTTATGGTTGATTATAATCATTTTATCCTATCAAATGCTCTGAGGGATATTCAACCAGAATCTGGGAAATTCACCTGGACTAATAGAAAAAAGGGTTTTTTGCAAATAGTTGAGAGGCTAGATAGATTTTTGGTTTCTTCCAACTGGTTTACTTCCCCACACAAGCTAAAATCTGATATTTTTCCATATCCGGAGTCTGATCACTATGCAATTTGTTTAGGTATATCAGACATAACTATTTCAAGGGTTAAATCGTCCTTCAAGTTTGAGAGTATGTGGTTTAGGCACCCCCAATTTTTAGATTTATTAAAGCAATGGTGGGAGAATGCTCCATATGAGGAGGGATCTAAAAAAAAACAATTTTACAAAAAAATGGTTCATGTAAAACATCAAATAAAGTCTTGGAATAAGCAAGTTTTTAAGAATATCTTCCAACAGAAAGACTCAGTATTTAAAGAGCTTACAACCCTGCATGAGTGCATAATTAAAAATGGGCTAGATGCAGATTTATATGAAAAACAGAGGTCATTACAGGCAGAATGGGAAAAATTATGTGCAAGGGAAGAGTCTTATTGGAGACAAAAATCTAGGGAGTTATGGTTAAGAGAGGGAGATCATAACACAAAAAAAATTCATGCTTCTGTACATATCAAGAAGGCTGCAAATTCAATTCATTCAATTCAGGAAATAGCCACAGGAAATTAGTTAACAAAGGAAGAGGATATCAATAATGAAGGCATTAAATTCTTTTCAGAACTTCTCTCAACTCCACAAACTTTTGATGCAAATAAGGCCAATAATGAAAAGGATCTTCTCACCACAATTCCTCATTTGGTCACTAATGATGATAATAACCAATTGATGAGACCATTTACTATAGAGGAGTTGAGATATGTAGTCTTCTCATTAGCACTAGAAAAAGCTCCTAGCCTAGATGGTTACACGACTTTATTTTTTCAGAAATGTTGGGACTTCATATGCTTTGAACTGTTATGGGCACTTGAAGAGTCCAAAAGAATAGGAATTATGCTCAAACAATTTAATGTTACCAATATAGCCATTCTTCCCAAAGTTAAAGATCCTAAAACATTTGCAAAATTTAGGCCTATTTCTTTATGTAATACAGTTTATAAAAATTTTACAAAAGCAATTTATCTGAGACTACAACCTCTCATTCCTAAAATTATTTCTCCTAAACAAGGAGGTTTTGTTCCAGGAAGGGAGACTCATGAAGGAGCAATAATTGCACATGAAGTTTTGCATTCAATAGTCACATGAAAACTTTCAGCGTTCATTGTTAAATTAGACATGATGAAGGCTTATGATAAAGTAAATTAGGAGTTCTTAAATATGGTCTTATCAAAATTTTGTTTTTCTTCACAATGGAAGAGATGGATAAGGTCATGTCTTTCTGGGGCTAAATTTTATGTAATAATAAATGGGAGTCCAGTGGGTTTTTTAGTTCTACACAAGGTGTACGACAGGGTGATCCTCTTTCTTCGTTTCTTTTCATAATTATGGCTGAGACATTAAGTAGATTCATTCTCTTGAGACATAATCAAAATCTATGGCAAGGTGTGCAAATACCAAATACCCCAATTTCAGTAACGCATCATCTTTTTGCGGATGATACCTTATTATTTAATAAGTCTTTGGTAGTGGAAGCACAACAGGTAAAAGAGGTTTTGGACAAATATTCATCAGCTTCTGGGAAGAAAATAAATGTTGCTAAGTCAAAATTTTATGTTCTAAACACCTTTGAAGATTTGAATAGGTCAATTGTTAAGGTATTAGGTTTTCAAGAGGCAGAACTGCCCTGTTCATATTTGGGTATTCCCTTTTTTAAAGGATCAAACAAAGTTTTTTATTGGGATAAGATCATAGATAGAATAAAATCAAGAATTCTTGCTTGGAAAGCCAGGTGGTTATCATTAGCAGGCATAATTCTCTTGATAAAATAAGTTTTATCATCTATCCCCAATTATTTTTTATCAGTTCTTAAAGCACCAGCCTCTGTTATTTTAGAAATTGAAAAAATAATAGCTTTCTTATGGAAAGGAAATATTGATGAAAAGAAAAAGATTCCTTTAATCTCCTTAGAAGGATTGGCAAAAGGGAAAAATCAAGGTGGGGCAAAGGTTCAAAATCTCACTTGGAGAAATAAAGCTTTTGGGGAAAAACTTGCATGGAAGATGTATACAAATCCTGATGCTAAATGGGTAAAAATATTGTACTCAAAGTACCTTGATAGTGCAAATCCAACCATAATTTTTACAGTTGCAGACCCCCCAAAGGGTTCTGCAATTTGGAATTTTATCATAAACAACCGAAATATTATTACAGGATATTCTTCTTGGGAAATAAATGATGGAAGAAGCATCAATTTTTGGACAGATTCTTGGTTAGGTAAACCTCCTTTGGTATTCAATCAGGATTTGTAAGAAATAAGATTATTTAGTCTCAAGCCTGGGGTGAAATTATTTTAGATTATGTTCAGTCTTCAAATCCAATATCGGGAAAAGTAACTTGGAAATTACCACCAACTTCCTTGTTAAATCAGCAATTGGTATTATTTAATAATAGTTTAAATGAAAGAACAGTTTACTTGTCTCCAAAGGAAGATATAATAATATGGTCAGCCTCTAAGGAAGGTTCATATTCAGTTAAGGAAGGTTATGCAGTTTTAGAAAACTCAAAATACTCCACTGAACCTCAGCATGCCTACAATTTTTTTTGGAATAATAAAGTCCTTCCAAAGGCTGGTGACTTTGCATGGCTCACTTTACAAAAAAAAAAAATTGACTAGTGATCGACTAGTTAAATTGAGAATTGTTGACCCTTTCAAATGTCTGTTATGTGACCTAGAATTTGACACAGTAAATCATTTGTTTGTACAATGCAGTGTGGCTAATCAATTCTAGAACTTCATTAAAAGCAAACTACAAATATCTTTCCCTTTTCCAAATACAATTTGGGACTTATTCCATGCCTGGCCGGTTCTATACCGATCCTCTTTTTTTGCATGCATATGGATCATTATTCCACCACTTGTAATTTGGAATATTTGGTGGAAACGGAACATGAGGATCTTCAGGATAATTAAATCACCAGTTGAAATGATTATGATCAAAATAGTGAAAGCTATTTCAGAGGGTGTCAATACATGTGTTTAAAGAGATAAATTCATAAATTCTTCCTTCACAAATTGGGATAGTTTAATCATAAAAAAATGGAAGCTCATTAAATTTCCATTTGATGGTAGTCTTCTTAAAAAACATATTACAAAGGTAGACAAAGCTTCAGTAAAATGGGCCCCTCCTCAAAAGGGTTTTGTGAAATTAAACTTTGATGGAGCCTCTAAAGGAAATCCAGGTCTTTCAGGTGCAGGAATTTGTTTTAGAAATGAAGCAGGGGAAGTATTGGTAGAATACTCTTTTCATTTGAATAATGGTACAAATAATTATGTTGAAGCACAAGCATTATTACGTGGCATGGAGTTAGTGACTCAGTGGGGTTTTCCAAATTTGCACATTGAAGGGGATTCACTAATTATCATTAATGCACTTAGGGTGAGGAGAATTCAAAATTGGAATCTTCAATATGTGCTTAACAAAGTATGGTCGCTATTAGATAAATTGGAAAGGTCGATCATCTCTCATACTTATTGTGAAGGAAATAAAGTAGCAGATTTCTTAGCGGTGTTGGGTAGCGAACAAGCTGATTTAACAGAATCAGACATTCCAATAGAGATAGAGGCATACCCAAGGTTGCTTGACTTAGTCAATCAAGATATACGAGGCATTTAATTTTAAAGCACATTTGTTTTGTATTCAAATGTTCCTTCAAGTCTTCATGCATCATTTCAATCGTCATACTGTTGCATCACCTGTTATTATGATTTGGTACTTCTAATGTTGTTGATGATTAGTGTGCAGGATTTCATATTGACTCACACATTCTAGTCATATGATAGCATGTGTGGTTTCAGGATGTCATGTTGTATTGTGACATTCGAAGTACTCATTTTGCACATCTGATATGAAAATTTTGAAATTTGGTCAGGGCATCTCATATGTGTTACATTGAAAATCCTGTCAGATCGTATATCTTATGTGTTGCATTGTAAATCTTGTAAGGACAACACAGATGGAATTTTTCCAAAAAAAAAGCATGAAAAGTGACACTGCTAAAAGCTTCTGTCAGTTTAAATGGTTGTTTATCAACGATAATTTACTTCTATTTTTAGAAGGTAACCATATTGAATTGTCGCTAGTACATTGGCGGCATTGTTTAGTACAAAGTTGGCATCGTAACTTGAAAGCTGGCAACCAATTTAAAGAGTTGGATAACTTTCATTCATGTTATCCTTACAAGGTGTGATCTCCAATAATTCTTTCGCTGGAATAAGCATGTGAAATTTGGTTATAAACTTGTTGCTTTGTTCAATTGCAACATACAACTCTTGGTTTATAGTGTTCATTTTGGTCTATGGAGAATTTGGGTTTATGGAGTTATCATAATTTAGAGTGCAAAATTACAGAGTGCCAGTCAAGGTAAAACCATGGGAGGAACCCTTCTCTACTTGCATTGACAAAGATGAGCTGCAAAAGGTATTTAAGGTGAAGAGAAAATCTGTTTTAAATTGCATCAAAGTCATAATTGAAGAGGACATTCTACACACAAAACTGCAAAGGTTAATTTTCCCTGCTAATTTACTCTCCATTTTCTTATCCAATATACTGGATTTGGTTCAAAATTTTGATGTTTTGAGGAACATTGCTAACAAGTTTGTTGCTAGTATATACTTGGAAGATGATGCTTTGCTTCACAGCGTACAACAATATGACTTTACCATGGGTGAAGGCTTGATTGGTGGTCTATTTCCAAGACACGTCATGTATTACAAGAAGAGGTATGCAAAAATCTTTCAAGGAATGTTGTTATCAACAATGCATGATACCTCAGTTCATTTATATCAAGCTCTCAACAAGTATAAATATGTTGTTTCAATGGAGGAGATTGATAATTTTAAACGAAAGTACCATGCAATTTCCTTCTTGAGAAGTGATACTTGTGTTCATGATTTGCAACTTTCAGCCTCTCCACAAGCTACAAAAAGAAAATTTTGTTATCATTATATACTAGACATCAACAAAATAATTCCTTCTTATGATCATCAGCGTCAAGAAAAGCATGTGGAAACAAAAGAAAGCTCAGTGAATGGATTTCAAAGAGCAGGAAATAAATCAACATCTTTCTAATTTTGGTCTTTATCCAGCCTAGTAGTTTTTTTGGTAGGGGACTATATATGTGTAATAGGCTTGGCTTTTGTAATAAGTTATAAAGGGGTGTATGTAGTTTGTACATTCTGATAGGGTGTTTTTTGAGTCCTTGTTTTGGGCATGAATTGGGAATGATCTTATGTAATGTATCACTCAGATATTCAGTCCACAGGTGAAATTGTAAAGTTTCAAAGAAGTCCTATGTTTTTTTAGTAGTTTGTATTGGGCAGGAAATGGGATTGTATTAGTCTATTGTAACAGTCATTTTGACTGTGTTGGTCCAATTGTCGAACTGTAAAAGTCAGTTACTTGGACTATAACTGGGGGTTTGCTCCTGGTTCTTTCCCGCTAGTATGTCTGCCTGAACCAGGATTTTGTATAAAATATATATTTTAATATTAATAAAATTATAGCGGCTTGCCACATTTGAAAAAAAATAAAAAAATGATGCTATTATTATGGATGGGTGAGTTTATGTTGATTTGTTGTTGTTGAATTTTTAGAATATGATAATGTTTTTTAATTTATTTTTGTTAGATTATTTGAGGATGTTTTTTGATATTTTGGAATATCTAAATGTTTTTAGACTTTATGAAATATTTGAGGCTATTTTTGGATATTTAGGAATATCTTTTTTTTTTGGATTTTTGGAATATTTGAAAGTTTTTCAGATTTTTGGAATATTTGAATGATTTTTAAACATATTTATGAATATCAATTGTTTTTGGATTTTTAGAATATCTATTGTTTTTTTTTATTTGGAATATTTGAATATTATTGAATTTTTGGAATATTTGGATGTTTCTAGATTTTTGGAATATTTGGATGCTTTTTTTTATTTTTGGTTTAAAGTAATATAAAGATCCAATTTGATTACTAGGTTTAAGAAAATGTCCCTAATTGGTCGTACGATCCTTTTAAAATGGACAGAGTGTAATTATTTTATTATGATACTAGATGCGTTGGATAATGTTAGATATTAGTAAATTACCAAGCCATGCTAGGTGTGTTAGTGAAAACATGATAGATAAGTGGATATGGATGGAATCCAGAGTTTATTATAGATGGAAATGGAAAATAAATGATAGATGGTAGATGATGATCACTACCCATGGTGCCTATTTTCTAGGTTTTCACCATGGTACTTGTCTAAAGTGCCACCAAAGTGGTTTTCACTACAGGATGGTTTTTTTATCTTTACTATTTTTCTAAAAAAATTTGGATTTTGATACACATAGCACTCATTTTCTAGGTTTTCACCATGGTACTTACCAAATGCACCACAAAATTCGTTTTCACCATTGGAAAGATTATTTTTCTTTACTTTTTTGGTATAATTTTGGGTTAAAACATGGAATTGCTTAAGGTGAGTGTTGTTGATGGGCTCTTGTAAGGGCTCACCTTTAGGTGTTTCCAGTTGATATGATCATAAGCCATATAGCACTTTGATTACAAATGGTCCCAACCAATTTAGTTCAAATTTTCCTTTGTTGTCTTGATCTAGTTGAGTCTTCTAATTTTTCTTAAGCACTAGATCACCTAATTGAAAGTTTCAATTCTTGATCCTTTTTTATAACTACAACAAAGACAATTTTTGTAGGCTATAAATGATTTAGTATAATGATATTTCATTCATTTAACAATTCTATCTCATGTAATCTAGATACTTGTTATTCTTCATCATTGATAAGATATTGCTATGATACCCTCAAAGAAGGAAGTTTCACCTCTATAGGCAAGATTACTTTGTTTCCACATGCTATGGAATATGCTGTAGAATTCATGGGTGTTCAAATACTAGTACAATAAGCCCATAATGCTAGATTAAGTTGAAGATGCTAGTCATGGCCAATATCATTCATAATATTCTTTAAGATCTTTACGATGGTTTTTTTTTTGATTAATTAAGAAGGGAAGGGCCCTGATCCCATGGTTACATAGCCAAAACAACAAAAAGGAAAATAGGATGGGAAGAATAGTACCATCCATCACCAAAACATAGCAGCAAACTTAAAATAGAAACCAAGGTGGCTTGTAGGCCGAGTATCCAAAATTGTAACCACATAACCATAATAAGCTTAAAATAAAAAATAGAATACCCCTACTAATCCATCTAATAATACGTAGACCATTAATAAGGTCAACCAAAGTCTAGCAAGAGCTTAACCATAACAAAGCTATAATATAATAGCAGTTTGGGATTATAAAGCAAAGAGCCAAAAAATTTAAAGCAACCATACACAACAAAGAGAAAAAATGCCATTACTTGGCATTGGCTATCAAGTCCCAGTATTCATCAATTTGGGAGACAAACTCCCTCCAATTAGGTCCCTCTTCTTCTACCTGGTCCTTCTTGTCTTCATTCTTCCCCATCTTCTTGAGAATCTTCCTTATCTTAGTTTGACCCAAAACAACACCCACCATGACCCTCTGCATGAGACCAATGGTAACCTTCATCAATGTGATGATAGCTTTCTCCATATCATCTATCTAGACCTGTATATAAGTAATCCTACTTTTAATAAAATTAGTGTTAGAATCATCAAGAGAATTAGTGGCAATGACATTGTTCTCAGTTTCAGTGGCTTTCAACATATCAACCCTATGCTCCTCTTCCCTTCTAGTATCTTCCTCCTCCTTATCTTCTTCCTCCTCCTCCATGTCTTCCTCTCCCATATCATATGCACTCTCTTTGAAATACATTTCCTCACTATCATCATCCACTTGTGGCTCAAACTCTTCAACCACCAATTGTTCTTCCTCTTCTTGGACAATGGCCTTCTATTTACCCTTTTTTTCTAGAAAGGTAACCTTAGCAAGTCACACCAATCTTTGGCCTCCACTAAACAAACCTGAATTCCATTCCTCCAAAAAATCCCTTTGATTCCCCTCTTTGTCTTCATTTATGGTGATGACGACACTCTATTTTTTTTAGGCCAGTTTTCAAATTCTTGGCCCTCGGAGGTTCAAGGAGCAGCGGAAAGTGTTTCCACTTCTCTAGGGTGGCCTTTACCAACTCAACCTCAAAGGAATTTTTCACAAGATCCGTCTTACCCATAGGTGTCGAGGGTATGGAAATTCTAGCAGCAGAGGTGGAGACATTAATAGGGGAATTCACCTTGGGGTCAATAATCTAGGGTAGAGGCCTAGGCTTAGGCTTCAAATTGGGATTAACAACAACCATGGGTTCTTCATCCTCCACAACATTTTGATTCAGGATATATAGCCTAGCAGCCAGAGGGTTGTTGTGGGGGTTATTAGCTAAGGCATACTTGTAGAGGGAAATCATGAGGCCTTGGTGCAATGGGGGGTTCACACCATTTTCAATATTTTAGTGCAATGAGGAAAGCAGGTAAAAAGGTAGGTTAATGTGTTCATTATGACAAATGTGGTTAAGAAGGGGAAAGTGATAAGCATGGATAGTCATATATCTTCCCTCTAATGTAAAATATCTCATAACAAACATACTCACCAGAGCAAAAGGTGGAAAAATTTCAAGCTGAGCCTACCTGTTTTGAAACCATGTGAGTTTCTCACCATCATGGAGGAAATTTTCCACAAATTCTTGATAATCTTCTCCACTCTTCTTGACAACCTTTCTTCATTGGTTCTCTAGACACGTTTCCTTCACAATGAGCTGAGTAGTGACCTCAAATTTCATTGCCCCAATAGCCATCTACCTCTTCCTCCAAGAGTTAGTGAATTTAGTCGTGAGAATCTCATTATACCTAATGTAGGAGCATCCTTGGTTCTTTGCAATCCTACATCAACCAAAAATATTTTCATTTCAGTTTTGTTCTTGTTTAGTTCAAATTGACAGATTTAGCATTTCATCATATTTTTCTCACCAGACCCTACAGATCCATGTTTTCATCGTGGATATGTTCATTTTCCCTTATTCCAAGATTTCAAAATGATTGGATCTTTTTCTGGAAAGTTATCACTTTCAAATTAAGTGGCAATTCTAGAACTAGAGCACTAGAGCAGTTTCAAGCCTAACAGATAGTTTTGTCTCTTGTGGGTCCTTGCAGTGTCCCCGACCTTAATCTTGGCCCGCACTTCATCCTATGCACCTGCCGAGGAGAAATTAAAATTTAAGGCCGACCCATTTTACACACAAGTTATGTTTCCTTCATTAGAGATTGTAATGATCTTTGGTCGAAGCAGAGGATTCTAGATCTTCAGATGTGATATAAATCATTGTAACAAATCATTAGGATAGTTAGTAGATGAACATTGGATTTGATATGTAATATTTCCACTCGTATTAAGGAGCATATAGGAATATTGTATTTTGAGCATGTTGTATTAGGCCTATGAGCCCAATCTGTGAACCTGGATGTTGCCGGCTGATTGTAACTGAAATTTCTAGTAATATGAATGTTTGACTCTGCATTTGCCTCCATATTCCATGTAGCTTCTATTGTGTAACTCTTGTTGCACAGTCCAAACTATTCTCTTTAAGGACCCTCCTACTGTGGCTACACCAAATTGGTATCAGAGCGAGATTCCTTTCATGAGAGATTTTCATAGTTTGCAGCGTCCTGTTGAAGATTTGTTGTGGGGTGGTAGAGTAAGGATCCAACCTGCAGCTGCAGAGGACTTGTGTAAAGATGGTGGGAAGAAGAAATGGTAGAGGAAATGGAGCGCGTGGAAATGTAGACCCAGCTATAATGGATATGTTGAGAGGAATTGCTACTAGATTAGAAGCAGTCGAAATGGCCTAGAGGAGAGGTCGACCAGTTGATGATGTGAGTGATGAAGAGGTAGAAGAATAGGAATAAGGGGAAAGAGAAAATCAACCTGGCCTTGATCAGGGAGAAGAGAGGTTCATAAGAGCCCTAACCAGAGTAAATACTAAACCACATTTTAATCCATTGGATTATAGTGGTAAGTTGGATTCAGATGAATTGCTTGATTGGATAATGGAGATGGAGAAGTATTTTGATTTTGAAGGTACCGCCTAAGACAAGAAGGTGAAATTTTCTTGTACAAGGTTCAAAGGAAATGCATCCCTTTGGTGGGAACATTTGCAGATAGATAGGTAAAGAAGAGAAAGGAGCAGATAAAATCATGGGATCAGATGGTGAATAAGTTAAAGACAAAGTTTATGCCCACATACTATCAGATCAATTTTTTTTTAAAGTTGTAGAATTTGAAGCAGAAGGACTCAAGTGTGACAGAGTATACTGAGGAGTTCTACAAGTTGAATATTAGATCCAAACATTTAGAGGATGAGATCGAGTAAGTAGCCAGATATGTGAATGGCTTGAAGCCATATATATAGGATGAGATCAGTTTGATCAAGTTATTGAGTGTGGAAGAGGCATATCAATGTTCCCTGAAAGAAGAAGAGAAGCTGAATAAAAGACATGAATAGAGATAGAGAGGAAGAGGTGGAAGATTTCAAAGAGGAAGAACTTTTATCAGAGGAGGAAGAGGATATTTTACAGATCAGAATAAAGATAAGGAAGTAGTAAGAATGATAATTTTTACTATAGAGATGATGGAAACTCTTACTGGAGAGGAGGATATGCTGGTTACCAGAATGAGGGTTCTAAAAAAGATGATAGAGGACAGGAGAAAAGAGTATTCAGGGGAACTTGTTTTAAGTGTGGTGGAGAATGACATGGAGCATTTGAATGTAATCAGGGAGAGACAAGCAGAAAGACAGAGAACAATAGAAGAACATCCTTTGTTGAGGAGGATCATGTCGGATCATCTAATAAACCAGAAGAGGGAGAAGTGTTGGTGAACATAAGAGTATTGTGTCAAAGTGAGATGGAGCAAGAACCATTGTAGAGAGAATTTGTTTTTCCGACCAGATGCAAGGTCGCTAGTAAATGTTGCAGAGTGATTGTTGACAGTGGAAGCTCCAAGAACTTGGTTTTTGAAGAAATGGTGACCAAATTGAAGCTAGAAATGTTGAAACACCCGAAGCCCTATCAGATAGCATGGATTCAAGGTGAGCATAAGACACTGGTAAGTGAACAATGTTTGGTGAAATTGAAGATAGGAAATTATCCTGATGAAGTTTTGTGTGATATCATGCCTATGGATGTATGCCATGTTTTGTTGGGAAGGCCTTGGTAGTATGATATATAGGCTATTCATGATGGAAAGAAGAACACATTTACCATTGTTGCTAATGGGATGAAGTAGACTTTGTTTCCATTGGAGGATGTTCCTAAAGTTTAGGTCTTTATGAATGCTAGAATTTCTTTTTTGATGGAAGGAGATTTCTAGATGGACTGATACATGAGAACATGTGCTATGCCTTGGTTCCTAAGAAGGCTGAAGACTTGAAGCATGTAGAAGAACAACTGGAGGAGATAAAGGAGTTGTTGGTAGAATATCAAGATATCATTTCAAATAATGTACCTAATGGATTGCCACCTGTGAGGAGTATTAGTCATTGCATGGATCTGATTACTAGAGCTAGTTTACCTAATAAAGTAGCACACCAAATGACACCGACAGAGAATGAAGAGTTGAATAGATAAGTGCAAGAGTTGTTGAGGAAGAGTTTGATCAAAGAGATCTTAAGTCCTTGTGTAGTACCTGCTATGCTAGCACCTAAGAAGGATGGAGAATGGAGGATGTGTATAGACTCTAGAGCCATAAACAAAATCATAGTGAAGTATGGATTTCCTTTTCCCTGGATGGATGACATTATGGATTGTTTGAGTGGAGCTAAATAATTTACAAAGATAGTTTTGAAGAGTGGATATCATCATATTAGAGTCAGAGAAGGGGATGAGTGGAAGACAACATTCAAGACAAATGAAGGATTGTATGAGTGGTTGGTGATTCCTTTTGGACTAAAAAATGCACCAAGTACTTTCATGAGGCTGATGAATGAGGTATTGAAGAAATTCTTGGGTAAGTTTGTGATTGTCTATTTGGATGACATCTTGATTTTCAGTAAGACTAGATAGGAACATTTGTTGCATATAAGACAAGTTTTATAGAGGTTGAGAGAAGAGCAGTTGTTGATAAACATTAAGAAGTGTAGTTTCATGAAGGAAGAATTGGTATATCTCGGATAATTTGTGATATTTGCAGATGGATTGGAGATGGATCCTAAGAAGGTAAGAGAAATTTTTGAATGGCCTACACCAAAAAGCATTGGAGAGGTAAGATAATTTCATGGATTGGCTAGTATCTACTGGAAGTTCATTAGGAATTTCAATTCTATTTGTAGTCCTATGACAAAAACAATGAGAGGGGATAGGAAAGATTTTAGGTGGATGTCTGGAGTAGACCATATTTTTGAGTTGTTGAAATAGAAGGTGACTGAGTAGCCTATGTTGGATTTCCCAAACTTTAGTAAGGTATTTCAGGTAGACTATGATGCAAGTGGAAATGCAATTGGAGTAGTATTAAGTCAAGAAGGAAGACTAGTAGCTTATTTTAGTGAGAAATTGAATGATGCTAGGAGAAGGTATTCAGTGTATGACCAGGAGTTTTATGCCATAGTTCAAGCCTTGAAGAAGTGGAGACATTACTTGTTTCCTAAGGAGTTTGTGTTGTATACAAATAATTAGGAATTGCAGTATTTGAACAGTCAAGGTAAGTTGAATCAAAGACACATGAGATGGGTGGAATTCTTGTAGATTTATACTTTTGTTTTGAAACATAGGAGTGGAAATTCAAATAGAGTTGTTGATGCTTTGATTAGGAGAAGGAATTTACTGGCAGAGATGAGAGTGGAGGCATTAGGATTTAATGAATTGAAGAACTTGTATGAGGAAGACCTGGATTTTGCAGAACCTTGGAGAGCTTGTAAAGAACCAGTCTTGGAGGATAGGAGTCAATGGTTGGATTATTTCATTTAGGAGGATATGTTGTTAAGAGGGAATTAGTTGTGTATACCCCAAAGTTCAATGAGGGATATCTTGGTGAAAGAAAAACATAGTGAAGGATTGGTAGGACACTTTGGAATTGATAAGACAGTAGCATTGGTAGGTGAGAATTACTTTTGGCCACATATTCATAAGGATGTTAGGAAAATTGTGCAAAGTTGTAGAGTTTGTCAAGTTGCAAAAGGAAGTAGTCAGAATGTTGGATTGTATAAGCCTTTGATAGTTCCGGAGAGACCTTGGGAGGACATCAGCATGGATTTCATACTTGGCTTGCCAAAGAAACAAAGAGGTAATGATTCTATATTTGTGGTGGTGGATAGATTTTCTAAAATGGCACATTTCATACCTTGTAAGAAGACAACAGATGTAGTACATGTAGCAGAATTTTTTTCAAGGAAGTGGTCAGATTGCATAGATTACCTAGAAGTATTGTTTCAAACAAAGATACAAAGTTTGTTGGTTACTTTTGGAGGAAACTTTGGAAGAAGTTAAAGACAGATTTAAAGTTCAATTCTAATTTTCACCCATAGATTGATGGAAAGAAAGAGGTAGTAAATAGGAGTTTGGGTAATTTGCTAAGATGTTTGGTTGGGGAGAAAACCAGAAGTTGGGATTTAGTCCTTGCACAAGCAAAGTTTGCTTACAATAATTCAGTGAATAGGAGTACCAGAAAGACACCTTTTGAGATTGTTATTGGAGTTCATCCTAGAGGTATATAAGAGTTGCGAGACATCAGTAAGGATGATAAAAGGATTGTAGAAGCGGATGAATTTGTAGAACATATGAAGAAAGTGCATACTCAAGTAAAGCAGCAATTGGAAGATATGAACTAGAAGTATAAGGAGCGAGCAGATGAAAAGAGGAGACATAAGAAGTTCGAAGTTGGAGATGAAGTGATGGTGTATTTGAGGAAGGAAATATTTCGAGTTGGCACATACAATAAGCTCAAGATGAGGAAGTTTGGACCCTATAAGATTTTGAAGAAATTTGATTCAAGAAATGTATATGAAGTAGAGTTACTGGATAGCATTGGTATATCACCTATATTCAACATTACGGATCTACATTAGTACCATGAAGTAGAATTTAGTGAAGACAATAAAGAAAAATTGGACAAACAGTTTCCTAAACAACAATCATATTAGATAGAAGAGATTTTGGATATCAAAGATGGGAGGAAAATGAGTGGAAGACAGTACAAAGAATATCTTGTGAAGTGGAAAGGCAGACCAGTGGAGGATTCTTCTTGGATCTCTCAGGATGAGGTAGACTGTAATGGTTTTCCTTTAGCCCCAGGATAGTGAGAGACTCACTTTTCAAATAACCTCGAATGTCTGATGGAGGAGCATCCTTGGTTCTTTGCAATCCTACATCAACCAAAAAAAAATTCATTTCAGTTTTGTTCTCATTCAGTTGAAATTGGCAGATTCAACATTTCATCATTTTTTTCTCACCAGACCCTGTGGATCTATGTTTTCATCGTGGACATGTTCATTTTCCATTATTCCAAGATTTCAGAAAGATTAGATATTTTTCTAGCAAGTTATTGCTTCTGGATTAAGTGACAGTTCTAGAACAAGAGCACCAGAGCAGTTTCGAGCCTAACAACTAGTTTTGTCTCTTGTGGATCCTTCCTGTAACTTGCAGATCCTTGTAGTGTCCCCTACCTTAATTTTGGCCCACACTTCATCCTATGCTCCTGCTGAGGAGAAATTCAAATTTAAGCCTGACCTATTTTACGCACACATTATGTTTCCTTCATCGAAGATTGTAATGATCAGGCTTGTGAGCCCAATCTGTGAACCCAGATGTTGCTAGCTGATTGTAACTGAAATTTTTGGTAATATGAATGTTTGAATCTACATTTTCCTCCATATTTCATGTGGCTTCTATTGTGTAACTCTTGTTGCATGGTCCAAACTGTTCTCTTTGAGGACCCTCCTACTGTGGCTGCACCAATACCCTTTGATAGCCTCAAAGAATGAGACCATTCCCACCCTACTAAATAGCCTCCATAGATATGCATTTTGCTTAAGAGCCGAACAATTTGGAGGTTTGGTTCATTTTCTTGGCCCTCCCATTTCTTATCTCTGTAAAATTTTAGAGTTATTCTTCTACAACCCCATCCTCATACTACCGCAAGACCCAAAAACCAAAATAACCTTGTATAGCACACAACAACAAATTTTTTGATGATGATCTCTTTTAGAAATAAATTTTGAGAATTGACTTAAAGAAGAGACCTTTAACACATTTCCTAGGGCTGAAATATCATTATTGCCTTTATTGATAATAAATGAGTTCAGATGTTTCATAGCAAGATGATCCTTAATTAAGAGGTGGGATTTGACATTAGGCACATTGATACTTTATGATATGGCACAATCCTTAGCAATGAAATAAACCATGTGATTCTGGGTTTTCTTGGGAATGATATAAAAATTAAATTTTGCACCTTGGGATATCTTCTTACTCCTTATCGTATCAAGATTGCCATCATTAATATGTGAGCCCATTTTAACATGAGATCTCTTAGTCCCCTATATTAATCCCTTATACCAAATTTATAAGTTCTAAACATTAACATATTTGTCTTTAAGCACTTTATCTTTTATTGCCGAAGGAAATTGGTTCAACTCCCATCAATTGCACGTATTACACTTGAGTGCCTCGTTGGCCTTATAGTCAATAGAAAGATTGCCTTCCTTGAACACATGTTGGATACATTAGTGTGTAAAGAATTTTATTAGATTCTTACAGTTGTAAATAATATCCTTTAGTTCCCAAGGAACTACAACACCACCTTTCAAGATGTCAACTATTAATTTGGAGTCTCCTTCTAGTATGACCATCTGAAAACCAAGGACTCTTAGCGTCTTTATTCCTCCCCACACTATCATTACCTTGGCTTTGTTGTTGGTGAAAATACCCAATTTTGTCCCATATCCCACTATGCAATCTCCAAGGTGATTTCTTAGCAAACCCCCTGCCCAACAATGCCAAAATTACCTTTTGAGCACCCATCGAAGTTGCATTTGATTCAATCTCTCTTAAGAGGAGTCCACACAATTGACTTCCTAGCAAAAATTGTAGATCAATTGAGATTGATAATATCGATCAATTGAGATTGATAATATCCTTCTTTATTCCTCAAATCTGCTTGATTCTTAATTCTTTATAAGTTAGTCAGACTTTTGAATAGTTATACCCTCCAACTTCCACATTTCACTGTATCTTGGCCTTTATAGATATACATAGCTCATAGTTGTTTCTCTCAGTTTCCATAAAATCCCTATTGTTCCTTTCCTTCTAGATTCCCCATGTTATGAAAGGAGGGGCTTGATTCCAGAAGTCCATTATAATCTTATGGGAGTAAGGACAATTAGATCAGCTTTCAATAAATGATTTCATGGTAGGGGGAACACCCAATCCATGAGTAGAAAAGGGAGGAAAAAGGACCACACTTACCTTGAGTACAAACAGTGGAAGAATAAATGCATTATAGACTCTTCTTCTTGCTTACATAGGATCATACATATGTTAACTAACTAAAACCCCCTCCTTACAAGATTATCCATAGTTAAGATTCTTCCATGTGAGGTTGCCCACAAGAAACAGTTAATTTTTGGAGTAAGGTTTTTTATCCACAACTTGTCCCAATGAAGATCTCTACAATAATTAAGAGGTTTCTCCAATTCCTATTAAGCATTTTTGAATGAGAAGTATCTGGAGGGGTTCTTAATCCACAAATATTCATCTTTACTATCTTTAGAGAACCAAGTCACCTCACTATTGATGTTGTATAGCCTTTGCACCATAGGCTCCCAATTAAGTTTTCTTTGACCTCTCAAGTCGGAACTCCTTAGCATTCTATTAAATTCCATTCATTTTTGGTTCATCAGTCTCCCAATTAATGTAATTTTCCACTTTTTTGCCATAAATTCTACTCAGACTCTATTTCAGGGGTTGAAACCATCTAAGAGAGAGGGGGCTCAACAACCCAAGGGTCCTTTTAGAAATCAATATCCTTCCCATTGCCAATACGCTTTCTCACACCCAATTTCAACATAATTTTGGTTTTGATAAGGTGGTTCCAAAAAATGGATCCATAAGGTAGATCTGAGGAAGTAAGGAAAAAACCAAGATCTCTGTTCTTAAGATATTTTTCTTGGAAGATCTTAACCCAATCCTTAGCCCCCTCCAAAAGACTCCAACCCATCTTGGCAGTGAGAGCTATGTTGAAGAGTTTAATTCTTCTTATCCCCTGTCCACCAACATTTTTAGGGGTGCACACTTTCTCCCAACCAACCAATGCCAATCTATTTTTCTCTTCCATTCCAAACCATATGACTATTCTCTATATTTGTTCAAATTTTTCCACAATAAAGGCCAGGATTTTAAAGAGAGACAAAAAGTAGACCATGATGTTCTAGAGAGAAGCTTTTAGTAATTGTATCTTCCTAGCTAGGCTTAGAAGTTTACCTTTCCAACTAGCCAACTTTTTTTGGACTCTTTCAATTAAGATATTCCAATAATTATTTTGTTGTTTTCTTGAGATCAGAGGGAGCCCAAGGTAAGTAGCAAGAAAAACAACTTCCTGGCAGCCCAAGATCTGTACCGCTCTTTCTTTCACAATTTGATCAACATGGAAGAAGTATAACTTACTCTTATTATAGTTTATATACTGACCTAAGGAAAAAGCATAGTCGTTTAAAATGGATTTCCATTGCCTAGATTCACCAACTAAGGCTTCTCCAAACAATATAGTATCATCAACAAATTGTTGATGAGATTCAAGCAGGAGAGACGAAGCAGCTCTGACTCCTCTCAAAACTTTAGAATCAATGAGCTTTTGAATATTCCTTTTGAGGACCTCAGAAACAATTATAAATAGATAGGGGGAGAGAGGGTCTCCTTGTCTAAGACCCCGACCACATGAGAAGAAACCTTGGGGGACTCCATTCACAAGAACCGAGAACATAGGGTTGGTAACACAGGTAGTGAGCAACTTGAGGAATCTACCATCAAACCCAAATTTCTTAAGAACAACAAAAAGAAACTGCCAAGAGACTTTGTCATAAGCCTTTGATATGTCAATTTTTAGGGCCATCCCTGAGCTTTTACTTAGGTCCATTGAGTGAAGGATTTCATGGGTGGTAATAATAGCATCTAGGATGTTTCTTCCTTGGACAGATCCTTTTTGGTTTGGGGCTATGATTTTACTTAACACAGCTTTTAGTGTGAACACAATTATCTTTGAGAAGATTTTGTACATAGCGTCATAGAGAATAATGGATCTAAAGTCCTTTATGGATGAGGCATCTTCCTCCTTAGGGATAAGGGCTATGAAGGTAGCATTCATTTGACTAAGAAGCCTTCCAGATCTAAAGAAACCTCTAGCTACATTTAGCAAGTTAGTATTTATAATATTACAATAAATCTAAAAAAAATCAAAGGAAACCCATCTGGCCTCTAGGCTTTGTAAGCCCCAAAGAAAAAAATAGTCTATTTAACCTCCTAGAGAGAAACAACTTTAGTCATGTCCTTTAGATCATGCTTAGTAATAACTTTAAGAATCACTTCAAGGATATCACCAAATACTTGATTAGCATCCCTTGAAACATTTTGGAAGGAGGAGAAGAAGTTCACAACTTCCTCAGTAATTTCTCTTTCAGTAGTCACCGTTGTGCCATCTTTCTTAAGCATTCTTATCTTGTTACTACTTTTGTGTTTCATGGTGGATTGGTGGAATAATTTGGTATTTTGGTCTCCTTCAGAAAGCCACTAAACCCAATATTTTTGCTTCCATAAAATCACATCCTATTTGTTGACCTTAAACTATTGAGATCTCATATTATGCTCATGAGTGCAAGTCTCTTCAACCATCAAACTAGCCTCCATTTTGTCCTCCACTTCCTTTAAGTTGTCCCCAATTATTATTTGTGTTTCAAAGATGTTACCAAAGGTTAATTTATTCCATCCTTTCAGTATTTTCTTAATTCTTCTCAAATTTTCCACCAGGCGAAACATGGGGTACCAATCATAGGTTCAACCCTCCAATTTTTAATAAGGGAAGTAAAGTCAGGATGGAGAGTCCACATTAATTCAAATCTAAAGGGGAAAGGACCTTTATTATGATCAACATTTCTCTTTAGCAAGATGGAAATATGGTCTGAACCAGATCTAGGGAAGGAAGAGAGGGAGAGTTGTTTAGAGATATTCCAATTTGAAGAGACAAGAAACCTATCTAGCTTAACTTGAATCATTTGATTACCAAGCCTTCTATTGGACCATGTAAATTTGGAACCCAACAAAGGAACATCAAATAGCCCAGTAGAATTAAAAAAGCTATCCAATTTCATCATACATTTTGAGTAGCCATCTAGCCCCCCAACTTCTCTGAGGGTAAAAGAGGAGAATTGAAGTCACCACCTAGCATCTAGTAGTCATCCAATCTGCTCTATATAACATCATTCAAAAAATCCCATAATTTCATAATGAAGGCTACACCGCCCAAAACCCATAGAAATCACAACAACAGATACCAACACAGAAGATGTGAGACAGAAAAATGACTCACTTTCAATTATTTTTAGAAAATGAAATTACAGATTCAAAGCTTACATGCTACAGCCTCATGGGCTTGATTAATTACAACAAAATCAACTAAGAAAATAAAAATCTACTATTTGGAGCCATAATCTGGACCATCAGGGGCTACCTTTGACAACCCCCACTTAACCCATTTTATTTTCCCCAAGAACCACCCTAGAATGTTCTAGAAAGTACGATTTTCCCCTTTTTGTTTTGGCACCAAAAGTCCCACCATTTGATTTCTAGCCTAGGAAGAAATTTTTAAGAAATTCACTTTTTAGAGGACCAACTTCGTGGGGCCATAACTTTTGATTTGGGTGTCTGATTTTCTATTGTTGCATATCGTTGGAAAGCTCTTGATGAGCTCTATAACACATGAATTGACCATAGGTTAGTTCAGCCACCTTTTGAGCTATTTTGGGGCCTCTAAAGTTTTATATCTGAATTTCAAGTTGCATTGGAGAAATTTCCAGGGATGGAAACTTTAATTTCTCCCAAACTGTGCAGGGTATTGAGGTGATTCTTTCACGATCAAAATTTTTTTTCATCTCTGCTCCTTAGGGTAAATTTTCACGTCCATATGAGCTCATTTAGGCCGACTTACTAAAAATAGTAAGTGCTTATTTTTCACTATTTTTGATGCCTGATAATCTTATATCCCCTAAGTGCCATCATGGGACTCAAAACAACTAAAGAAAATAAAGAAAACACTTTTTTTGGGTGATGCAAGATTTCCCTACACCACTGGATACTCCTACATTAGACATCCAAGGTAATTTGAAAAGTGACCTTATCACTTCCTAGGAGTTAGAGGGAAACCAAGACGATTAACCTCAACCTCAGATAACCATGATGAATCTTCAGTAGGCCTCCCTCTCCATTTCACCAAGTACTTTGCCAATTTCTTGTGCTTCTACCCACACAGCTATCAAGGATTTCTTCTATCTCTCCCTTCTCTGAAGTAGGTGCTGGAATTTTCAACTATTCATTTATCAGACTCTCCTCTATATCACCTTCATGATACTCTGTCAAATCAACAATGTTGAACACAGGGGAAATGTTTATTCCACTAGGAAACTCTACCTCATAGTCATTTCCTGAATCATGCTTCTTCAAGATCTTGCATGGTCCAAAATTCTTCATCTTTAACTTGTTGTATGTACCAACTGGAAATCTTTCCTTTCGCAAATGAACCATGACTTCATATCCTACTTGGAACTCCTTATACCTCTTTTTCTGATTTACTTGAGCCTTATATTGTGAGTTCATCTTATTGATATGTTTATTCACCTCTTCGTGAAAATTCTTTAGGTGCTCAGCAAAATCTTCAGCCTCAACACTACTCTTCTCCCCTTATCCATCTTTCAGTTTAGAAGAAATTCTTGGACTACTCCCATATACAATTTGGAATGGTGATTTACCTATGCTCCTATTGATAGAATTGTTGTAAGCAAATTCCTCTTGTGGTATAATCAAATCTCATCCCTTGGGCTTATCTCCAACTAAGCATCTTAGTAGGTTTCCCAAACTCCTATTCACCACCTATGTTTTTCCATCAGTCTGTGGATGGTGTGCATAACTGAAATTCAAATATGTCTTCAACTTCTTCCATAATGTCCTCTAGAAATAACCAACAAATTTGGTATCTCTGTCTAAAACTATACTCTTTGGTAGACCATGTAGTCTCACCACCTCTCTGAAAAACAACTCTGCAACATGAACATCACTAGTCTTATGACATGGAATGAAATGTGCCATCTTTGAAAATCTATCCACCACCACAAATATGGAATCATGCCCTCTCTATGTCCTTGGCAATCCAAGAACAAAATCCATGCTAATATCCTCCCATGTCCTCTCAAGTACAGGTAATGGCTAATACAATCCAATATTCTGAATTGTTCCTTTCACCATTTGACATACTCTACAACTTTGTACAAATTTCTTCACATCTTGTTGTAACTGTGGCTAATAATAATTCTCACTGACAAGAGCAATGGTATTATCTTGACCAAAATGTCTAGCCAATCCTCTACTATGCTTCTCCTTGATTAGATTTTCTCTCATAGAACTCCTTGGAATACACAATTGGCTTCCTCTAAACAACATCCCATCTTGGATTAAGAAATCCAACCATCTCGTCCTATCCAATGTAACAAGTTCCAAACAAGCCTTCCAAGCTTCCACAAACTTTGGATCTTCTGGATACAAACTCTTGAGTTCATTGAACCCAACAACCTCTACATTCATCTCTATCAAAAAAAAATTCCTTTTGCTTAAGGCATCTGCAACTCTATTTGGCCTT
>VDFB02281492.1:566602521-566647540 GCA_007258455.2 Sequoia sempervirens
ATTTTATTAAAATATCATCTTAAATTAAATTATCGTAAATATCCTCTCAAAACATCACCTTATTAAAAAAAGGGAAACAAATCAGTTAAAAAGGAAATAAACTAAAAAAAAAATTCCAATCAAGATTTGTTTCTATTTTTCTATTTATCCCACATTGCTTTTGAATTTGCCTTCAATTCCACTTTTGCCTATAAAATGAGCCCTCTCATTCTCATTTCAAAAAAGAAGAATCACGAATTTTTACATTAGACTTATGCTACAAATTTGAATTTTATCATTTGAGATTACATTAGTTTGATTATATAAGCATCTTATTTTTAGAGCATATAGTTTAATATTGCATTTTAGCTTAATCTTCATAGTAAATTAATTTGCAAAATAATTCATTTATGGCATTGCATGTAGATTAAGTTTCATTTCAATAAATTAGTTTGGTTTATTACATTTTACAATCATTTAGATTAGTTTTCATTGTTGCATTGCAAGAACAGGATTCATGGAGATTGGCATTCTTGCTTCTCCTCTTTGAATCTCTCGTTCCGAGATTGTATTTGCAGGGGTAACAGGGTTAATCTGAGGGCCACAACATCAATCTCTGCTCTTCTCGGATAGAGAGCTGTGAATTGATTTGCAAGGACTCATTATTGAGTATCCTTGCATGCAAGGATTCACAGAAGTATAACATATTTTCAGTTATACAATAATAAGTAAATTTTACAATATGATGTAGGCACCAACCTATCAAAGACACCAATCCTCAAATGAATATGTAGGCATCAACCTACTGGAGACAACAATCCCCATCAAAAAGAGGCACCAATCCCCTACTGAAACAATACAACAGGTAAAACACTAGTCCTAAAATATAGAAATAAAGTTGGATTTGAAATATAGCTCTAACATGCACCAAAGACACAATAGGAACCATCTCACACTAATAATGACCCTCTGATATTGGTACTCCCTCTTTTCTTCACACTTTTACCACATACCTTCCATTCATTACACTTATGTACAACACATTTATACACCACACACATAATGCATTTAAACATTTAAAATATATACATGACATTACATTAACACTATTCCATATCGGTCAAGGACCCACACAAACTTAGACAACATGGGATGGACCTAAATTCAAACTATATGAAACATGTAATACAATGGTCCAAACATAAAATTCTTGACGCCTTGCACCACCATGAGAACCTTAAACAATTCCTATCTTGACTCCACATGCATGGTTTGGATTTCACACACTACTAGCCATTACTGCACATGCCTCAAAATTTGAATGACTTGAACAACCTTATAATACTTCAAAAACTCCTTCCACATTGATCCACACCACCATAAACTTAGGAACCTAATAAAACTAGTGTAGACACACTTTCTTTTCAAACTGTAGAGATATACTACATTTTCTAGAGAATTGTCAACCATATTAATAAATATCTTTGCACAAAATATATCCTTCTGAACCAGCACACTCATGTTGACTACGTTCTTGAAATGGTATAATAAATGCATTAGCTATCTGAAGGAAACCATGCTTCAACAAAACTTGCTTCATGATACTTGAATCGATTAGACAATCTACACACTAAAAAACAACATGCTTCTGAAACCTTAAGATAAGTAACAATTCTAGTACTTCTAAAATCTTCTTCATTTTTGAAAACCTTCACATTTGATAGTATTGACACCCTTTGATAACTACTATCAACAACAATGACCTGCTAGCTAGAGGATCCTAGACACCAAGTCAAGGGGTTTCAATAGCAGTCTAGCTAGAGGATCTTAACAAGGAGATGTGAGAAATTCCAAATAGTTTGACTAGAAGCCCTAGAATTATATCAGTTGGAGCTTCATCATTTGAATTACCAAATTACATTAAATGAAATAATTATTTGAATGCATCAATAGAGCTGCAAATTATTACAGTGTCATGCCATTGATTAAAGGAGTGTATTTCGAATAAACACACTAACTTGACTAGGAATTGCAATTAAGAGAAATCAAAGTTAGAGAAAACTAGGGTGACCTGAGAGAAAATTTTGCAAACACAGGGAGTAGAAGGAGTATGTAACACATCATACATCACCATTTTTTAAGTATTGCTCTATAGAACTAGGTATTCATTAATTAAACCTAATATTTCAGAGCATGGTCATAATTTATAGAAATTAGATGCTTGGTTAACCTTTCTGTAAATGTATGATTAATTTTCTCACAAGTTTTAAACCCAATACACATTTATTCCTATTTAAAGGATAAGTAGAATTATTTTGCAAAAATAAGGTGCAAATCATAAGCTAACCCTAATTGGTGGAAGAATTTGCATGAAATAATTATGCAAGGCACCATAAACATACAAAAGAAAAGTGTCAAGGAAGAATTTGAATTTCCTCAATCCCAAGTGTTGACAACTTATGGAATGGTGACATATACCCATCTAGTTAATTTTAATGAAGATAAATTTATGGACAAAATCATGTTGCCTAACACTACACCATATGCACATAACATTGTGGCAAATGGACTGCATAAAGTTGTAGGATTCCCACCAACCATGGATGCTCCAGAAGTAGGTTTAGAGTGTATACATTTTTATGATAAAAGAAGGGTTGTATTGAAAGAAGGAAGATTATATGCTTATTGAACCATAGAAGGAATTACCTAGAAATTTTGAATTCTATTTTTTCTTTTTAAATGAGTCTAATAGAAGTCACAAAGGATAAAAAATCATACACAAACCTAGAAGACCAAAACAAGAGAAGAATGTTGATAGCTTGGTACAATGAGGATAAAAATCCAAAGGCAATGTATAAATTCATAAAAAACTATATAGACATTATTTTCAAATGGATATTCATGACATTATGATGTTGTTAAACATAATAGTAGGGTCATGAGATGTAGGTAACTTTGAGCCATGGATGTATGAGATAATCAATCATATAAAGAATGGATAGCTTAATTCATTGGTCAAAAGCTATTAGTGACTTTTTGTATAACCAAATGAAATCCTTATGAATGCTAGGTTTTTTCTTCATGTTTTCTTATGTGATGTAAAAGAAAATATATAATATTTGATCAAGGTAGGAGTGTTAGATAGTTCTTCCAGACAAAGGCTCCAATGTATAAACATTACCCTCAAATAATAGCTAGGGAATACTTGAATCATTACAAAAGAGTTAATGATACATTGTCCATGAAGTTGGCAAGGACCATCGAAGGAGATAAAGCAAAGAGAATATATGTGGATGCACATAGTGTGATAAATTATTATGGATGCTAGTGCATCCAATTTTTGACGCTCACCTACATTAGGGAAAAAGGATTTATGGGTAAATATTATATGATGTGCAGGTACCCAATAAACTAGATAGTGTTGTTGGAATTCTTAAGGCAAATAATGGAATCTTATGATGCTTTGTTTCAATCTCATAAGAAAGGTCAGTTCAAGTTCTCCATATGTATGGGAAGGTATGAATGTAGTTCACCTAAACATGCTAAAGGAGTAGAAAAAGAGTTACAAATGTATGGATTACATGTGCTCGATTTGGCAAGGAAAAAGTATGACCCAATAGGAATACTTTGTAGAAAAATCAATAGGATAATAGCCCATGAACCTCATATTGAGGATTATTGAAATGACTATGAAGATGACCATGAAGTGAGGAAGAGGTCATATCAAAGATTGACATTGGATCAGATAAAGACCCTTGGAACACATGATGTTCCACCACAATTAAAAGAAGATGATGAAGAGGTTTTGAATCCAATGTATGAGGAAGATCAAAAATTTGATTAACCTATTCAAGACCTTGAATGGAAGGAACTTGAGATAACATCCCTAGAGGTTATAAAAAAAATTGTTATAGAATCTAGCCAAATATGGATTAATAGATATATTTAGAGTTTGAGGTCAAAGGGGAGTTGTAATCACTTCCCAAAGGATATTATAAGAAATCAAAAGGTCATAGAAGAAAAATGATATGATGATTGTATGGGTATGAAGAAAAAAATATGGAAGCTGGGGCTATTGAGTTTGATAGAGAAAGGACTACCGAGACACCAAGTGAATGGGTTTCAATAGCAGTCTAACTAGAGGATTCTAACAAGGAGATGGGAGAAATTCCAACTAGTTTGATTGGAATCCCTAGAAGTAGATTAGTTGGGGCTTCATGATTTGAATTACCACATGAAAAATTTGTATCCCATAGGAGACAATTGGTGGGTGACAAGAATATGAAAGAACGAGAATAAATTTCTCAATCATTTTTAGTCATGTTTATCTCCCCCCTTCAGTAAGAGCATCTATAATGATGCAAAATATGGGACAAATATGATCACCTATTGAGGAAGAGGGAGAGATGAAAATAGACAATATTTTAAAAGAAAGGGAGAGATTAAATAAACTAATAGAAGAGCTTCTAAAGAAGTAACAACAAGACATAGTGATTTTACCTATAACTATAAATGAACAAAATGAAGATGATCCCTATATTTTTTAAGGATTTAGAAATAATGGAAACTCCACCTAAAGAAGAGGAAGATAATGCTCTATTATTTGAAGGACTAGTAGAAGCAAGAATAAAGCAACACCTTTAGTTCAACAAGAACCTAAAGTGGAAGAACTAGAATATCCAACTCTTCTTGAGATAAGGGAAGAGGAGTTGTTGCACAAAGAAACAAGTGATGTTGAAATGATCAAAGAATAATATCAACATCAAAATAATAATGTTGATAATGCACAAGAGAATTTGGTGGAGTCTCAATAGAATGAAGATTTAACTGAAGATAAATATTCTTTACCCATTGAAGTTATAAACGAAGAGAATTAGGACACTGAGAAGGTTGATGCCTTAGAATATCATGGTAAAGTAGTGTTTGAGAAGGTGGAAGGATTAAGTGAGGGTAAATCAAAAGAAAAGGAATATGCAAAGCAAAAGGAGGTGAGTGAAAGGTCACCTCAAAAGGAAGCAATCACAAAATAAGTCCTAGAAAATGTAGAGAGTGTAATAGGGGACAATACACCACAAAGGGGAGCTTCTAAAGAAAGAGAGGATCAAGTAATTTAACAAGGTCCTAAGGAACTAGGACCAAATGAGGATATACCTGATTGGTTGGCTAGGAAATTACAACTACCAATGCAGGTGCAATTATTACCTCTAGACTTCAAAAACATTATGAAATATGTGGATACCTCAAAGCCTAAAGCTAAAGCCAAGATTGGGCATGTGATAAGACGAAGTACAGACGGGGAAAATAATATATAGGTTGAAACACCTATGGGAGATAAAAAAAAGTGAAGTCACTACCCAGGATTATCAAGTGTCAACCATCAATATAGGGAACACTTCATGGGAGCAAGACATTAAAGATGAAAGATAACCTAAAACAATTGTTGCATGTCTGAGGAAGGATAACTATAAAAATAAGAATTAAAGGATCACTTGGCTCAAATATAGAACTTCCTTGTAGAAGTGGCTTAAGAAAGACAGTCCCCAACAAAATCACCTTCAAATCTTATACTAATGTCTAAAGAACAATTGGACACAATTGAAAATGTGAAGCACAAAGAAAATGTGCTTGATGAATGGATGGAAGATATGATGAAATAGGGAGAAGACACCATAAGGGAAGCCATTGGGAAATATAAAGAAGTTGACCATTGGTTCAAGAACCTGAGAAAACTAATGGCTAATTGTAATGATCACCTAGAATAGAATGATATAGAGTTGTATCTAGGGCAATGATTATTCAAAGGATGGAAAAATAGTAGTTGTTGAAAGAAAAGATAGCTACAGAGGAAGACATCCCAAAGTTAAAGACTTGGGAAAGATACTTCATGTGATAATACCAAGAAGAAATGGAAAATATCATCAAGATAATTGAGAGGATGATGGATAAAGACTCAGGAATCATCGATTCTATTACTTAGGAAGTAATTAATCAAAATAACCTAGGGAAAGGAGATGTTGAGGTAAAAAAAATTAGAGGAATCAACAAAAAGGTAATGAGTAACCCTTTGTCTTGTTTGAATATAAAATCAATAGAAGATATGATTAGATTAATGAACTTGATCACAAGCTATCAAAAGGATATAGAGGGAAAGGACTAATGAGGTCAATAAAGTGTTAGGGGTATATAAGTTTGGGAAAAATTTAAATGGAACCTTTTGCAAAATGTACTCAAGGGGAATCTGAATAAAGTTCTGCAAGCATTTAGTGAATACAAATTTAGGAGAGGACAAGATTTAGCTATTGACGAAGAAAATGAGAGTGAATGACCAACTTGTGTTCCACATTTTTGTGTGATGATTAATTAATATTTCAAGTTTTGTACAAATATTAAGGGATGCTAGAGGATGTGAATAACAAAGGTGAAGATCCGGTTCTAGATCCAGATGTAGGTAAATTTCCCGATGCATGAATTCATACAATAAGTTAGGGGTATTTTAAAGCATGCTATAACTAGATCATATTTTAATTATAAATGACATAATGAACAAAGGATAATGATATAAAGGTAAAGAGTTGACCAAATCTATGTAGTGGATCCTAAATTGAAGGAATTCTACCAAGATTTCATTAACCATAGGAATACATGACTACTATATGAAATTTTGAGGTGTTAGTGAATCAATAGTAATGACTAAGTCAAGAATATATAAATTTGATCAATTATTATGAAACTATATGTTGATAACCCATGTGCAAAAGATATTTTTTCTTGCCACACATCTAATGTTGATTCACTTATTTCTATTTCACCATTTGTGATGTTGTAACTAACTTCTATCTTAGTTCTATAAAAGGAAAAAAGTTATATTTTTTTAAGGATTAATTATTTTTGAGATGATTAGATTGAATTGAAACATCACAAATATAACTTCTATTTCATGTTTTCTATTCATTTCAGTAAAGAATTGTTCATATTGTAAAGGTTTGTAGTACTGAAGAAAAATCAAAGGTCATTTTTTATCATAAATCTCACATGACTATAAGTTGTTTATCTTGGTGAATTAATCAATTTATTGTGCCAATTTTGGGTGTATTTTGAAGCTATCTCATCAGTGAATGCTTCACTTCTTTAAACTTTTTTTCACTATTTTAAATATAGTTGTGAAGCATTTTGGTGAAAAAAAATAGTTTGTTTTACTTGTCTTTCAGTGTGTATCTGTGCAATATCTAAAGAAATTAAATTTCTTAGGCTCTTTTATCTCTTCTCTTAATATTTCGTAATTTATTTGGATAAAGTAGTTTCAAGAAATGTGGAAAGTGATGGATGCATAATTTTTCAAGATTAAGATAATCAATTTCTAGTTGTAAGCATATATCTCCAAGTACTAGTAAGTTCCCATGTGCAAACAACAATTAAAAATGAACCCTGAGCAAACCTAGTGAGTAAAGACTTGACATTCTCAAGCCTTGGGATAGCTAATTCCTAACAAAATTTAGCGACTCTTTCAAGGTAGATAGGTTTGTGTTGTTCAAAAAAATTATCTATATGTTGTGTGAGTAATATCCTCACCAACATAAGTGGTGCTAGAACGAGGTCCACTAGGAGAAAAATAAAAAATATCTTATTATATGCTTACATAAAATAATATTTTTATGATTTCATTTAGAAATGATAGATCTTAGTTAAAATTAAAATTTTACAAAAAAAAGAGTTCTAGAAGTTTCAAAGTTGAGGTTATTATAAAATTTTCAAAATATATCAGACTGCATAATAAGTACATCTTTAATATGGATGTTATGTTAGTTCAAAGAATGTTGAGTAAACAGTTAGTTCCTCAAAGATTGATGAAATTTGAATTATTAGAAGGTAGAATTAATACAACTTTCAAACATAATGAAATTAGTTGGATAACTTTCCTAATAAGAATAGATTTAGTAACAAGAAATTTAATCTGTCTCACAAAAGTATAGAAATGTGAAATTAATGTTTGATGTCAAATATTGCTAGTACTGATAATCAATTGTTAGATTGTGAAAATGCAGTGTTAAATTTTACCAAGGGAGATGATTTTTAGAAGATTATATTATAGAGTGTTCTTCTGGACCTACCTGATCACCATGAAAGACGTGCTAGAAATTGAGTTTCGTGAATTAGGAGAGGTTTCCTTCCTTGTATCCAGTGAATCAGGTGTAAAAATATCAAATGCTTGGTACTCCTCTTATTTACAAGATGGGGAAGATAATTCATTGAAAAATGCTGAAAGACAAGTTATTAAAGAAGAATATATAAATTCCCTTAAGTTTGAAAATCTTCAAGAGTACAAAGAAAATGTCTAGAAAAGAATTCAAATGATTTTTGTTTGATGAATTCTTTGTTACAAATTGACTACAAATTTTTCTATTTTTTTCTTCATGATATTAATTTTAATAAACTACAAGAAGAAAGTGTTGATAAGGTCATAATTAGTCATCAATTACTTATTAATGCCTTGCAATATGACATGAACGATGGAAATATTATGTATGATGTTAAAATTCAAAACGAAGGGATTCCAAAAGTTTATACTGTACAACACAAATGGATATTCAAGGAGAAATACACTTCAAATTACAACAATAATGAGTCGGTCTTCATAGAAATGAAAATTAATCAAGTTGTATTTTTCCAATTTATTGAAGTCTTTGAAAATTATGATTTAAATTTTAAAAAGATAAAGTGCAAAATTTGCAAATTTAGGAATTTAAAAGGAAAGAATTCAATCCATTTGTTAATGGATTATCACTACATGCATCATAATATACAAATTATTGCAATCATATCAGAATTCAAGGATGAATTTACCAAATTAAGAACTATTAATGTTGTAGAAATGCTCTTTAAATTAAAAGTGCTTTTGTTCTTAGAATTGTTAGTAATAGCCTTATCAAATTCTCATGTAATTATATGTACATAATGGAGGTTAGCTTAGGTTTAGGGTTAGGATAAATTGGTCATTTTCCATTAATCTCAATACTCAACAAAGGGGAAAATCAAATTCAGTATACAATTTCCCTCAAAGTTCATTCAAAATATATATTGTAACTTTGTATTAAAACAAAAGTATTGTATAATACAAAATTGATAATCAAAATACATGTAGGAATTGTAAAATTTTACTGAAGGAAAAATGTACTTGGTTCACTTAGTTTCCTAAAATTAAAACTTATCATTCCCCCACATTCTCTCATTAATATATTTTTAATACCTCATTTTGGAGGAGCTCATATCTAGTAGCATCTAGTCAGCGATGCTTAGCCAAGGTGACACTATGGAAATTTTCCATAAAGGGAAGCCAAGTCATAATGGATCCCTCATTTAAAAAGTGAGGGATATCTCGTGGTGTAGGAATTCACACCCTAAGGTGAGCCACAAATAAAACATTCTCCAAACCTCCCAAGTATTCCTGATGGACCATTTGTTGCAAGTACGAAGGTGTTGTCATTGATGTTAACAAGCTTGTGTTGTCATTGATGATAGTTGTACAATGGTTGAGAAGAGATTGTTACTTTGAGTAGTTGAATTATGTTGTCATCAATTAAGTTTCTCATGTTAACCTTTGGTGTTGATTTTATAAGCTTCTATTTATGGTTTAGATGTCGAGGATACTGATAAAGTTAGATAAAATAAGGAAAGAGGTATTTTGGTTTGCAAAGGTGTTTTGGTTTTGCTTCATATTTCTTCTAGGTTGAATATTTTCTTGTGTGGTTTTGATATGTTGGTTAGAGGTGTTCATAGTTTCTATATCCAAAATTTTTGCTTCCGGATCGAAGGTCAGAGGAAGATATGTTCACCAGTATGTGAATTGGTTTTGTAGTGTTACTTATAGAGGTGTATGGGAGAAATGTTCTTGCTCCACATTTCTTCGTAGTTGTTCTTTAGGTCTTGAAATTTTGAGGTATGCTTATGAGGTTGATCTCTTTCATGTGTCAAGAGGATTTGTGGTTTGGTACTTCGGAAGTTGGATTGCAGAGTTGTAGTGTTTGAGTGTACTAGTTGTGTACATTTTGAAGGTGTGAGTTGTGAAAGAGTTTGATGGATTTCAGGAAAATAGAGGAATATTCTAGATCATGATGAAGCATGCTATGTAGTTTGTAAGTCATCTTTGGATTTTGGGAAGCATGTAATTCAAAGTTTAATGGTGTCTACATGGTAACGATTGACCTAGTGTTTACACTACATTCAAAGATGTTCAAGCATTAATGAAGGCATAGCATGGTATGTGAGAGTTAATTTGGGTCCCAAATAATTTTTTTTGGGTCCACTTTTCGTTCCTATCCACCATGGGAATGATTAGTGCCAACCTAATTTGAATTTGTAAAGTTTAATAAGAGTGTAGCCGACTTGAAGATGTTTTTCAAATTGCGGATAGTATAAATGCAAGGTGAATTGATGTGAGGTGGAGTGTGGAACAAAGTTGAGTATTGTGATGTGAAATTAAGTGAAGAAGTGTGAATTGCAGTGTGAGCTATAATGCAAGATTGTTAAATGCAATGAGTTGAGGTATCTTTATCTCTTGAATACTGCTAGTGTTGGTAGAGTTGCTATGGAATTTTTGTTGCATTGAGATAATGTTCTCTGTGTAACATTCTTATCTTATTTCTTCTTTCTATTCTAATAGTGAGCTTGGGTTGTGAGCCTTTCTAGATAGTGTGTCCTATACTGGCAGTGAGCCTCCTTGTACAAGTTTTGCAATTACTTATATTGTGAGCTAATCCTCATCGTGGTTTTTCCCTCATTGGGTTTTCCACATAAATATGGTGTTCTCTTATGTACGGTGTTGGTTGTTTAATTTTTTGTTATCTACTTTTCATGTTTAAATATTATAACAGATTAAGGGTTTAATGAATGCATGTGGATCTGATTACTATTGAGGGTTTTGATGTTTTAATTGGGTACAACTAATTCACCCCCCTCTTAGTTGTCTTATTCATTCAATAATTGGTATCAGAGCAAGGTTCCTTAGAGAAACCTTAACCGCTTGAGGTAAATATGAATGGTGAACAAGAAGGAGATCCCTATGTTTGATGGTACAAACTATGCATTTTGGAAGGTGAAGATGCAAAGCTATTTGATCTATCTTGGATATGAAGTTGCAAAGGTAGTAAAGACTGCATACACCATACCTGCAAATGGTCCACACACAAGTGATGGAATCAAGGATTATGAAATAAATAGTAAGGCAAGGTTTGTTATTTTGACTAGTCTTGCACATATTGAATTAGTGAAAGTTATGGATCTTAAAACTGCTAAAGAAGTTTGGGATAAATGAGAAAACATTTATGAAGGCGATGAAAAGGTCAAACAAGCTAAGTTACAAAATCTGAAGGCACAATTTGAGACTTTGAGGATGTCTAATGATGAAATAATCACAAGTTACATGCAGAGGGTTAATGAACTAGTAAGTGCTATGAGAGGTCTTGGTGCACAAGTCAAAGAACCTAAAGTGGTAAAGAAAATTCTCAGAACTCTTCCTGATTCTTATAGTGAAAAAGTTTTCGCTATTGAGGAATTTTCTGATTTTAATACATACACTAGAGATCAGTTGTATGGAACACTAACTACTTTTTAAATGAGGAAAATTGGTTTGAAAAATGGTGTAAAAGTGGAGACTGCCTTCAAGACCAAAAAAATAGAAAAAGCTAAAGATTTAGATGAAGATGATCTTGATGATGTGGAAGCTAACTTTGTAAGAAGAATGAAAAAGGGAACCGATAAGTACAAAGGTAAATTACCTTTCAAATGCTTTAGTTGTGGAAATATAGGTCACTATTTTTTAAGATGTCAAAGAAAAATTATGAACAATAAGAAAAAGGAAAACAAAGGAAAAATGATCAAGAAAAGGTACTATGTTAGTGGTGCAGGGGCACCCTCAAGTTTCATGCCTTCAATAGGTAAAAGTGTCATTTTTATTTTCTTTTGTGATTTTCTCATGTAATAAGTTCTTTTAAGACCATTTTAGATGTGTTTGAGTCCATATTAGGTCACTAGGTGTGTTGGAGTGTCAAGTTGCACAAGTTGTCAATTTTGCAAAATGTTGTCAATGTTGTAAAAGTTGCAAAAACATGGAATATGAAGAGTCACAAGTTGTAAATGAGGGAGTTTGAATGGTTGTAAGTTGAAAAGTTGGTTGAGAACCATTGGAAAATGGTTGTAAATGTTTTAAAATTATTTGTAAGGTCGAGGACATGGTTGGAGGGTGTGGTGGTTGAAGTTTTGGAAGTTGAAGCAATAAAAATGTCTCTATTTTCTGCATTTCTGAATGTTTCCTTATTGTTCTTTGATGTAGTAAGGATATGAATGATCTCATACTGACTCCAAATCATTTTTTTTGTAAAGCTATGAATCTAGTTTCTATTGGCGTTGGTTTCATGTAATTTCATCAAGTTTCTAGCAAGTTGTGTCCATTTTACTAAAATAGTTATGAAACCTTAGTAGGCCTAATTTGAGGGAGAACAATCCAAATTTGAGTCTTGTGTTCCAAAAAAACCCTACCCCAATTCTTATTATGTTGTATAAAGCTCAAATGGGTATCTATAACTGTGTTTATATTTTTGGTATCAAGTCTGGTTTGAAAGTTATGACCAAAAAACATGAAATTGTTGCTCCACTTCAAGCTTAGTCAAAAGTAGAACAGTCAAGTTTTGAACCTTTCATTCCAAAGTAACCATATTTTATTTCTTCATATGTTGAATAAATCCATAAAAGGTATCCAAATTTGGGTTTGTATTTTGGAGATCAATTCTTCCTAGGAAGTTGTGCCCATTTTTGTCAATCTGTAGTACTACTAGGAGATTGAGGCCCAATGAATGAAAACCCATCATGTGAATGTTTAGAGATTTTATTTTTTCTTTCTTGAGTATTGTTTGGAGTTGTACACCCCTAATCTACATCAGTTAGAGAATATGCTGGTATTTCTGATGACAAATCTGATTATGGAGATGTTGATGGTAATGAATGTTTTTTTTGTCTTTAAAAGATGAATTTGTTTCTACTAAATTTGAGAGTTGTATGAAGGATTGTGTCCCAGAGAAAAATGATAAAGTTGGAGGTTCCTTGGTATTTTCTTTTCATGTTAGACAAGACAAGAACTATTGGGATATTGATGGTGGTTTCTCAAATCATATGACTAGAGACAAGAGTAAGTTTGTTAAACTTGAAAAATATGATGGGGGACTTGTTAAATTTGGAGATGAGTCAGGAACTAAGATTTGTGGAATAGGTTCAATTAGTTTTGATGGAAAGCATAATACTAAAGATGTTTACTATGTTAAAGGTTTAAGGAATAACCTCTTGAGTGTTGGATAACTGTGTACAACAAAGGATACAATCTTATGTTTTAGGATGATGGATGTGAGATTAGAAAAGGGTCCAAAACTATATTTGTTGCTGGAAAGAGGATAGATGGAAATATCTATCAGCTCAAGGGTGCTAATGGTCATTGTTTTATGACTCAGATTAATGATAATTGGTTATGACATAGGAGAATATGTCTCATCAATTTTGATGAATTGGTTAGAATTAGTTTAGTTCAAGAAGTGAGAGATCTGTTGAGGATTACAAAGCCTATGAATGTTGTTTGTAGATATTGTCACTTTGGAAAATAAACTAGAAGTAGTTTCAAGGGAAAAGAACAATCTTCTACCGCATTGTTGGAATTGGTACTCATAGATCTTTGTGATCTGAAAAGAGTGAGAAGTCTTTAAGGTGAATAGGTATTTCATGCTTTTGATTGATGATTATTCTAGAATGACATGAGTTAATTTTCTTAGAGAAAAAATTGAAGCCCTAGAGATTTAAAGAATTTAAAGCTATGGTTGAGAATGAAATGGATTTGGAAATATAATGTTTGAGGTCTACCAAAGGTGGAGAATTTACCTCCAATGAATTTAACATGTTTTTTGATAATCATGACATGAGGCACTTGCCTTCCGCTAGGACTCCTCAGTAAAATGGAGTAGTTAAAAGGAAAATAATAACTATTCAAGAAGTTGCAAGGACTATGATGAGAGAAGATAATCTACCAAAATTCTACTAGAGGGAAGAAATTCATATTGTTGTTTATATACTTAACAGTGTTCAAGCAAGAGCTAACAACATAAAGACTCCCTATGAGTTGTGGTATGGAAGGATGTCTACTATCAAGTACTTTAGAGTGTTTGGAAGAAAATGATATCAAAAGAGATGATGAAAACTTGGGAAAGTTTGATGAAAGGTTTGATGAAGGTATCTTTCTTGGATATTCTACTAAAATAAAATCTTAGTAATGTTACAATAAAAACTAAGAAGAATTGTTGAAAGTGCAAGTGTTAAGTTTGATGAAGATATGAAGAATTTAGTTGAAATAGATGGATATGAGTTAGATGAGCCTACTTGCAGGGAAGAAGAAGAAAAATCTAAGGAAAAATAAGTGCAGAATGAAGAGGAGGAAGTTTCAGAAAAGACCCCTAAGACCCCTAAGTATGTATAGAGAAATCATTCTGAAGAATAGATCATTGGAGATAAAAAGAAAAGGAGTGTTGACAAGAAGAAGAGCTATTGAATTAGAGGTAAATCTGTGTTTACTTTCTAAAATCAAATTGAAGACAATAAGTGACGCATGCAAAGATGAACATTGAATGAAAGCAATGGAAAAAGAACATATATAGATTGAGAAGAATCAAACTTGGGAACTAGTTCCTAGACTTGAAAACAAAAAAATATTGGAACTAAGTAGGTATTTAGAAACAAGAAGAATTAGAATGGAAAGTGGTAAGAAACAAGGAAAGGCTTGTGTGTAAGGGCTATGCATAAGTTGAAGGAATATACTTTGAGGAGACATTTTCCTCAGTGGATAAAATGAAAGCAATCAAAATGTTTTTGGATTTTGCAGCACATAAAGATTTTAAAGTTTATTAGATGGATGTGAAGTATGCTTTCTTGAATGGAGAACTGGAGGAAGAAGTTTACATGGAACAATCAAAAGGATTTTAGTTGTTAGATAAACTTGATATGGTCTGCAGATTGAAAAAGGCATTGTATGGATTGAAGGAAGCTCTCGGAGCTTGGTATGCAAGGTTGGACAAATATTTGATACAACAAGAATTCAACAAGGGTACCGCAGATAGTAATATTTAATTGAAAGTTGAGGAAGATCGAATCTTGATAGTGGTTGTGTATGTTGATGAAATAATCTTTAGAGGTAATGAAGCTATGAGTAGAAAATTTGTAGAAGAGATACATGAAGAGTTTGAGATGTCTATGTTTGGAGAGATGAATTTATTCCTTGGGCTACAAATCAATCAAACAAATAAAGTCATTTTCATTTCACAACCAAAGTATGTTAAAAAGATGTTGAAGAAGTTTGGAATGGATGAGTACAAATTGGTATATACACCTATGGTTATTGGTTGCAAACTGAGTAAGGATGACGAATCCCCTAAGACTGATCATAGCAAGTATAGATCTATGATTGGTGGACTGCTATACCTAACTTCTGCTAGATCAAATATCATGCATGTAGTTTGTCTTGTGGCTATATTTCAAGAAGATCCTAAAGAGACACATGTTGTAGTAGTGAAGAGGATATTAAAATATTTGAAGGGCACTCTAGATTATGGCTTTTTATCCTAAGGATATTGATTTCACATTGAGTATTTACATAGCTCTAGATTGGGCTGGTTGTGTTGATGATAGAAAAATTACTAGTGGTGGTGCATTCTTCCTCAAATGTAGATTGGTATCATGGATATGCAAGAAACAAGATTTTGTTTCTTTATCTATTGCATAAGTTGAGTATATTGCAACAAAATCTTGTCGTACATAGGTATTATGGATAAGACATACATTGAAGGATATCAGAGTTGTGTATGATGATCCTATCTCTATCTTTTGTGATAACACAAGTGCAATCAAAATTTTAAAGAATCTTGTGATGCATTCAAGAACAAAGCATATATCAATTAGGTATCACTTTTTGAGAGAGAAGGTTGTGGAGAATGAAGTAAAGCTTGAATATGTATCTACAAAGGATTAGATTGTGAAATATTCACTAAGGCTCCTCCTAAGGATACTTTTGAGTACCTTCAGGAGAAGTTGGGGGTTATTGCCCCTCCTTATTTGAACTAGATGCATATGGAGATGCATTAGTCTAGTGGATCTATGGATTCATTCCTTGTTTCGAATGATGTTGGTGGCTACCTCTCAGGGGGAGTAGGTAGTGAAATTTTTGCAGTATGAAATTTATGTTTTCATGATGCAGAGGTTGTTGAGTTGATTGGTGTGTACTCCTAAGGGTGAGTATTTAGAGAATTTGCAAGTTTCTTGGTTCTATGTCAAAGGGGGAGAAAAATGAAAAATATCTTATCCTTTTCCATTGATGTCAAAAGGGGAGAGAAAGAGAAGTCATGAGAGAGAAAGAGAAGTCATGTGAAAAAGGAAAGTATCAAAGGGAAAGAGAGTGTAGTGAGTTGGCTGTGGAAAAGAGGAGAAAAGAGAAAAGGAAAAGATTATACTTAGAGCTATTGTATCTTTGATGTTTTTTGACATCTTGTTTTTCCATCAATGATAAGGGGGAGATTGTTGCAAGTATGAAGGTGTTGTCATTGATGTCAACAAGCCTGTGTTGTCATTGATGATAGTTGTACAGTGGTTTAGAAGAGTTTTTTTCTTTGATTAGTTGCATTATGTTGTCATCAATTAAGTTGCTGATGTTAGCCTCTAGTGTTGCTTTGATAAGATTCTATTTATGATTCAGATATCAAGGATACTAAGAAAATTGATAAAATAAGGAAACAAGGTGTTGTATAGGTATTCTAGTTTGCAGAGGTGTTCTAGTTTTGCTTCACATTTATTCTAGGTTGAAGATCTATTTGTGTGGTTTGGATATGTTGGTCAAAGGTGTTCGAAGTTTCTATATCTAGAATTTTGGCTTTTAGATAGAAGGTTAGAGGAAGTTATGTTCACCAGTATGTGAATTGGTTTTGCAAGAGTGTGATGGATTTCAGGAGAATAGAGGAATATTCTAGATCATGATGAAGCATGGTATATGGTTTACAAGTTGTCTTTGGATTTGGGGAAGCATGTAATTCAAATTTTAATGGTGTTTGCACAGGTAACTGTCGACCTGGTGTTTACACTAAATTTGAAGATCTTCAAGCATTAATGAAGGCATAGCATGGTGTGTGAGAGCTAATTTGGGTCCCAATTGTAATGTCACAGAATTGCACCTAGTGGCAATTCCACATTTTAGCACTTTTCCTAGCATTTATGATGCCTAAGCGCATTAATGGCAAAAACCCCATGGGTCAAAATTTCACAATTCTAGCTCCATGCAGACCAGTGGTGAAGCAACAATAGCCTAATGAAATGTTTCTCAAAAATTGATGTCTTGGATGCCTGCGCGGCATGCAGACGTCTACACATCGTGCTAGCATCCTATCGATTTTCTGAGTTTGAAACGAGGAATCTCAAATCTTGACTCTTGACATGTGTCTTGGCATTCAGGATTTTGGGCGTAACTGTGCTTTACCACCCTTGCATGCAACAAAACCCCTCATTTTATCTCATTTTGGGGGTCTAATTCATTTAGTCAAGCTCTCCTCAACTTCACTCTCGTATTTCTCTCATCTTTTACAAGCAACACTTCTACAAGCGAAGCTGTGTCAGACTAAGGTCCTTCCAACAGCTATAGCTCTCCAGCAAGAATTCAATGGTATGTCTATGTGCTTCAGAGAGGGCCTAGGATGTGGGTAACACTCTCTCTCACTCTTCTCTTGTTGCAAATTTTGTCCATTTACTATCTCATGGTGCAAGTTCTACTCCTAAAGTAGGTTTTTATTTCACCACACACTTTTTCCATTTCAGTTACACTCCTTTTCTATCTAGTTATCCGTGCAGGTGGGAACACCAAAATGGGGGTATGACTAAGGAAGACCCCTATGTAGCCCCAAAATTTTCCCCTCATTCTTCTGTATGTAGGTTGTAAAGCAGAGCTTGGAGTGAAGACTTAGACGTCCGATTGTTGGTAAGTTTTCTCCGATTTCCCCTTGTGCTTCTCTCATAGTTTTTTCTCTCTATTTGATTATTCTATTTAGAAGACCTTAGATCTAAGTTAGGAAGTGAGGATTTATTCTTCCTATCTGAGCTCCTGAAATTTCTGTTGCTTAGGATTCCAATGAGTCATTAAGATGACAGCGTGCCGCACTGGCATTGTGAATCTATACTAATTTCCTTTGCTGAGAGATCCTCCATCAGAGGTAGAAATTTGGAAGCTTCACTCTCTCGAGATCTGAAGCAATCTTCTCTGAAATTTAGCTTGTATACATTCTCCTTACAATTTCTTAATTTAGTTTATGTTGAGCTGGATAAGGGTAGTTTGTTCCTTGGTTCTCTTTAGAATAAAGAGACCTATGTGCAATGAATCCCTCTTATCTCACATTTTGGTGAACCCAACATGAATCATGTCAGACCTATTTTTACAATGTTTTCATTTCTATGATAATGCTTTTGTTGAGGAATATTTTGAAATGTTGGATGATGCTCTAGAGGATTTCTTAGAAGCATCTTCCCCTATCCATAAATATTCTGAGAAAACTCCTCTGCAAGCTGAGGATTCGGTAAATGTAGTGGTGGTATATGTGGCTCCTCCAAGCCCTAAGAAACCCATCATTTACTTGACTTCAGCTAGCCATTCTCCAAGGGACGATCATTTTATCTACAAAATCTCATATCGACATGATTCACTAGATTTATACTCAAGGTTTGTAAAAGCTACAGACTCTACTTCTTATAATGTTGTTGGACACACATATAATACAAGAAGAAACAAATAAAACTTAGATCAAAAACCTTATGTTCCTACATCTCAACCTACTCAAGTTCCTACTTCATTACCAACTTCTCAACCAAGTCTTCCTTCAACACCTAAACCTATGACTAAATCACCAGGTGATTATGATCTTGTCGAGCAACTTCATGTTACTCCGGCTAAGATCTCACTTTGGGATTTGCTTCAGACTGCTCTGGTTTATCAAGAAATGCTTTAGGAAGCCTTGTAGAAGATCCTCTTTCCTGCCTCCACTAGGCCTAGAGATGTTAATGCGTTGTTGTCTCATATTCATGCAAATTCGCTGAATATTATGTTCCATCTACAAGAACTCCCCCCTCCAAATGTGCAAAATCAAGTGGACCCTTTGATGATTATAATTAATGGTAATAACATTGGCATTAGGTGAACTCTTTTTGACACCAGTTCAGCTCTCAATGTTTGTGGTATTGACCTACTTCCTAATATTGAAGTTGATTCATCTTCTCTAGCTACTTCTTTGTAGATTCATGGGTTCAATAATGCCAGCCACCAAGCTCTAGGCACAATAGTACTACCTTTTTAGCTAGGCCCCGTTACCTTACCTACCTTGGTTTATGTGATGTCTCACCCTTTACCTTACAATATTCTTTTGAGGATACCCTAGATTCATGCTATGAGTGTCGTAACTTCTACTTTACATTGTTCTTTGAATTTTTTCACAAATAATCAGGTGGTCATAGTCAAAGTTGACCCAAAAACTGTTCACCTTTGTGAGTTAGCGGTTGCTGGTCGAGCTTCGATTGTCTCCACTCTTAAGAATTGTATTCTATCTTTGACTACTAATTCTATGGCGTGTTCCTCGGTGATACCCTCCATGGAGGTTGTCCCTAAAGTGGATGTTGTTAAAATCGAGTCACCTAAAGTAGAAAGTCTTAAGTCCTCCCCGCTTACCTCTTCTTCTGAATCAAACGATTTTCTTGGTGATGATTGGGGATCCTTAGAATTCTTTGAATCATTTTGCAGAATACAAGGCGAGTCCCAATCGTCTTGAATTTTTGAATGCCTCTAACAAAAAAGGGGACAATGCTCCCATTGAGGAGGAGAGCTATGATCCTATATTAGGAGACTAGTCCTTCCCCTACTAAGGAGAGTAGTCCTGCTCTTAAAAAAGAGGTTCATATTTTTGAATTAAGTAAAGGAGAAAGTTGCACTCTTGTAGATACATTTAATTTTCATTGGTGGAACAAAGCCCTCTATGTAGAGCCATCACCTCCTGAAGTTTTACAAAATCATTATGGTTTTGGATATTAACTCACTTCTCAATATGGCCATGGGAAGAAAGGCCTAGGATGTATTGAGCAAGGAATCCAAGTCCCCATTTAGTTTAAGTCGTGAAATCACTATCTAGGTTTGGGGTGTTCTATTGAATAGTCTAAGCATAAATCTTGGTGGAGTGTTAATATGATTTTGGTTGAACCACTGAGTTTGGTCCATCCTTAACTAATAGAGGATAGGGGTTAGGCCAAGAAAGTACCTTTAGATTTCTTCTCTTTAGATGAAGCACTTGAGGAATTCCTAGGTGCCTACTATCCTTTGCCTCCCTTCCACCACAAAAGATGATCCCCATGTTGCCTACATGAACAGGCATATTTTGGAGAGTTTGTCTTGAGTGTTGATGAGGAGGACCCTCTATCTAATGTTAGTGGTAATGTTCCAATATCACAACTTGGAGATCATAGTTCTCTCCTTAAGGGAGATACAACTGAAATATCTATCGACCCTAAGTCTTCCAAAAAGGTAATTAAGATTGGGAAGTGTCTTTCTTTAGAAGCAGACGAACATTCTGATCTCCTACATTCCTATGTTGATATCTTTGTTTGGACGTATGAGGACATGCTTGGCATTGATGAGTCTATAGTGGTTCACAATATTGTCCTATGTCTTGATGCCAAGCTAATTAAGCAGAAAATCTGAAAGATCAATCCTAGGGTGGCGTTGATGGTTAAGACTAAGATAAAGAAGTTGTTGAAAGCCGACATTATCCATCCAATCGACTAATCCCATTGGATCTTAAATATTGTCGCTGTTAGTAAACCTAATGGTCGTATTTGTATATGAATTGACTTTTGCAGTCTTAATAAGGCTTCTCTTAAGGGTGATTTTTTGTTACCTAATATAGATGTAATTCTGGATTCGACTATAGGCCATGCCTTATTGTCTTTCATGGATGATTTCTTGGGTTACAATCAAATCCGCATTAATCTAGAGGATCAATATAAGATAGCCTTCACAACCCTTTGGGTACTTTCTATTATGTGGTTATGCCCTTTGGGTTAAATAATGTGGGAGCTACTTACCAATGGAAAATGACCCTAATATTTCATGATTTTATTCATAAGATTTTAGAAGATTATGTTGACGACATATTGGTAGAATCTATAACCTATCAGGATCATGTGAAGAACCTTCATCTTATTTTTGAGAGGCTTCGACTCTACAAAATGATACTCAATCCTCTTAAGTGTGTCTTCATAATAGACATAGGAAAACTTTTGGGATTTATAGTCTCTCATTGTGGAATCAAGGTCGACACAAATAAGATCAATGCTATTGTTAACATGCCTCCACCCAGGAATATCACTGAGTTGCAAAGATTACAAGGGAAGATTTAGGAAATTCGTAGATTCATATCTCAACTAGTTGATCGTACCCTTCCTTTCACTTTCCTATTAAGGAAAGATGTTCGTTTCATATGGGATGAAGAGTGCCAGAAAGCTTTTGAGTCAATCAAAGCCTAGTTTTCCAATCCTCCTATATTAATGTTGGCTATGCAGGATAGACCCTTTTTTCTTTACCTTGCAACATCACCATATGTTTTGGTATCCTTGCTTGCTCAGTATGATGATGACGGGAAAGAGAGAGTAGTCTACTATATTATTCGCGTCTTGGTTGATTATGAAACCCGTTACTCCTCCATGGAGAAGCAATTCCTTGCTCTTGTCTTTGCTACACAAAATTTAAGGCACTATCTTCTCCATGCCGAAACATATGTTATTGTAAAAAGTGACCTTCTAAAGCATTTTTTCTCCAGTACCGACCTTGCTGGGAGTTTAGCAAAATGGGTAATGTACTCTCTGAGTTTGACATAAAGTTCATCACTTAGAAGTCAATAAAGGGTCAAGTGGTTGCAAATCAATTGGCAAATGCTCCCTCATCTCACTCCTTCCTAGGCTTAGATCTGTTTCCTAATGAGAACATTTTTTTGATCAATTATGACCTTGAATGGAAAATGTACTTCGATGGGTCAAGATGTCAGACTGGATTCAGAGCGAGTGTAGTCTTAATATCACCTAATGGTAAGCTAGTCCCTCTATCCTTTCAATTGGACTTTCCTTGCACTAATAACATCATTGAGTATGAAGCCCTCATTGTTGGCTTGCGTGCCATGATTGCGCTAAAAATAAGACATCTTCGCATATTGGGTGATTTTGAGCTTATTGTGAATCAGATTATAGGAACCTATCAAGCTAAGTAAAGTAAGTTGTCTTAGTATCGAGACCTTGCTTTGTCCTTGTTCAAACAATTTTCCTCTTTCATGATAGATAGTGTCCCTAGGTGGGAAAATATACACATAGATGCCATGGAAAGTGTTATTTCCTTGGTACCTTCGGATGAGGATACGAAAGAATACCACTTCATGGTTTAGGTCCTTCAGAACCTAGTTGTTTTTGATAAACCTGAATCTGAAGCTTTTGTGTGTTCTCACATGGAATCGGGTGAATCATTTTCTAATATTTACAACTACCTGAAGACTAGAAGTTTTCTTGATGATGCAACAAAAAATGATCACACTCATATATGAAAGCTTTCACCCTGTTATGTTATTTTTTCTGATGTTCTCTATCAAAAATATTATAATGGCTCACTTATTTGATGTCTCACTAAAGTGAAAATACCCCTTTCCCTTTAAGAAGCCCATTCAGGCTTTGGAGGTGGACACTTTGGTGGTAAATCCATGGTGAGGAAATTGATACACATGGGATATTTTTGGAAAACAATAGAACAAGATTCCTTTGATTTTGTTAAAAAGTTCCTGCAATGTCAACAACATAGTCATCTTATTCATGCACTTGCACAAGAGTTACAAAACCAGACCTCTCCTTGGCCATTCACAAAATGGGGGTTGGATATTATTGGGAAAATATAACCTCCTTCTAAGGGACATACCCTTATCATTATTGCTATAGGTTTCTTCATGAAGTGGGTCGAAGCTATTCCGCTTCAATCTATGAACATTGAAGCTATTTGTAGCTTTCTTCTGAATAACATTATTTCTCATTTTCAATTGCTTGCTACACTTTTTTCTGACAATGGTACACCATTCAAGAAAAAGGAAATGAAGAAATTCCTAGAAAAGTTCCACATTCAACATAGATTTTCTACACCTTACTATCCTCAGTCTAATGGTCATGCAAAAGCATATAATAAGACTCTTGAGCTCATACTTTGTAAAACATATAAAAAACATGGTAAGGATCGACTATTCATTTAACATACACTTTAAGGGCCTATCACATGAGTGTTTGTATGGCGACAGGAACAATGCCTTACAACCTCATGTATGGTGCCAAAGCTATCATGTCTTTAGATTTGGAGATTCCATCTTTGCGGGTTTCCCTTAAAGGGTTAATTGATGATGAAAATTATCGAACTAATCATTTGCATCAGCTAGAGATGCTCAATGAGCACCGACTATAGGCCCTCGACCATCTTAAAACTTATCAATGATCATTATCAAGACAGTATAATCAAAGTGTGCTTGCTAGAAATTTTAAGTTGGGAGACCTGGTTCTTTACGAGAATAAGAGAAATGTAAATGTGTCACTTGATCAAAGAGGGAAATTTAGTTGTAACTAGTTAGGCCCTTACATTGTCATCTCCGTGTATGGTTTGGGTGTCTATGAGTTATCGTCTATGGATAGAACACCTCTAAAAGAACCTATTAATGTGATGCATCTTCATTGATACTGTGTAGTATCTAATGTGTCATATGTGTGGTGTCTGTAGACACCTAAAAATGACCTAGGCTTGCAAGCTTCATTTTTACCACTTTCGTCCTAGCATAATTGTGACATTTAGTTATGTCCTTGGTCTACATTCGACTATTGATTAAATAATTCATAATTATTTAATTAATTCATGTCCTTTTATTCTTCACGATTATTAAATAAATAAATTTTATTTATTTATTAAATATGTCATTAATTGTCTAAGTTTTCCCTTAATTAAATAAAATTCTTAATTTATTTAATTACCTTTCTTCATTAATTCTTCCTAATTATTAAATAAATGAATTTCATTTATTTATTTGATATGTCACTAATTGTCACAATTAAATAAATTTATTAATTTATTTAATTATTCAGTCTTATCTTCCAAATTAAATAATTATTTTTAATTATTTAATTACTAATTTCACTTTTCTCTCATTTTAAATTAATGAAAATATTTAAAATGATTTCATTTTATTAACTTTCACTCTTTTTAGTAAATAATATGAAAAAGATTATTTACTTGTCACACAAAATCATCATTCTGAATTAATTAAATTCAAAAAGATATTATTCTTCCAAAAATCAAGTAATCGGGCAGATTCTTGATTTTCCAAATCGAATCTTCAGTTCAACCCTTATCTTCTCAATTTTTTGAATCTCACAAATCAGGCAGTCTTTATCTTCTTGATTTTTGAAAATCTTTATTTCTTTAATTGATTATCTCATTTATTCTCCACCGTCGATCCGATTATCTGAGATATTATTTTGACCGTTCGATTAAGGATTTTTCCCTAACCCTAATTATGGATTCTCAGATTTAATCTGGACCTCTCGTTCTAGGTATTTCTTAGAATTCAATCTCATCCGTCCACTCAAAATTGTGTTTTCTGTAAAAGACAATTTTGCTCATAATTTCGGAATCGGACAACTTCATTTTTAATTTAGTAGTCATTATAGTCATTTGGCATTAATAGTCATTATTTCATTTTAGCATATTGTCATAGACATAGGCATAATTTTATAAATCCTTCAACATTTGCATAGGACTTTGACATTATTATAGGTTGCTCATTTGAAATCTGAGGGCCTCATTCGTTTGCTGCAAACTAGAAGGTGTAACAAAGGTGAACCATGGAAGATGAAGATTTCTGGTAGTATTACTCCTTTTATTTTCATTATATTTCCTTTGTGCTTTGTTATTTCATTGGATTTTGATGTTTATTTATTTAATAAGCTAACAATCTAATTTTCCATTGATACATTTGGTAAACTACTAATGTGTGGTCTTGCAGATTCGATTGTCAAAGGCCAAACATCAAAACAATGTGCTTGCATTTTTAGTAGTGTAACACACATTTTATTTTGGTGCAATTAAAACAAACCTTTGTTTTCTATATCTGAATGTGTTTGTAAAACGGTAGGGGAGTATGCTCTCACCTTGTGAAAACTTGGTGATCAAAAAACCAAACCTGTTTTTATCTGTTTTTACCTGACGATTTGGTATATCAGAGTATCCTCTCCCCTTGTGCTTTCGAGTGATCTTGGGTGTAAGAGAAACGGTTACTAACTCTAGAAATTGGGCCTGCCTGGGGATTTCATCACCCCAACACGGCTCAAACCGGCAACGGAGCTAAAGCCAAGCTACCCCCGACCGGTATATAAATGTAAATCTTAAGGGAAAACCTAAGATTGCGAGTGCAGATGTGTCATACGGACAGAGTTGTACTCCCTTAAACCCTGTTGAGCTTAACCTCTTCAGGCTGGAGTGCCACCTTAATGGTGATTAATCTTTTGCCCCATGTATGGCCACACGAACGGGGGTCCCGAACTAAAAAATCTTGTGTAGTAAGCCCAAAACCTTCTATTTGCTAGCGCAGCACCGGTCAGTGTGAAGGCATCCACACTTTCGTAGTTTGTAGTAGAGGTGATCAATCTGCCATGGGAGTTTCATGGGGGTTGGAAGCTTGGTTGGCCTGAGAAGAGAGTGCACTGTAAGGGGGAGCCCGTGCAGCCAAGCTTCTGAATTCACACGCTACAGATATGCGGTTGGGGAAACCCACGTGGAATCTAGCGAATATTGTCCTGGCCTAACCATAGGATTGTACTTGTGGTGATCCCATAATAGTGGTTTACAATTTTTGGCCAAACTGGACACTGAAATTATTATTTTTAACTAAATCTTCACATTCAGGCACCTATAGCGGCTAAACCATGAGGAATTTGAAGATGATGCAAACTAGAGTCTCATCAAATTTTGTTTGTAGATTCTAAAAATTTTTTTAAAAATTTTTGGAATCAAATTGCACTTCTTTTTCCATCTCCCATAAAATTGATTTTTTCAAAATAACATTTTTTAAAAGTGACACACACCGTATAATGCATAACTTTTTTTCCATGAAGGATAAAATTCTAATTCTTTCAAATTTAGATTTGTAACTCGATATCTAGTGCTTCCAAGTTGGATAGTTTTTATTGAATATTTTTCCTTAATCAAATTTCAAAGTCAAACAAATTACAATTCGAGACCTACGCCCATATAACGCTGTAACTTTTTGTATATCAAAATTTAATTTAATTTTTGTTGGATCAAGGACTTCAATATCTGGTGCACTCATATTTTAATTTTTTTGATAATCTTCTATTTTCCACATGTGAAGAACAAAGAAATTCATTTCGATGAAAAACCTATATTTAATAAAACTTAAAAACAAATACATAACAAAACCAAAACATATTAAAATTATATTCATTGGATAGCTTGTTCTGAGTAATACCATAATCATTTGAAATAAATTTTAAATGAATTCATTTGATCCCCCAAAAGCTAAATCAAAAGTGATTTTTTATCAGCATTTTGATAGGTGTAAAGGAGACACATTTATAGGTATGGTTTAAAACTAGCGAGGTTCTATCCAAAGGGGTTTGATCTAAGGTGATTTGATCAAACCCTCTTCAATTGGAATCCTTAAAATGGAACTTTTTAAGGCTTAAATCATTATATTTTCTAAAAATATGTGATTTCAGCTAAAATCCATTCCTCTCAGGAATTGTAAACCACTATTATGACAACACCCTTGTCTCATGTGTGCTTGCTTACAGTCAAAATATCATGCTTACAAGTGTTTTCTGGATACTGAAACAAACCAAATGGTCAAACATCTAGAAACAACCAAGTCAAACATTGGACCTTTTCTAATCCATTTCACAACATGAACATGCAATCTTCCATGAACATGCCATCTTCATCACAAAACATTTTTGAACCATTCATACAAAGAGACCAAAATGGACGAGTATATGCAAAAGACTTAGAAGTTGCAGCGCAAAATCCTAATATAGTCTCCTTTGTAGAAAAATCAATCTTACGTGACCCTCAAAGGTATCTAGCCATGCTTTTGGACCAAGGGGCTAAATTACCACAAGGCTTTGACATAAATACTTTTCCACCTCCATCCATCTACCCTCACCATCAATAGTTGCTTGACATAAATCCTACCAGTAATTTGCAACAAATGTCCACTTATCACCCTTATCCTAACCTTGACAAGGGAAGCCAACTATCCACTAGTCTATTCCAAACCTCCATGGCATATTCTGACCCTTCACCTATCAATCCCATCCAAGTCTACATGCCTTATCAACCATCTACCAACTCATGTCAAGTCCTCACATCATACCATATCGATCCCGTCCAAGTCTCCAAGTCCTATTTTAGTCAACCTTACACTAATCCAGCTCAAGACTCCATGGCATGTCCGGTCGAAGTCCCCATGTCACATCCTATGCTGTCACACCCTAATCTAGTCCAAGACTCCATGTCATATCCGGTCCAAGTCTCCACATCATACCCTTGTCCTTCACATACTAGTCCAATGCAAGTACCCATGTCATATCCTAGTCCTTCACATACTAGTCCCATCCAAGTCCCCACATCCTGTCCTAGTCTGTCATTCATTAATCCTTTTCAAGTCATCCCCTCACAAGCCACATCCAGTCATGAAAATTCTATCATAGTCCAAAGTCAAATCCCATTTAATAAACTTGAGGATACATGTCAAAATGAAAGCCCAAAGCAGGACCTTATAATGTCACCCTCATGTCAAGAACAAGGTAGTTCATCCCATGACCCTATCTTTCAGTCCATCCATGAAGTCTTTCAAGACAATCATGACATCCAGAACACAACTCTCCTTGACAACGACTCTATTTCTGACTATATAATCTATGACAACCCCATCTTCGACCAAGACCCTACCATTGACCAAGAAGTCCAAAATGATCCACTCCTTGACCCTTATGCCATTCATGATCAAACACTTGTCGACCTTATAAAGGCCTCGACTATTGACACTTCCCATGATGAGACACTTGCCTTCATGGGACACACAGATGATATTCCTCCAAAACAAGAATCTTCCACTAGGGACATGCTTGCATATGATCAAGTTATAGCTAAAATCATTGGGCTCTATGACATTAAACATAATGATGGCTTCGACATTTCATTGGAAGCACCAACAAAATCATTTGAACCTGACATGTCACATGATCAGACCAAAGATATCAGTCAAGAATATGTCCAACATGACAATGAAGCGAAGACACTTTATCACTTAGGATCATCTGTCTTTTTCAGAGTAGGCTTTCTTGCCAATGAAAATATTACAAGTGACAGTATCCACAGACCTAATGATGGGTTAGCATCTTGCTTTCAAAACAACAAATACCCCATCACAAATAGAATCTGTCAAAGCATGCAATATCAGGGAAAAGGACTAGGCATACACGAGCAAGGCATTCTAGAACCAATACAGCTTCAAGCAAATTACACACATCAAGGTCTTGGGTATTCTTCAGTCAAAAAATCAAACGATGTCAGTGATACCTCCTCGATACTAGGGGAAAATTTGTCAGATACAAACATCAAAATGGAGTCCATGAGAAATCCTTGTCATAAGATTGCTGCCAACACCCCATCCACCCACACCATGAACCATCATTCCATCATAAATAAACCTTCCCTTTGGAACCAACAAAAACAAAACTCTTACAAGTCAAAAACATCAAAATCAAATGTCAAAGGCCATTGAATCAAACAAAAGGACACGTGGACAAATGAAACTAAAATGGATCCCAAAGAAAGATGGATCAAACAAAGACACCAAGTCAAATACAAAAGTCAATCACAATGTGGAGCCACAAGTAAAGAGGACTCCCACATACAACAAATGTCCACCTCCTTCAAAATGTTCATCAATCAAGGCATATAAAAGTGTTGGTTCCAAACACCATCCCTCCAAAATCCATCATCTACCATACCAAGTTTGGAAAATAAAAAGTCATTCATCCAAACGTCCAAACAATCTTTCCACATCTACCATCATTCGTCATAACCCTACATATAGTCTAAAGTCCAAAAATTCCACGTCACACATCCATCACATGTTGGCAGCAACTCTTTACCACAAGGACTCTCATGGAACTCTATCGCGATGTGCATATTCTGATAAGGCCAACTCTAGTATCAAAAAGGATCACAATGACATCAATCAGTTGTACACAAGCGCTATGATCCTGACAAGACAACTCCTTCAGCAGGGTCATTATTGGCATATCATGGCACCAATATCTACATCGGCACCGTCAGTAGATTCAAAATAGTCAGTGGTCATCTAAAGTATCCAGACATATCAAAAATACAAAAAAAAATCAAAATTATACCTCGATGAAAAACTGCAAACAAGCCTTTGGTGACACCAAAAAATCAAAAAGTCAAGAAAATAGTAAAGAGAAAAATTTCATCTTAATGGTGAAAACCGAGGCAAACAGTATCCTTTGATAAGTACTTATGATGAAAACCCTGCAACGGCATCATGTGTAAAATGTCAAACACCCTATGTGGACTCTTACACTTGGGGCAAGTCTTCATATCCTGTGGGCTCCTCCTCTGACATAAAACTGCAATACACAAATCATGCTTGGGGACAAATTCTTCTTGATTACGTCTATCTTGGTCATGATTCACTGCTCATGCTGACCATCATAGTCTTTATCCTTATATGACATAGTCCTTGAAAATCATATGACAATTCCCCTTAGTCTCTCATGTCTCCGGCCCTACTGGTACACCCCTATCCTTTCATCTCCTCGCTTTCACCATCTTGGTTTCTTCCCTTGTCAAACTGGCCTAAGGACCCATCATCCCATCTAAGTAGCCCCTTAACCAAGTCATTCCAAATGCATCGGTCTTAATTCATACAAGCACATTATCCAAAATTTTACTTGACTGTGTTCTTGGCCCAGTTGTAGACCTCCATACTTCCATCACATTATCGTCATCGTCCTCACGTTGTTTTGGGATGCATCCTTCCCACGTCAAACAACATTGTCATCACCTGTCAATTGGTATTCAGCTTGACTAGGGGCACAATTATGTTTTTCCTTGGATTCTCATGTGTAGGAATTAGTCATATGCATTTTTCATGATCCTCTTAAACGTAAAAATCCAAAAACATCATAAAATGTCCTGAAAAAAGACAAAAACATCATAAAATTTCCTAAAAAGACAAAAATAAATCATAAAACGGCCTCAAGAAAAACACAAAAACATCCAAATCAATGTCAAAGTCACACATGGAGTCAAATCACCGTGTCGCTTAGTCCATGTCATTGTCGAACTACATTGTCTCTACAAGATTTGCTAATGCAGAGGGCAAGGTCATCATCAGATATCCCCAGACATTAGGTCAGTCCTTTTAGGTTGGTCCAAATAAAATCATGGAATTTGTCACAATCGTCACATCGGTCAAATAAGTCAGACATAGTCAAACTCAAACACAAGATAGTCATTCAAAATACCAATGTCAAAATTGGTCAAAATCAGACAACATAAGCCAATCAATCATACAGTCAACATCAGTCAACTTGCCAAAACATATTATTCAAAACAATGTCAATCTTGTCACTCTTTGGTCCTCTTCAAGATGTGTCCTTCTTGGAGTTTGGCCTCGTCAAAATGTCCTTTGCCTTTTCAGGATGTGTCCTTCTTGACAATAGGCCCCGTCAAACTGTCAACACCGTCAAATTGGAAAAACCCTTAAACTGTCCAAACTGTCAAACTGGCAAGAATTCAATCTTTGGCAAACAAATATTGGCAAACAAAATTAAATGGTTGTTAATTTTTCTGGTCTATCTTGTCTTATATTTTGACTATTTTGTCTATTTTTGTCTTATATTTTTACTGTCTTGTCCTTTTGGTCATGTTACTAGCTACCTCAAGGATGTCCCATGAAGGATTTAGAGGTGTGATGACGTCTCCTGGCCTATTTTTGACTGTTGTTTGTGGATTGTCTTGACAAAAAGACCGGGGCAACTTCGCCCTTAGTATGAGTTAGGACATTCCTTGTCTGTGACTATCTGTTTTTCAAGTGGACGAACTTGCACACCTTGTTCTATGTCATATCATGGTGTTTGTTGTCCATTTGTGTCATTTTTACCACCCAATGATGATTAAGAGCAATAATAATTAAATTCTTATGCTAAAGTTTTGAAGGATTTGGTCTAGGAACTAACATGCATCTTCTTCTATCTTGTCATCTTCTCTCTCTCATCTCATATATAAGCATTGCATCCATATCATCATCCATATTTTTGCACTAACATTTCTTTGTCTTCATATTCTAGTTCCTCATTAATTTTAGAGCACACCTGCAGTTATTGAACTGTCTGTCCCTCTCGAGGGGCATACCGCTACTCCCTCCCTCATCATTCTTCCTTATCTTATTTTGCATCGGGCATATCTTTGACTTATTTTCTTTGTCACAATGCCACATGCCATTATGACAAAGAGGGCAAAATGTAGATTACCTAAAATGACCTAGGCCCCAGCAGCTTCCATTTTTACCACTTTCGTCCTAGCATAATTGTGACATTTAATTATGTCCCTATTCACATTCTATTGATTAAATAATTCATAATTATTTAATTAATTCATGTCCTTTTATTCTTCACGACATTAAATAAATAAATTTTATTTATTTATTAAATACGTCATTAATTGTCTAAGTTTTCCCTTAATTAAATAAATTTCTTAATTTATTTAATTACCTTCTTCATTAATTCTTCCTGATTATTAAATAAATGAATTTCATTTATTTATTTGATATGTCAATTATGTCACAATTAAATAAATTTATTAATTTATTTAATTATTCAGCCTTATCTTCCAAATTAAATAATTATTTTTAATTATTTAATTACTAATTTCACTTTTCTCTCATTTTAAATAAATGAAAATATTTAAAATGATTTCATTTTATTAACTTTCACTCTTTTTAGTAAATAATATGAAAAAGATTATTTACTTGTCACACAAAATCATTATTTTGAATTAATAAAATTCAAAAAGATATTATTCTTCCAAAAATCATAATCAGCAGTATTCTTGATTTTCCAAAATCAATCTTATTCTCTTTGATTTTTTAATCTCACACAAATCAAATTTATCTTCTTGATTTTCGAAAATATTTATTCATTAATTGATTATCTCATTTATTCTCCACCATCGATCCGATTATCTAAGATATTATTTTGACCGTTCGATTAAGGATTTTTCCCTAACCCTGATTAGGGATTCTCATATTTAATCTGGACCTCTCGTTCTAGGTCTTTCTTAGAATTCAATCTCATCCGTCCACTCAAAATTGTGTTTTCTATAAAAGACAATTTTGCTCATAATTTCGGGATCGGACAACTTCATTTTTAATTTAGTAGTCATTATAGTCATTTGGCATTAGTAGTTATTATTTCATTTTAGCATATTGTCATAGACATAGGCATAATTTTATAAATCCTTCAACATTTGCGTAGGACTTTGACATTATTATAGGTTGCTCATTTGAAATCTGAGGGCCTCATTCGTTTGCTGCAAACTAGAAGGTGTAACAAAGGTGAACCATGGAAGATGAAGACTTCTAGTAGTATTACTCCTTTTATTTTCATTATATTTTCTTTATGCTTTGTTATTTCATTGGATTTTGATGTTTATTTATTTAATAAGCTAACAATCTAATTTTCCATTGATACAGTGTCCACTCTTTAAGGGTAGTAGCACTACATATGCTAACATTATTCATTAACACATTATGAAATTTTTTGTGTTATGATGTGACCATGTGTGTATGTGTGCAATATAAATACATGTGTCTTACTATGCTATGTATCCATGCATTACATTACATCTTTTTAAGGCAGTTATATCATCATCATATTTAATTAACACACACCCATATATACATATAACTTCCATAGCATCAACATACATGAAAAAAGGAGCATACACATAAAAATACACAATGCCATGATATCAGAACCGGTATCTTATATATATATCAACTTTCATATACATGTATCGGGCCACTATCACCAAAAAATGAGTGGCTATTGAATATGTGTCAATGTCTATACAAAAAGATCTATAAAACATATATATCTCGCATGGGTACAAAATTGATGTACAAAACTAGGATTACCCTAGGGCTGCAACATGTGGCTCCCCGAGCCCTTTTGCTCTGGTTGCTATTGTGGTCTGGGGAGGGGCTACATGGTGGTCATAGACTTGGATCAATGTGAGCGTGATGTGGATAGGGCTACACACATCCCTCTAATCTCTCCCTGTAGGGAGCATATCATCATCCTTGTTTGCATCATCTCTTGCTGCAACTGTTGAACATATGTAGGGATCATGAGTGCCAGTTATCCTGCAAGGTCACTGTGGTAGATTTGTACAGTGTCACATGCCTACTTAGTAGGGTTGACCCTCGTCACGATCACATTTCACTCTATGAGCATCATTCACAGCTCCCCCGACAACTGGTCATGATGCCCTCAGAGTGTGATCGCATCTGTAGTCACCTGCACGATCTCCACTCCCTGCTCCTCGTAAATGGTCCTCAGACGTGCTACCAGCTCAAACAAATGGGCATGTCACCCCATAGAAATTGGATGGTATGCCTCAATGACCATCCCCTAGATTGGCACATTAGGGGCCACCTCTGATATGCACTGGGCTATCAACCTAGTCCATTCTTGTGCATCATCTGCAACCACAACAAGAAAGAACAAGATCAGTATCACATGGTTTCCAAGTAGGTTTAGGGTGAGGAGGGACGCTAGGACCTATGTCATCAATATCAGTAGCCGCTCCTAGTGCTGCTCGGGCTATCATTGCTATGATGGTGGGTGTTGGTGGCACCGATGAGATGGGGGTAGCTAGTGGAGGGTTTGACCTCCTCCGCCACTACCTTAGCCTTCGTGATGTTGTCGACCGCTCCTCCTCCTTGTCTTGCTACTATTCACCTCCTCACCCTCTCCTCCTATCTTGTGGTGGTTGTGGTAGCACATACCCCTATGGACTAGGTTCCCCTCTAGGGGCATCCTCTATGAACATTGGATGAGGACGGTGCCTATCCCACCATGCTCTAAAGTTTGTAGCAATGTCGACGTTATCTTCTACAACTATCAATAGTAGATCTTGGTCAGGCTCATCACCATCTCATGGTACAAAATCAGTGATAGAAGGGTGGGGAATTTCCTTGGGTCTCACAACACTCCTGAATTCCCATGTATATGTGGGCACATCAAGAGGGATGGTCTGTACACGGTCGTGTTGTTGCATGAATCAGATCTAATAGTATGGCATAATAATATGGTCGTGGTGACCTAGGAGAAAACGGTCCCGCTATAGGTTCCTAAGGTACCTGCTGTCATCTACCCACTTGAAAAAATGGTAGGGTCTCCATCTGACCCAATTAGGTACAAGGGTATCGAACTATAATCTCTAGAACTATAAATCTTTGTGCCTCCATTGCCTTGTCACCTTGTACCAATGGGTCACAGGGACATGGTACAATCACCTTTATGGGAAGTCGACTGGCCTTGTGCACATGATGTGGGAGGAAGCCCACACCTGCAATAGCATACAAGCTATGAGGGTGTGGTACTCATAGTGCATGTACCACCCCAACTCCTGGTATAGGTGTGCTAGCATGTTGCACCCCGAGGAAAAAACTGTCCTATGCTCATTTTAGCACTTTTCCTAGCATTTATGATTCCTAAGTGTATTAATGGACAAAGCCCCATAGGTCAAAATTCCACAATTCTAGTTTCATGTGGACTAGTGGCAAAGTGACAACAACCTAATGACACATTTCCCAAAAATTGATAGCTTGGACGCCTGTGCAATGTGTAGTCATCTACGTGGCATGCTAGCATCCTATCGATTTTCTGAGCTTGAAATGAGGAACCTTGAACCTCGACTCTTGAAACATGTCTTGGGAGTCAGGATTTTGGGTGTAACGACTCTTTGCCACCCTTGTATGCAACAAAACCCCTCATTTTCTCTCATTTTGGGGGTCCAATTCATTTATTCAAGCTCTCTTCAACTTCACTCTTAGATTTCTCTCATCTTTGACAAGCAACACTTCTACAAGCGAAACTCTGGTAGATTGAGGTCCTTCCAACAGCTATAGCTCTCTAGCAAGCATTTAGTAGTGCATCTATGTGCTTCAAAGAGGGCTTAGGCCTGTGGGTAACACTCTCTCTCACTCTTCTCTTGTTACATCTTTTTTCCATTTACTATCTTATGGTGTGGGTTCTACTCTTGAAGCAGGTTTTTCTTTCACCACATGCTTTATCCATTTCGGTTACACTCCTTTTCTATCTGGTTGTCCATGGAGGTGGGAATACCAAAATAGGGGTTTGGCTGAGGCAAACCCCTATACAACTTCAAAATTTTCCCCTCATTCTTCTATGTGTAGGTTGTAAATTGGAGCTTGGAGTAAAGATTCAGATGTCTGACTATTGGTAAGTTTTCTTTGAGTTCCCCTTGTGCTTCTCTCATAGTTTTTTCTCTTTGTTTGATTATTCTATTTAGAAGACCTTAGATCCGAGTTAGGAAGTGAGGCTTTATTCTGGCCATCTAAGCTCCCAATCTTTCTATTGCTTAGGATCCCAATGCACCATTTGGATGATAGTACAACGCGCTGGCATCCTGAATCTACACTAACATCCTTTGGTCGAGATCTCCTCCATCGAAGGTAGAAATATGGAAGTTTCACTCTCTTGGGATCTGAAGTTGTCTTCTTTGAAAGTTAGCTTGTATACATTTCCATTACAATTTATTCATTTAGTTTATGTTGAGGTGGATAAGGCCAGTTCATTCCTTGGTGATCTCTTGAGAATGAAGAGACCCACATGTAGCAAATCCCTCTTATCACACACTAGCTAATTTGTTTTTTGGTCCACTTTTCATTCCTATCCACTATAGGAATGACTAGTTCCAACCTAATTTGAATTTGTAAAGTGTAAGAAGAGTGTAGTTGACTTGAAGATGTTTTACAAGTTATAGATGATATAAATAGAAGGTGAATTGATGCGAGGTGGAGTGTGGAATAGAGTTGAGTGTTGTGATGCAAAATTAAGTACAAAAGTGCAAATTACAGTGTGAGATATAATGCAAGATTCCTAAATGTAGTGAGTTGAGGTATCTTGATCTCTTGAATACTACTAGTTTTGGTGGAGTTGTTGCAGTGGAATTTCTGTTGTATTGAGATAATGTTCTCTATGTAACATTCTTATCTTCTTTCTTCTTTCTATTCTAGTAGTGAGCTTGGGCTATAGGTCTTTCTAGAGAGTATTTCCATTTCTGGAAATGAGCCTCCTTGTACCAATTTTACAATTACTTATATTGTGAACTAATCCTCACCATTTTTTTTCCTCATTGGGTTTTCCACATAAATATGGTGTTCTCTTGTGTATGGTGTTAGTTATTTCAGTTTCTATTATCTACTTTTTATGTTTAAACATTATAACGGATTAAGGTTTTAATGAATGCATGTGGATTTGATTACTATTGATGGTTTTGATGTTTTATTTGGGTACAACTGATTCACTCCTGTTGATGGGTGTTTTTTCACTTCTCAACACAGACATCACACAAGTATGTTGCCTCTCTCAAAAGGAAACTTCCTACAAACAAGTTGCAGAAAATTACCCCAAGGTCTCTCAAGTGTCAAGTCATGACTTGCAAAAAAAAGTCAGTGGATTGATGTGATTTGTTGGTAATCACAAGGGGCATGGACAATTTCTAATTTGGAAGGAGATCAGATCCTCAAATGGAGTTTATGGAATTTTGAAAGTTATGTTAAATTGCTGCAAGTACAAAACAATAGTCTAAAACTCCATGTTTAACATTAAATTTGGCTTTATAATGATGTTGAAACTTTTCCTTAACTATAATTTCAAATAAAGGTCAAAAGGGAAAGGGTAGGGGAGAGTTCCTAGACCTATAACTACTAATGAATAGTGACAATGAGGGATGCTATAGTGCACATCCTTCCTATAACTAAGTTCCACTTAACCAACAACGTACAGTCTCATGAAACTAGTGCTATCTTATGAGGTCTGCATATTTCCAGCTATTCATTCACCATAAAGCATGAATAAAAGATGAATTTTAAGTGCAACAATAAATCAATGTTCATACCAACTTTACACTATTTTTCATCATAAAAAAACAACAAAAAGCATGAATATGGAAAGCATCAACACCATAGCATTCTTAATATCAATGGACAACATGAACTAAACTACTAAAAGCTACTTAAAGTACTTAGAACAACAAACTAAATCTATATAATTCTATCAACTTTGAGAAGATGAATCATGCAACATGTGAGAAACACAAGAATCCACCAAAAGAAATTAAATTCTATTGAGATTTCTGTAGCATGTCTTTACAATAACTCAACTCTCTTTGAAAATGAGAGGAGACCCCTATTTATAGTTTTCCAAAAGTGAAATAAATTGCCAGGAATTACTCTCATTATGTGGCCAAGATTAATTTTATATTAGGGTTTCACCTACCCCCAAAATATACTAATATAAAATATATTTTTGTCTCATTCCTATTTTGTCCTGTAGTGGTCCTGACATTGTAGCAGTTTTGTCTTCTAGTGACTGCCTTCTTTTCTCAGCTTATACTATCAAGAACTCATCATCTATCACTGGTTTTCCTTCATTCTTTTGAAGAGGCATATTCCATGAATTTTCCAATCAGTACCTGAAGCTTATCACATTCCATGATGTCATATTGAAAAACCTTGAAGGTCAACCTCTTAGATCTACCAGTGATTTGTTCCTAGCTCTTTGTTCACCTTGGTGTGGCCTTGATTACCTATTCGAACTAGACTGACACTCTTTCAGTGAAGTCCATGATATCTGGTGTTAGTATATCTACTTCCCCTTGCTCCATCTTCTTATGGAAGTGTGGTTTAATCTTCTCTAGATCCAGCTCCATGGCAGGCATATCATACTTCGTCATCAGCTTCAAGTAATCCTCATTGTCCATCCTATGCTGCTTGACCCATTTGAGGTTGAGCTCAACTTCATGCAAGACTCTCTCTAGGACATCCCTCCTGTGATCCAGGCCCATTTTCCATGTTTCCACCAGCCAACGATCATCTTTTGCAAAGGCTAGTTCTTTCTCCCATGTCTTCTTGGGAATTTTGAGAATGGCCTCGAGATTAGGATAGGTGATCCTATATAGCTCAATAAAATGGTGACATATCTTTTTTGTGATCTCTAGTTTCTTTAGAACATCTCAAAATTTATTGGCCATTCAGACCATGTGGCCTATGCCCATGTCACCATTATAAAGCACCCATCATAACCAATCTACAGTAGCCTTGGTCCAATTCTTCATATCTCCATCTTGGTGAGTTCTTCTTTGGAGAGAAGCGGGGGCACCAAATATGTAGTTGGAGCCTCTTCCTCCAATGAAGTCCATTGCTGAATATAGGTGGTGAGGTCTACCACCTGTGCTTTCAATTCCTCCTTAGAGGACTGATCCCTATTTATCTATTGCATTATCGTGGCCACTAATCCCTGTAATTCATCAATTTTTTTCTCTCACATTGCAGTGCCCAAGTTGATGGTGGAAATATTATAGTTCACCCCCTCTCCTTTTTCTATCACTAGAGTGGCTATCTGCACTGTTCTTGACTCAGATGCATCAACTGTGATGTGGGAATGCAATCTTGGCTTCTTCTCCTTCCCCGTCTTTGTTTGTGCTTTGGCCAATATAGCTTTGACTTGGACCTTTGGATCAACGAGAGCCAGGGTTTTCTTTTACAACTACCTTTCTATCCAATCAGGCATTTGAGCTTCCCCTTTCGATGATTCATGATCACCTTCCTCTCTCTACTCATGGTGGAGTTGTTTCGCCTCATGACCCAGGGCTTCTCACTCAATACTTTCTTCTTCTTCATCTGAGTCTTCAATGTGTATGGTCTTTTCCTTTTATGACTTGGCGAGGGCTATGTTCTCCTCAGTGATAATTTATGTCTAAGGAACTCTTTCTACTTCATGCTCGAGCTCTTCATTATGTTGTAGCTAGGGGCTCTTCTTTGGAACATCTTCTTCCTTTTCTCTTCTTTCTCAGGTGGTACCTCTTCTTCTTGAATAGGACCTTTGTCTTTCCCGACTAGTGGAGGCTCCTTGAATGTCCCCACATTGACTTTAGTGTCCTCTTTCTCTTCAGGAGGCTACCTCTCAGACTCCACCTCTTTTCCTATATCCTTGAGCTATTGAGACAACTCCCCTTTGAGCTCTTGGTTTGAGGTATCTCTTATGTAATTGGAATTGAGGGCTTAAGTGTCCTCTTTCGAAGAATGTGACCGCTCCTCATCGGTTTCCACCCTATCCACATTGATGTCCACTCATCCCTCTGGATGTTCAAATTAATCTTCCTTAAAAGAATCTTCGGGCTCTTCCATTATTCCTTTGGTGGCCTCCCTTTGTTGTTTCATTATTTCTTCTAATATCTGCATGGTAGCATCCATATTTGGTGGCTCTATAGGTGGAGAAGGAATGGGAAGACTAGCAACAATCTGAGCCATTACAACTTGGATGATGGGATTTAATATCACCCTTGAGAGCTCGGTGGGTATTCCTTGCATATATTTAGCAAAGGCCTCTCGCAAGGTGAGAGGAGGCATAATGGTAGTGGCAATTGAGGGTATTGTGGTATGAATAGTAGGAAATGGAGGGGGAAGTGAGGCAGACGATAGTGGGGATGTCATGTCTGAAGAGGAATCTATTACCATAATTGGGGTCATTGGTGAAGTGGAAGTAAGGTGAAAAAAATGTCCACTGCAGGTGGAGAAGAAATAGGAAGTGCCTAAGATATAGGAGGTGGAGGAGTGGTAACGACAGCGGTAATGGTGGGAACAAAGGTAGTAGGTAGTGACTGTGGTTGTTTGGCTTCTTCTTCTCCTTCATGTTGGGGATCCTCCTCAATGGTTAGCATCTCACTGAATCCTCCTGATTTCTTTTCCTTTTTCAAGGATTCTCCCTCTGAGGTCTTTCAAGTATAGACTTTGTGTTTGGGTTGACACTCAAACACATCCTTTCTCTTTCTCGATCTAGTTGTCAGAGAGGATTTAGGAGTTTCTTCTATTGGGGCAGTAGCTGCTTATCTATTTTTTTTTCTTTTGAGCTCATCCTAGGGCTCTCCATATGTCAACATAGCTCCCTACAATTTGAGCATCTACCCATTGTCTCATTCTATTTTCTACTGGCCTTGTTACAATATCGAGGTCATTGACCTCTTCTTCATCCCAATCAATCAATGGCAATGGAAATTCGGCCACAACATTAAATATTTCATTAAGGATGGTGTCCTCCTCCTCTACAATTTGATCAGGCACTAGGAATAGGTTGATTGACCACACAAATTGGGTCATCATCCGCATATAATGCCTCATTCCTACCTCCTTGTCATATTTGCAGTTGGCCCAAAAATATTCTATGTGGGGTAGATGATCATACTATTTTCCAACCAGCTTCTTCAGTTTTCCATAGGGGTCCATCCTTGGTCGTGTCATGTGGAGGTCCAAATGATACTCTACTATCTCCTTTTCTGAGTACTTCATGCACTAGGAAGTGGGGATAGTGTACAATCCTTGCCCAAAATTGAGGGGATAGGGGATCCCTACCCGATGTTTATCACTCAATAGAGTATGAGCATTTTGTAGCTATTGAGAGACCTCCAATATGATCATCCAGTTGTTAGGGTATCGGGGAAACTTGTAGGGCCTTTAAGAGAAACCCTCTATTTCTATATGCGTGAATTTCAGGAACTGGATGAAAAGGAACCCAAAACTCAGGATGACTACCAAAGCGTTGTGTGAGACTCTTCTCTAAAAATTCCCTCCAAGGAGTGTTATGATATGTGTTATGAAGGCATCGTTCACCCTCTAGTATTCTCTCTTGAATTTTCTATACTGCAACTGTGGATATTGATCATATACTTTAAGCTCCCCCTTTCTTGGATTTGAATCTTGTGCAACAAAGAGGCCTTTGTATGGGAATGCCTCCACTAGTAGGTATACCAAGTGTAAGGAAAGCTAGATGCGGAAGCAACTCTCTTAATATAAAAACCTCAGGGAAGAATGTAGATATACCTTTTAAATTTTACAATTATAGTCCAATTAAGATGCACTAGAAAGAGATTACTAAAACAAAGAATTAGACAAACACATATGAACACTAGATATACGTGGGAAAACCCTTATGGGAGAAAAACCCACCACACCAAGAGAAGTTACTTTGTATTACAGTAATAAAGATTACAAACAGAGATCTAACTTATCTTTTTGATGTCAGTTTACAAAAGCATTCACCATGAACAACCTTGTTACAAAACATTCACGTTACAGTCTTCACATAATAGAATTCATCCACTGATCATATAATCACACAACAATTCACTGATCCATCGAACCCATCACAATCTGCAATCACTGAGTATAACCATGTCACCCCTGTCTATCGAGCTTCCTCTCAGTAACGGCTACAACAGTCCAACTGCTAGCGGTTCCCATTCAGCTCCTCTGATTGGCCATTGATTCACCACGTAGGATGGTCTTCTCTCGGTTAAAGCGATAAACCTGTGTTGGCATGTTGGTGAGACACAAGAAGTGTCTCCCCGATTCCCAAAGACTTCACCATCAATGTCGCCAAGAGTCATCCTTATCGCCAAGATGTTACATCAAGTCCAAAGAGCTATCGCTAAGACTTTGCCATGTCACCAAGACCTCATAGTGAGCCTTTATGTTATACCGAGATGTTCAATAGTTGGAAAGACTTGTCGCTTTCAGTGAGACATCATACCGAAGCTCCAAAGTCACATAGACAATAGAATTTACATCGGCGAGACTATCGTCTTTCACCAAGACATCACACCAAGCTCTCATGTTATTTTGAAGCATCCAATAGTCGGTGAGACTTATCGCTTTCACCGAGAGTTCTTATCGAAGTCACATGTTACACCGATGAAATAATTCGGTGAGACACCACACATCGATAAGACTTCATATTGAAGCAAGTGTGTTACACCGATGACTCCAAGATTTTCCCCATCGGCGAGACCTCTCTTCATCACGTAGACTTCTTCCTGAGACCCTTGTGTTACCCCGATGGCCATATGCTATTGGTGAGACATTCTTCAGTCACTGGGACTTCTTTCCAAGTGTTCAAGTCACCCCGAAGCCCTCGGTCGCTATGAATCTCCCCGACGCCCGATAAGAGCATTATGTCGGCCAGAGGTCTCCACTTGACAAAAGGTCACACCGAACACAATAGGTCACAATGATAGACTTCATTTGGTGAGACTAAAGCAAGGTCATGGCGACCTAAACTATTCAACAAGATTCAAGTTGCTAGTCGGCCAGAAACAAAAGATGTCACACTGACTTGGCCCTTTCAGAGGTTTCATCCTGTGGGATTGAGGTACATATTTCCAACACCAGGTAGGAGGTCATGTAGAACTACAATGTCTTCTTTATAGCCATAAACTATGCAACCATGGTGTTGCTGATGATCTTGGCCCAATGGAACTTTATTTTCCCATGAATGATCTCCTCAATGAAATAAAACATCCATTCTTGGAAGAATGCAGCACCAGGGAGGCCATTTACTCTGCTTAATAGAGTGACTAGATCATGGTATTCTTCATGGAAGTTGCTCCTAAAAAGGTCTTGCGGAACCTTGGCGGTGCTACCCCTCTTCTTTTCCATACAATGTTGGTTGATTAGCTTCTTGCATGCTAGGGGATTGGTTTTCCACATGTTCTTGGTGTATCCCTTCTCTGTTTCCTCAATGGGGTTGAATATAGGGATATGGAAAGTTTTGCCTATGGACCAGGTAGACAGATTCACCGATACCCTGCCATCATGGTCTATGATTTTCTTATTGCCACTATGGTAGCACTCTCTGCATGCCATCACTAATTCTCGAGCCATGAGTGTAGGTGGGAAGCCAACTGCCTTGGCTAGGCCACTCTTTCAGATCTTCTAGGAATTCTTAGTTGTGGGGTTGCTTGTGATTCTCTGTCAGAATTCATCTATATATACATGCCCCAGGTTGGTGTCTGATACTAAATCCCATGTAGAGGTGACCTTGGAGGTGACTTCCACCTCGTGGAACTGATACTTCATCTAATATTTCTCTTACTTTCCCCTCGGTGCTTTGGAAATCTTCTTTCCTTTCTCCTTTTTTGTAGACTGCCTTGATGTGCCTGCAGCAGATTCCATAAATCCTGCAAACAAAGGTGCAATAAGAATATTATCACAGAAATTAGGGAAGTGTTAGTGAAATCTTGCAAAACAAGAGTTAGATCTAGAAATTCATCCTCTTAAATATCATGAAATCCATTAACATTCATCATTTGGCATTTTTTAAAGTTAATTATAGGAATGCGGGCCCAGGGATGTAGGTTTCCCTAGGCTAGCATTCATTAGAAAAGGGAAGAAGTGAAATGATGCCGAGGGCACAATGACTCGCAAATGACCACCCGCACTCAAAACCCCACATTGGAAGTTTGGAAGCCTTTCACATTGAAGGCTCGAAGTGAAACAAAGAGGTCAGAGTCTACAGGGCAGGCCAACGAGGTCTCTTGGCTTCTTTCAAATGGCAGTGAGGGTAGGGAGATTAGTAGATGGGCCCCTGCAAGGTTTGACCCGCATGTGATTTTAGACTTGGTGATTTTGGGCATGAACTCAAGTAGTAAAGGGGATTGTGGAGCCCACGGTGTGGACGGGACAATGATTTTTCCGCTTATGGGGGGTGTGTGAAGCAACGACAGAGGGTAGCAACGACAGAGGGTAGTTGGAAGTCCGTAAAGAAAGACCCACAGAAGGAGATCGAGGTTTGATCATTCGACGACATTGAACTCGATGGAACTTGCAAGGTGGGAAGTTGACAGGGAACAACTATTTTAAAATGGTGACACGATGGGGGCCATCTACACATGGCAGCCCACAATGGCGGACCTGCAAGGGCTCTCAAACCTAAGTTTTATTCTGATTTTGCATCGTTTTGCTTTTTATAGGCAACAAAGGGTTGGTTTCTTCCCCCATGCGGAAATCCACAAGGACGGACCCACAGGGTTGCAATACTTGGATTTTCATTTGAAACTCATTTCAAGTGGTGGTTGTTAAGGGCTTGCAGGCCACAAGGGTCCCAAGGCTCTGATGAAGAATAGCAACAGAGAGGTAATGTTCCACATGGCCCTTAAAGGCCGAGTTTGAATGAATTTTGGAGATGCATTAAATGGGTTTGCACGAAACTTTGTGGTGAATCGGCCACCCAAGATATTTTTGAAGTTTTCCTTAAGATTTTTAATGATTTTGGAAAACTTAATTTGAAAGGACACTTCCAATCGTGGCAGAAATGAATGTACTTGTAGATCCTGAAGAAATCATTGAAGGCCAAGCTTGAAATCATCTAGGAAGTCGTGTGAGCACGAAGGAGGCGACAACTACCTTAGGCTCTAACAAATTTTGAACTGGTAGGGTTAAAATGATACGTCAGAAGACCTATTTATAGCAAAAAATTCATTAATTACCCTCATTTAATTCTCGTACGACGATTGGCAAGGTAGCTAGGTGCGGGTTTCGAAAGAGCGATGGCGGGAAGGTTGAGACCCACAAGGCAGACGAAACCCCAGACAACGTCATTTGGTGAACAATGAAAGAGGGTGGCTACGAAGGATGCGATACCCACCATGCGGGCGAATGTCTTGGGTTGGATGCCAATGAAACAA
>VDFB02281492.1:566647640-566669013 GCA_007258455.2 Sequoia sempervirens
ATCTTGTTTGATGTCTTGCCCTACCTCCTGGTTGCTGCAAGTATTGTGTTATTGGGAATCTAGCCATATTTGAGGTTCTCAATACTTGGCATCAGGAGTCATCTGCTATAAAAAGCAATGTCTAGTCTTATTTGAGGCATTGTGTGGGTATACCCACCCTAGTTCTATAGAGACTAAAGTGTAGAAGATCTCAGTCTTTGACTGAATCTTGTCAGTTGGTCTAGGTCCTCCGAGCTGCCCTTGACTGGAGATGGCTACTCCATAGGTAGAATAGGAGACCAACCTGGTTGCTCATTAAAAATAACCAACAAGATGGCCACTCTGCTGGGGATTGACTAGAATCTTGCCTTATCAAAGAGTCATATCAATTTCCATGTTGGTTAGGTTCAAAGTTTGAAGAATCTCAGGCTTGGAGAAAAGCTTTGTTGCAGTGAACCTGAAAGCTACAAGATCTATGGTGCTCTGTCAGATGGAACTTAGAGAAAGATTTACATGTAAGTGAGCTTCATATCATTTGAAGTTCTGTCCTCTGCAAGGAGGTGGCGACTCTGTCAAGGTAAACCCATTGAAGATTCAAAGAATAGTTCCATGACTGCAATGTTTCCAGGTATTCTTCATGCTTTTTGAAAAAAAACTTTATTCCCCTTTATTTGGTGAGATCAAGCACTAGCATCAAGGGAAGTTTGAATATTGCAAGTGGATAGTTGTAGAGGGATAGGTTTCATTTGCAAAATGCATTGTTGTCTTGTTTCTCCCTCTACAATCTTTGATACCATGCTTAAGGCATAGTCTTGTCCTCATAAGAGAGAGTATGATAAGGAAAGATACAACCCTTTGGATTTTGATAAAATCCAGGGTTACCCACATGCTGCCCCTAGGGGAATCAATAAATATTTACCCAAGTTTAAAGGTGGTGTTGAGGAATCAACATCAAGACATATTCAACTTTTTATTGATTTCATTGGACACTGTCAGGTTGAAAAAGAGGATGTGGTCATGAAGCTATTTGTCAGATCTTTAGAAGGTGTGGCTGATGATTGGTTCACTTGCTTACCAATGCACTCCATTGTTTCATGGTATCAGCTCAGAACTTTGTTCCTTGATACCTTTGGTGATGTATCTAGTCCTGGTAGAGGTCAAGAGGAGGAAGAAGTGGTTGAGAGGGTAGGACAGAGCACTGACCTACTAAGTTGTAAACAAATATCAGATATGCTAACCACATAATATCAAAGATGTGCACACAACAACTCTAGGTTGTTGTGGGCAACTCATATCGGTCTTGACGATGAGGACCTGCAGGATGCAAGGTATGATGCAAGTGATTCTGATGCCCCTTCTAATGGTGATCTTGCAGATCATGATGACACTGATTTCAGTCTGAAATCAGATTGTGCTTCTAAACCAGAGTTGCTCAATGATGAGCAAGATTGGGATGATGATGATAGTTGGATAGCCCATGAAGATGAGTTAGAATCCTTTGGTGACTCTCATTGCCAGCATGATGAAAAATAGAGCCAAGTGAAAAGAGGAAGTGGGAGTAGTAGTTTAAACCATCATTGCACTAATGCTGTGCCTCCTACTGAAAATGATATAGAGCAGTTGCAAGATGTGTTGAATGGTGAGTGTATCCCTTTGTATACACTTGATGAAGTTTTCACAGAATGTGACAATATGCAGAGCACTAGAGCTAGTTGTTTTTAGCTTCAGGGTAATGTAAATAGTGAATATGACAGCTTGTTGTCACATAACAGTCAGCATTTTGAAAGTATGCCTGACTTTCAAATGCATAAGGATCATGTACATGTTTATAATGGTGAATATGACAGCCTATTGAGAGGTACTAACATGTTTATCAGGCATCTATTTGTGATCAGACTATGTTTTCATATGGTCTTGATCAGTATTCACAGGTATTGCCACATGATACAGAATCAAAGAATCAAGAGTGTGGAAATGATAAAGTTTATTGGACCTAGTTGCCAGTGGAAGATAAAACTAAACAAAGAGCAAGTTTTCACTTGCACAAAGGCAATCATATACTTATGTTTGTAGAGGTGCATTCATTCATATTGTTGCAGTTTGGCAGAGGCAAGCATGACTTGGGAGAGACCAGCTCATTTTGCATAATTGTATTTGACAGAGGTAAAGGCTGGCTCTCATTTTTCATTTGGTGACCTAGTGTCATCAAATGAAATAAAGAATCAACAATGTAACTCTTGAATTTCCTGTTCATGGACAATTCTCGAAGTGGTGCTTCATCTGAAGAATTTCTTTTTCCATGAACATTAGGTTAGGTTTTTGCCTTTCTGGTCGGTTTTGTTTTACTGTGTCTACTAACCTTGTCCGGTTAGCTCCTCGTTGTTTGGGTTTCCTTTTATTCTGGTCTACTCTCCCAGTGATCTGAATTCTTGTTATGCCCACAGGGGGCATACATCCCCAACTAGAGCCTATGTTAGAGCCTTTTTTAACTGTCTTTTAGGTTCTGGTTGTGTGCCCTTGTTTTTCATGATATAACTTTAGCTCTAGGGTGTGTTTCATTTTGGCACATGGGTTAAATGGGCTCCCACAAGGGTTGAGCCCAGCACGCTAGTTTTCATCTCCCCCTTGGGGTGGCTTGTGTTAGGGTTTTTCTTGGTTTTTCTCTTCCCCATTTTTGGGCCTTTTTATTTGGTTCCCCTTTCTCTTTTGCTTGCCCTGGCTTCTCTTTTGTCTTTTCGGAGGTGGAATGGATGCTTGAACAGAACTAGAAATTTTCAAAATTCTGAAGTTCTAATTCCTATTCAGACATCTGTCCTGGTTCCGATTCTACGTGCTTGGAGTTTCTTTCCCTTTCTGCCCTATGTCGATCGTTGGTCGTTTTCCTGGCTCCGCTCGCTTTGTTTTCCTTTTTCTTTTGGTAGGGGTAGAACTAGGTCAGGGGTTTGTCTTGGAACTTTTTGCGAGGTTCTTGTTTTCCTTTTGTCTCTGCCTTTGGGGCTTTTTGGTCTTGTTTTGGTTTCGGCTCCGTATCCGCTAACTTTTGCGAAGGCGGGGGTGGGATCGTTTTGGGTTCTTTTTCCTTTCTGGTCGCTTTTTATTTTCCTTTGGTGACTGATCTGGTCGGTGCCCATCTCACTTAAGTTCCTCCCCGAGCCTTGCCTCTCATTCATCACTGGCCCCTTGCTACCAATTTCACCGGCCCCACATTGCCTCCGGCATGACTTTTGGCTCTCGAGGTAACCTCTTGGCAACCCCTGCTTGTCTCCCTGAGGCCTTATCTTCTTGGCCTATGTTCACTATGTTGGGGAGATGTCTCCCTGACCCCTTCGTGTCTCACTGATGGGCTTTCCTTTCAGTGTGATGGTTGCCATTCGGGGTGAGGTCTTCCTGACTCCCCTTGGTCTCCCCGAAGTCCTTTTTACCGCCCCCCCTTTTTTACTCTTCGGTGTGACTTCCCTTTGGCATAGGTTTCCTATTGTTTCCCTGACCTGTTGTGTGTTCTTTGCTTGCATAAGTCTGAGTTGCCTATCGGCAAGACTTATCATATATCACAGCGATTGGAATTTATTTGCAGGTGGTTGTCGGCATAACCCTGGTTTTGTTTTGGCGTCGATTATTGAGGTTACATCGCGACAAGGGCTGGCGATGTATGTCATAGCAAATCTGTTGTGTCTTGCCGATGGTATTTTGTGTTTTTCTTTTGGCATGGGTTATACCTTTCATTGAAAGGTCTTGGTGATGTCGGCTTGTTATCGCGTATTCGGTTCTTCGATATGACACTAATCGATATATGCTTCATTTGTCTTTAGGGTTCTAGTCTTGTTGCTCAAAGAGGTCATCATTTATTTAATCAATCTTGTTTGATGTCTTGCCCTACCTCACGGTTGCTGCAAGTATTGTGTTATAGGAATCTAGCCATATTTTAGGTTCTCAATACTTGGCATCAGGAGTCATCTGCTATAAAAAGCAATGTCTAGTCTTATTTGAGGCATTGTGTGGGTATACCCACCCTGGTTCTGCAGAGCCTAAAGTGTAGAAGATCTCAGTCTTTGACTGAATCTTGTCAGTTGGTCCAGGTCCTCCGAGCTGCCCTTGACTAGAGATGGCTACTGCATAGGTAGAATAGGAGACCAACCTAGTTGCTCATTAAAAACAACCAACACTTTCCACTAAGGTTCTCGATCAAATTCCGGATCTCTTGACAGAATCACACTTCTTCTCTACTCTACACTGCTTAGCATACTGAAACTATTCTACCCTCAAACAATTGATCTATTCTTTTCGCTCTTTTCTTGATACTCCTTCACTATTGCAGTATATCTACTACCATGATTTTTCATATCATATCATACCATACACAAAAATGGTTTACCATTCTCCTTTATATACCTGCCAATAAGAAATTCAATGTATGTCGGCCTCATAATAAGATATAATATTTTTGCATATGTCAGCTCAAATATCTAATTATAATTGAAGCGTACCCACACAAGTCGGCTAGACTTTAGTAGGGACCCAAACCAAGATTTCAAACATAGGAAATAGAAAAATACATATTCCACATATATCCACGACACACCATATGAAACATGTCGGCCAAAATGGAAAATAAACCATGAAACATGCTACCGAATCTCTTAACTCAAACTTTGACTTAATACCATACCAAAAAACTCATCAGATTATAGTGTAAATGCTAATAAGTATTTTATGGAGATCCATACCATGAAATAATGATCCGAAAAAGTGATCGAATCAACTTGCCAACCGGATGTCCTATTCTTCATTCTTTCTGCCAGTAGATTATAGAGTCTTAGTTTCCTTGCCGGTATAAACAATGCTAATACTACGGATCATATTGCTAACACTAGTTGCCATCAATGACAACACAAGTAGCCAAAAACAATCTCTCAGAGCCATATGCCAACAATCTCCCCCTTTGGCATTGATGACAACACTTCGTGAAAAATTGACTAAGTGTCAAAACCAAAAACTCAGCAAGACCAAAATTACTGCTCCCCCTATGGATGTTAAGGAAAATGTTCACTGCATTCTCTCTCCCTTTGACATCAATGAAAAAGCTCTACTATATCCACTCTACACTTTTCTTCTTATTCTCTCCCTTTTACTATACTTTACTCTTACTTCATTCTCTCCCAACTAATGATGCAAAAATTGATCAAAATTGGACAACTGCTGTAAGAATTCAGAAGATTATTTTATACTTAGCTTTCATTTCAGGAAGGAATTTCTTCCAGGAGTCCACCACAATTTCAATAGCTATGATAAAGCTATTATTTTCTGAAGTTTTGTTGATGATCTGAACAAGAGACTTAGGAATGGTGATTGTATCTTCCAAATTTTCTCCTAACTTAAGCACTTCAATCATCTGCTCTAATCTCCCTTTCGTTATGTCTTTCACTTTCCTGAAGGCATCAATAAGAGTATTCCTAGCAAAGTGGACCTTTGCATGCTCAACCTGTATAGTATGAACTTTCTTCTTAACATCTCCATTCTTGTCCAAAAACATATTGTAATCTTGTCCAGTTCTAACAAGCTCCTTTTTTATTTCCTCCAACTTATCCTTGTACTTGCCTACCACATGAGGCCACCTAAGGCAATAGTTAAAAACTTTGTTGGCCGAATCAATGCACTATCTTAGCTCATTCATTTTATTTTTCAACTTGGAAAGAGATAGCCTAAAGTACATCTTTAAATGGAAAATTATTTCCTCCTCTTTTCTGTCCAGAGGCACAGACTCCATAGATACCTTGACACATTCAATCAATTCTTTTGGGAGAATATCCTGAAAATTCTCCAACTCAATATTATTATTAGCAAAGTATCTTGCCAAAGTGTTTTCAATAATATCCTGCTCATAAGATGGTCCATTTAACCATATGTTTGATATATTTTGCATATCATCCTCATCCTGAATGATTTGCACTGTCTTTGACTTGAACAGAGCACCTTCTTCATCACTGTCTTAAACTATTATTATTTCCTGTTCACCTAGTTTTGGTTGATCTCTTGGAGTATATTCTTTAGAAACTTCATCCTCTACATCCACAACCAATTGTCTTTTCCTTTTTTCTTCAACCTTTTTTGACTTGGGTACCAAATGAGTGACACCACCCATATCACTTCCTCTCTTTTGAATATTTTCTTACAAACCAATTGTCTTTTCCTTTTTTCTTCAACCTTTTCTAATTTGGGTACCAAATGAGTGTTCACAATTGTCAAAAGAGTTATAATGATTGAATATTTGCTTACAAACCAACATATTTTCTCTCCACACTACATTGTCCTTCATAGGAAAACAGTTTAGAAAATACATCATAATACATATTGTTAGAGTGCCAAACCTAAAGGGGTAGTCAATATCCTTCATTAATCGAACATTCTCCATCAGTTGATCATCAAACTACATAGGTCAAAGTCTTCATTTTCAATTATCATTTTATGAGCGATATATGCAACACCTGTCGAGGTTGATCCTTCTCAGTTTCTAAAGAAGATCTTATATGTGATTCCATGTGAAACATACCTTGTCAATGGATCTTTAATCGTCACAATTATCAAAGCCCTCTAATCTCCCCTTATTCCGGTTAGGGATTCGACCTCAACATTGTGAATCGAATTCTTCTTTGGTATATCACCAACATTGCATAAGCTCATTAGATTCCTAATCACATGCTTGGAAATTTGATAAGGTTTGTCTAGAGTGAGGATATCACCGTCCAATTTGTTCAAAACAAACCAAATTATCTCTGCATTGAAAAAATGAGGATATTCGCTCCATATATCCAAATTATGCTTTGATCCTTCAAGCCTCCTGAAATCGGTGAGTGACAAAAAATTTCTTTCATCCCTAATATTTTAACTGCTATACTCATCTAGAGTTATGGTTCCTTTGATTTGCTTCATGTCTTGCCTCGAACAGAGTTCTATTGATCACAAAAATAGATATGGAATCAATGATCAAAAAAAATACCTGGAAATTCATTGCTAGGACCACTTTCACACCTTTGAAATTTTGTAGAAAATTCCCTTGAACTATTCTCCTTCAATGCACAATGACGAATTAGGGTTTCAAATGCCCCTCTTATAACTTCACCACTTTACTTTCTTCCCACATTATAGCCATTGCCCTAGAAGTTTTAGTCCTCTGGCTTCGAGCTTAGAAAATTCAACTTCACGGACCTATACCATTTCATCCAAGAGATTCAACATATGATTGCTAATACTTCCATTAATGAATAACCACGATATTTACGACAACATCCAACAATTTGGTGCCAATTATACATAGGGGGACAAAGATATTTTCATTAAAAACTCCCAAGCCAGCGGCCTAATATCAATTGCGAGGAAGAGTTACCCGAGGAGGGGCTTTTTCGGTATAGCTTTTCATTTCCTTCATCGGATTCACTTTTTTCTTCATTTTTTCTTCCATTTGATCTCTTATCTCTGGAATGCTTTTTTATTTTCCTTTTTGTTGTCTTTCTATGAATTTCTTCCTTGATAAAGCTAGACCTCTTTTATTCATGTTTTGTTCCTATAGAATTTTGTAAGGTGTCCAAGATTGTTACAATTGAAACATACCGGACCTTTCTATCTATACCAGCCATTCCACTGATTTCCTCCTGACCTGCATTGATTAGCAACATGTCCAAATCTTCCACAGGTATAGAATTTATTAACAGGCATACTTCTACATTCTAATGCCTTATGACCAAACTTCTTGCATTTAAAACATTGACTAGAATATGATGGAGTACTAAGGTTTATCCTTCTTCTACACTGAGAAGCCATATGTCCAAATTTATTACAAGTAAAAAAATATCCATTAAATCTTTGAGCATTAAGTTGCCTTACCGAATGTCTTCTGCCTTTGTTCTTCTTTTCAGATTTTTTTTGTTCAGATCCAAAGCTTTCATCCTTCTCATAGCCGAGACCTCACTTGTCATTTGTATCCTTCTGATTTTTGGTTCTCATCAAGCTTAGTAGAACTTGTGTGGTCAATTTTGTGAGCATTAAATATGTAAAAACAAATGAATCAAACACACCAATAAGATATTATATTAAAAATAGAATATAAAAATGATAGAGACTTCGGTATCGATTATCGTGTTGTCCTATGGATCCTCTATCTCGATATTTTCATTGATTCAAGAAATCTCAGTTGTATGTTGGGCTCAGCGAATAGTCTTCTAAGAAGAGCAGTTGAATGGTAAGTAAATGTAATGCTCTGACTAAGACATGATTATTCTAATGCTAAAATGAAGATATGAATAATAAAACTATAATGATAATACTAGAATGTTAAATATTTGGGGTACAGGTAATCTCTAATTCATCTATTGTGTGTTATGTAACCTTGCTTGGATTGGATATTGCTATTTATAGAGTTTTTTGAGAAAGCTTAAGTTAGGTGAGTATGATCAACGATTGTGAAATTCTTAGCGGTCAGACGAATGAGATAGATAAAATTTGGAGAAAAATAAGAGAAGAAAATAGAAAGCAAGATTTTTGACAACTTCTGTAAAAGAGGTAAGATAAGATAATAAAGATGAATTGTAAAAATCATCTTTTTTGTGAGATTATGGAAAGATTTTGAAGAAGATAAATAATGAATTATTGAATTCAATTATTTATTTAAGGGTGACACATAGGTTTTTTTCTTAAAATAGAATATTTACCCTAGATTTGAAGAATAATGGAAGATTTCATAATTAATAGAATATTTAATTATGATTTTGAAAAGATATGGAGGATATTCAATTAAATAAAGATATTTAATTAAACTTTTAAGAAATGGTATGTAAATGAAATTAATTAAATAAGATATTTAATTAACCAGAAGAAAGATTTGAAAAGAAATATTTAAATTTAATTAAATAAAAAAGACTTAATTAAATTCAAAAAGTGGTAATTAATTAAAATAAATAAAATGTATTTATCTAATTAATCAAGTGGACATTTGAATGTGAAATAAGTAAATAAAATTGATTTATTTAATTATGATAGAAGAATAAATTGAATGAACAATATAATTAAATTAATTAAATTTAATCATATGTAGAAGACTAGGGAAATTAATTAAATAATAAATATTTAATTAAATATCAGGATTAATTAGATATGACCAATTTTATGTATCTACATTTTTCCCCTCTTTGAAGTGCTGTGTGAAACGTATTGCTTCAAAGAAAATATTTCCGCTTTTGAAATTTGATGTGTTTGACTTTGCCCCTTTTCTGAAAAATATGCCCCTGAACTTATTCTGATATGTTTCCGATTGAAAAATATTGCTGGTGTTAATGATGCCCCCTTGGGAGGTAAATCACTAATGATGATGAGTTGTTGATAATGTTGGAAAAATGTGATTTGATAATGAGATTTTGATGTGGATGTGAATTCAGTGATTTAACTCTCAAAAAATGATGTATAAGGATGCCCCAGTGTGAAGATAATATAAAAATGTCACAAAACTCACCTTTAGTTGACCTTTAAAAGGTAAAAAGGGAGAAAAGGACAAATCATTTGCACTTTTTGACTTTTACAATCGTGTTGCTCTGATAGTGACCTGGCAAGATGGAGATTATGTACCACTGACACAAATTCAAGCGGGCCCACCAATACTAGAGACCAGCTGCGTATGGACCACCGGTGAGTCAATCTAACCTCTTTTGTTATCCAATTTTTTCGTTTTGAATCGATTTTTAATGTTTTTTCTGTAGATTTAGGTTTTAAAAATCTATTTTAGCACTTTTAGAAAAGTGTTAGTGCTTTCGATAGTTGTTTGAGCGATTTCAATGTGTTGTAGCGCATATAGGATAGATTTTGCAATGTTTAGTGTAGAAACCAGTTTAGTGCATTCAATAAAAAGAGTAGCGCTTTTAGGATGTCGCAGAAAAATTAGGGTTTTAGCGCATCTAGGAAAAACATTAGCGCATTTAGGGTTGTCGCGCATCCAGGAAATAGAGTGGTGCTTTTGATTAGAGTTTTAGCACTTTTAGGGAAATAGCGCATAGAGGAAATGATTGAGCGCTTTCAGGGAAAAGAATGACGCATATGAGTTTTAGCGCATCCAGGATATAGAATGGTGCATATGAGTTTGAGCGCATAGAGGCTGAAGACTAGCGCATCTGGTAAAAACAGACAGAATGTGTGATTTGATGAAAGTGATGTAAAAATGATGATGTATATGGCTTCCTTGGTCAATAGATAGAGAAATTGTCTTGTCATCATGTTGGTATGGATAGAAAATCTGATAAATAATTGATAACTTTGTTTCCAAAATAGAAATCAAAGAGTAGATAGCTGATAACTTTGTTTCCCCTATACGAAAAAATAAAGAGGAGATGATTGAGATGATTTTTGATAAATTTTCTTTCTGCAATAGAAAACAAATAGTAGATTATTGATTGAAAAAATATTTGCATTTGTGATTGAAATACAAATAGGATGATGTTTTGATTGTTGATAAATTTGCATTCTTGAAAAAGAAAACAAATAGTAATTGATGATAGAACAGATTGATGTGATATTTAGATAGATAGTTTGTGTATTGATTGTATGATGTGAATCACTTAGATAGAACACTTGATATGGGTCTAATGAGTATGTGTCACTAATATGGGTCATAGATAGATATGAGTCAGATTGATTTTCCTTGATTGAGATTGAATCATTGATATGATGCTGATTGATTGTCTTTGTGATAATTGAAAATAAGAGGTTTTCAAAAACCTCCAGATTAGGGAGCATCACTCGGCGGGGTGGGATAGGATACCCGAGGTGACATCAGATGATGTAGCATTGATAGGGGCCTATGGATTGAGATATTTGTTTGTCATGCCTCTAATTCGGGTCATCAGGGGACTGTTGACCTTATTGGCAGAGAGGTGGCATTCGGAGCACAACACCTTTCATTTGTGCCCTTGTGTTCTATGATCACAAGGTGCTCGGTGGTACAAAATGCTCTGAGGAGAGTATTTGGTGATGCACAAATAATAGGGTACTGGGTGCGATGGGCTGACTTCAGAGGATATCTAGCCTTGCCTGTAGTTTTGGGTGCGTTCATTGGAGGTCTCCTTTGTCCAGATCGCCGGTCAAAGGGGCTATCAGTGGGATGGGGGAGGATCCTTGAGTAGATGTTGGTATAGCCACAGATGTACGCCTGGGGGAGTTGCATGTTGGCACATCTATATCATGACCTTCATCAGGTGGTGTACAGAGGTTCATCGAGTATATCCTGCAGTGTGACATTTCTCCAGATCTGGGTGTGGGAGCATATTTCGCTGACGAGACCAACTTGTCCTAGAGTGAGGCCACCAGGCAGGCCCTATGTGTATGCATATGCAATGTTTCTTGTCCAGCCCAAGCTGGGAAAGTTGGATTACTAGAGGCGGTGCCTTGAAGACATGGATGTCATGATATGGCGGCCATACCTAGATTGCGAGCCCTGGGAGACAGATCATTTAGAGATGTCATTTGTATGTATGCCCCAATATTTGATAGGGAGGACTCCATTTATTATTGAGAGGTTTTTGGCCATGCGAGTACAGTGACAGTTTGGATTCACATAGGGTATGCCACAGGGAGTTGCTCACTATGTGCAGAGCAAGGATGAGGCAGGATGGGGACCTGGCATTTCATACCAGATAGTCTATACAAAGTATGTTGCTCTAGCGCCCGAGGCATGGGATGACAGGCGGGATATTGTTGACGATGGGATGTCTGAGGAGTACTCTTTTTATTTTCATACACATCCATTTCCATGGTTGAAATGTCTTGATGAGCCAACACCCATTTTGGTGGTACCATAGCCAAGGGTAGGGAGACAGGAGGATGTGGCAGGTGGTGAGTAGGCAGCGGTTGGGGGAGAGGAGGAGAGTGGAGAAGAGGAGAGCTCAGATGGGGATGATGGGGATGATGGCAGAGATGAGGGGTCGGTGCCAGTGAGACAGAGGCCAGATATTTTGAGTGGTATCCAGATCATGTGGAGGCTGAGGATTGGGATTGGGTGGAGGACAGTGATCAGGGTTGGCTCCACCTCTCAGTAGGGGCAGATAGATACCCTATAGGCCCAGGTGTAGACATTACAGGGACAATAGGTGCAGTTGCAGGGCCAGTTGGTTCTGGCACAAGGGTTGGTTGCACAATTATAGGCACAGCTGGCACAGTCCCAGGCACAGGCACAGAGTATGGCACAGGCATAGGCACATCCTCCTGCCCCAGATCCATAGGTTGCCCAGTTGATTATAGAGAGGGATGCATTGAGACGGAGGGCGGTAGAGGCCAAGGGTGTTGCTCAGAGGCTGATGGGAACTATGGAGAGTGCATCTTTATAAGAGGACATTGTAGAGGGCTTCGAGATGGCCAGAGAGGCTGAGTATTATCGGGTCAGATACGAGGAGTTGTGTCCTCCTGAGCACAGAGAGCCTTTCCCACAGTCCCACACTAGGACTAGGAGCAGGACATAGACAGCCACACAGAGCTTGGGGGTTACCACGCCTCGACGGGATCCAGATGCAGGGACGAGTGGGAGGCCACCATCCTTGAGACCAACTCCATCAGGGGGTTCCACCAACTAGCCAGGATTGATATATGCAGGATTTTATATGATGTATCTCATATTCTTGGAGCATGTTATTGATTTTTTATCATATCTCATGTATCTTTCTAGACATTTTAGTGTCATTGGATTATTGGACATTTGTATGTACTTTTGATGAGAAATGATATGTAGCGGCGATGAGTTTTTATGATGTATTGCATTTGATATGATGATATGAGATGGATATGCATTTATTTCCTTGTTTGTGTGATATGGATTTTGATATATGATCTACTGACTAACATGATTTGCAGGATGATATGATATGATTATGATATGATGATGTGCAATATGATGTGTACTAATGATCTCAAGTAGCTGGATGATGATGGTAAAAATGCAATGTGTCGAGATGATATGATATGATATGAAGTGTTAATGATGTGGACATGTAATGTTTGTATGAAATTTTTGTGGTGTGATTTTCCAAAATGTTATAAATGATGATGATGTGATGTGATGATTTTGCAAGATAATATGTAATATCAATCAAATGTTGTATAAATGGTATTGAAAATGAGAAAAGATGTGAATGGTAAATGATGAAATGTATGCTATGAAATGTAATGAATATGAAAAAGATTGATGAGATGATAAAATGAGATGGAATGATAAAACGAAATGAAAATGTAATGATATAAAATGAAAATGAAATGATATGAAAAGTAATAGTAAAAGAAAATGAATTATGAGATGAAATGCGATGATAAAATGATATGAGCTGATGAGATGATGATAAATGATAATTATATGAATAATGAGGATATGATAATGATGAGAAAAGTATGATGAATACAAAAAAATGATTAAATAATGATAGGATAGAAAATGTAATGTAAAGACATGAAAGGATGAAATGTAAAATGATATGAAAAATGAAATGAAATTGAATGATATGATATGCAATGTAATAAAATGAAATGAAAATGGGAAGAATATTAAATACAATGATAAAATAAATTAAAGTGGATAATCTGTTAAAACAATGTAATATAATAAAATGAAATGTAAGAATAAGATAGAATAATGATGCTAATAAAAGTAGAAATAAATAAAATAAAGTGGATGATAAATTAAGAATATAATATAAATGGGATAATTAAAGAATGTAGCCATAATGTAATGTCGGATAAATATAGAATAATTAAATAAGTAATAATCTCAAAATAAAAAATAATCGTTCGGATAAGTAATAAATGGTTAAATGAATAAATGAATGATACAAAATGATAAAGGATCGGAATGGTACGATAATGAAACTAAGATGATAAAATTGAGAATGTCCTATGATACGCAATGAAATGATATGAAATATGAAATGATAATGCATCATGAAGGATAAATGATTGAGACAGGTCCCAAATGATGAAAGTTAAACTATATGAGATGCACAAGGTCTAGGTGAAATGATAATGAAATGAGGATGAAACAAATGTCCAAATGTCCTCCACATATAGTCTAAAGAGACATGACAACCATTGATTTACTTGTTCAGCTTTGTTTAAAAACTCTAATGCAAATCCAATATGCAAATATATACATTGATCTAAATGAAATGCAACTAAATAAGACCAACTGTTCGTTGAGCCTTTGGGTAGCTTTCTTGAGTCATCATAGAGCCTTATAAAATGTTGGAAGTATGTACAAGCATCATAGGGGAGATTAGCACCAATGATGACCTGAGTACAACTTTCATGATTTTTGGTTTAGCAAGCGAACACAAGCATCGAGGTATAATTGAACCGAGATGACCTGAGCATTTCTTGCATAAATAGGAAAAGACTAACCACCTTCTAATGAAAATGTGGAACTGTCATCAATGATATGCTTTAGAAATCATGTTTCACAACATATTTGCATCAAATCGATAGTTAACCTCAAGACAACAGACAAAGAAAAATCATCCTCCTTCCTTGCCACTCTAGTTCAGTACATCATTGAGTGTGCTCCAGAGAGATGATGTCGAAAAAAAAAAACAACCATTGTGCAAAATGTAAAACTGATATTCCAATCATTATTCAGATTTTAGATCATCCAGGTATGAGTCATGATATGGTATTTTGCTGAAAAACCGTTGTGATATGGGTCAATGGTTGGATAGTTGTTCATGTGTTTTGATTGTTTGTTCATATGACTGAGTTCTATATCGTTGTCGAGCTGTGTTGGTAGAACCTAAAATTTGGTTGCCCCAAAGTATGTCAATGTTTTCCCCCAATATTTGACACAAATTACTGAAATGGATATGTACAATAATCAAGCCATGGTAAGACGTTATCGCTCTAGGAAAATGATGGCAACATGATGCTGGTATGATCCTAAGATGAAGGAAAGATGCATGAAATGAAAGCATAGTGCAAAACCTAAACTAATAGATGGAGAGCTACAAATAATGCGTCTGTTGCGGACTTTCACTATTTGTTTTTATTGAATTTTCTAATTTTTTTATTTTATTTTTGTCATTACGAGATGCTGTTTGCTAGGTTTTCCAGGGGTAACCATTTTTCGGAGACTTTTTGATGTTTTTATTTCTTAGGACTTTTCTAATGTTTTTGTATTTCTTGAGTTGTTTAGATGTTTTGTATTTCTTTAAGTTTTTGATGTTTTGTATTTCTTGAGGACTTTTAGATGTTTTGTATTTCTTCAAGATTTTTTTTATGCTTTTGTATCTCTTTAGGACTTTTATAGATGATGATAATTGCTTCAGACATAATAATTTTTTAGGTGTATGTTGTTGATGGGTTCATCAAACAAGTCCCCTTCTGGCATCGACAACTTGTATGCTCTTGAACCATATACTGCTATGACCACATATGGACCCAACAAATTAGGTTCAAAATTTCCTTTCTTTTCTCTGTCTTGCTGATTGCATGGGTTCTCTTTTAGAAAAATATCACCAACCTAAAAGGTAAATGGTTTGACTCTATGATTATAGCTGCAAGACATCATTTGTTGATAGGCTTTCAAATGATCAGCAGCTCGTCTCTTTTCATCAAGAAGTTCCAATTCTTGAAGTTGGGAAACTCTGTATTCCTCATCTATGATTAGACCTTTTAGAGATACTCTAAGTGATGGAATCTCAACTTCTAAAGGTAGGATAGCTTCTACTCCATAGACAAGAGAAAATGGTGTGGCTCTTGTTGGCATTCAAATACTAGTTGGGTGGTACATACAAAGGTGATTGATGTGCCCGATCTTTCCCTACATTATTCACGGTCTTCTTCAAAATTTTTCAATATTGTTTATTTGAGGCCTCTTCTTGGCCATTCCCTTGTGGATAATAAGGTGTTGAGTATCTGTGTTGAATATGGAATCTCTCACAAAGTTAGGTCAACATCCTGATTCTTAAATGGCCGCCCATTATCTGTGATGATGGGGTTGGGAATGCCATACCGAAAAATGAGATAGTTGAGTATGAATGATGATATTTTTTTTCCAGTGACCTTAGTGAGAGGGACTGCCTCAATCCACTTGGTAAAATACTATATTGCTGTGATGATGAACTTGTGTCCATTCAAAGATGAAGGATGAATCTTGCCAACTAAATCCAACCCCCATTAAGAGAATGGTCAGGTTGGTACAAATGGTTGTAGTTCCTGTGTTGGTGCATGAATGATATTTCCATGTATCTGACATTTTGAGCACTTTGTTACAAAATTGAATGATTCCCTCTCCATTGTAGGCCAGTAGTAACCCATTCTAATCAATTTCTTGGATAAGGTTAGTCCACTTGAATGAGTACTACAAATTCCACCATGAACTTCTTGTAGAGCGTTATTGGATTCGTCACATTCAAGACATCGAAGTAAAGTACCATCAAGACCGCAGCGATAGAGAGTGTCAAAGATAAGGGTATAGCGAGAGGATTGGCAGATAAAATTGTACTTTTGGTTATGGGATAAGTCAAGTGGTAAGATGTCATCTTTTAGGTAGGCATAAATCTTGCCATACCAAGGTGAATCAGATACTACTAAGTGGCAAATGATTTGGATTTTAGGTGTGTCATAAGCAGGTGTAAATGATTGTTCCACCAGAAATTCGTAGTGAGCCTAAGTTTCTGGGAGTTGTAACAATGAAGCGATTGTGGCCATGGCGTCAGCTGCCTTGTTATCAAGCCTTGGAATTTGAATGAACTTGATGTCTACAAAGTATTTCTTGAAATCGTCAACCATTTTCTTATATGGAAACAATTTTTCATCTTTGGTCTGATAGTCATCATTGATTTGGTTAATGACTAACTGGAAGTCACCATAGACTTGCAATTCTGTGATTCTCCATTCCAATGCTATTTTGAGTCCAATGATTAAAGCTTCATATTTGGATATGTTATTAGTACATGGAAACATTAGCCGATATGACCGAGGAATGGTATTTCCTTGAGGGGTGACAAAGAGTATGCCCGACCCTGATCCATGTTGAGTAAATGAGCCATCAAAATATAATGACCAAGGTTGCTTTGATTCTGGCGTGAAGACATCAGCATCTGGAAATTCAATGTGCATGGGATGTTCTGTTTGTAGGGGTACTTCAGCCAGTTGGTCAACAATAACTTGTCCTTTGATTGCTTTGTGATCAATATAATGAATATCGAACTCACTTAAGATCATGACCCATTTTGCTAATATTCTTATTAATGTGGCCTTGCTTAATAGATATTTGAGTGGGTCAATCTTTGCAACAAGATTAATTGTATGAGTTAACATGTAGTGTCAAAACTTTTGTGAAGCAAAGACCACTGCTAGACAAGCCTTCTCGATGAAAGTCTACTTGAGTTCATGACCTATTAATGTTTAGCTAATATAATAGATTGCATGTTCTTTTCTTGTAGAGTCTTCTTGTGCTAACAATGCCCCCAAGGACATCTTTGTGGCAGCAATGTATAAGATGAGTGGTTTGTCTAGATTTGGTGGTATCAGAACTAGTGGGTTCATTAAATACTACTTAATTTGTTGAAAGGCCATTTCACACTTATCATCCCATTTGAAAGGAACATTCTTATGTAGTAGATGTGTGAAAGGTAGACATTTATCTACTAGTTGTGCAATGAATCTTCGTATAGATTGAAGTTGTCCCTGGTGATCTCCAATGCGATATTCCTTGGTGAGCATTTCCCATGATTGATTGTACCTTGGTAGGATCTACTTCAATTCCTTTTGCTGAAACTATATATCTCAAAAGAGTTTTTCGGATGCTTGACTCCGAAAACACATTTCTTGGGGTTGAGGAGTGAACTTTGAATTTTTTCCAACCTACCATAAATATTTTTGGATAATATCTCCAAGATGTCCCTTCTCATGTGTGTAGTTTTACCGATTATTTCATCTACATAATCTTCCATGAATATGTGCATCATGTCATAAAATTTAGCAGTGTAAGCTCTACGATATGTGGGCATGGCCGTTCCAATGATTAAAGTCCCCAGGACATGTCAAAATTGTTTTGTCTTGGTCTTAGGGTGCAATCCTGGTTGGTTATAACTAGAAAAACCATCCATTGGTGAATACATGGAATGGCTGTTAGATCAACTATAGTATAATCTAAATTATCCTTGGGAAATTCCTTATTAAGATCTCTAAAATCTGTGCATACTGTAACACTTTTGTCAGGTTTGGATACAAGAACAATGTTGGAGATCCATTCTACATAGTCAATTGATCTTATAAATCCCATATCGAGGAGTTTCTTAAGTTCTTCTTTAACTAGTAGTGCCACATGAGGATGCATCTTTCTAAGTTTTTGTTTTACAGGCTTTACTCCTGGTTTAATGGACAAGTAATGCATTATAAGATCTAGATCGAGACATGGCATGTCCACATAAGACCAAGAAAAGTTGACTTGATTTTCTCTAAGAAATTCCATGAACTCGAGTACTTCTTTATCTGTCATTGATGCTGCTAACTGTAGAATCCTCGGTTTGTCTATAGTTTCAATATTAACTACTTTTGTAGGCTCAATCAAGATAGGCGATCGCTCATGATAGTCCTCTGGGAGAGTTTCAAGCATCCCATCATCTGGTGCCTTAAAAAGATTTTCACATCTGATATGCTCTTTGTTTTATCTTTGTTTGATCTAACCTTTGCCCGGTCGGTTTCACCATTAGATCTTTCTTTTTTATTTTACTTTTGCAGCTAGGAAACTTGACACTCATTTACATAATCTAGATCTTTCTTTGCGATTGGAACAATCATTTACATCATTTAGATCTTTCTTTTCGATTGGAACAATCATTTTACATCATCTCACGGAAGAAGTTTACAATGAATTCATTGGTTGGGAACATGGAATTTATGTCGGAGGTTCCGGATAGATCCTAGTCAATGAGATCGAGATGTATTAGTGGTGATGGGTCATTAGGTTCGCGTGAAATCAATGGTTATGGTCATATGAGAGGTGTCTATAGAAGTTGAGGTATGGGAGTAGATTAATGATGGTGCATACTCATGATGGTCTTGTTCGATTAAATCTAACTTAGTATCACTAGAATCATAGTTGCATTGTAGTTCAAATTTGTGTGGTTGGGCCTCTGAACCTTCTCCTTTGATTAGAGTAGGTGTATACTTTTGTATCACATCAATCTGTTTATCCCTCCAGAATTCATCATTATGGATGCTATCCCATTCGTATTCTCTAGAGTCTATGTCAGAGTTATTATCGACGAAATTCCGAATTGTTGTTAAGCATGCTTCCTTTGGATCAGATATTTTTTGCAATGTGAGCACAGTATTATTCAATTGTTTGGATGTTGTTTCTTTGAGCTAGTATCATAGCCTAGTCCTATTTTAACTTTTGCAGCAAGTCTTGGAGAATCAATAGGCTCAACTACTCCTTTTCTTTTTATGATAGGACCATTACCCTCATAGCCCATCTTTTGCATGATTGAATATCCCTTACCATATTTATCAGTTGGTAACTTGATATTAAGAACTGTTTCATCTTCATCTTCATCTCTATAGAGCCATTTTAGCATTTCACTATCCTCAGGATCTTCCATCAGGAATTTCTCCTTGATAAATTGTCCATTGAATTTTGTGATTGGTTATGTCACTAATTGTGTTGATGTTGACACTACATATATTTGATGGTGTACGATAGAAGGTTGTCCATGTGACCGAGGTGGCGTAGGAAGATTAGCCAGATAGAGAGAATATTCTCCTACGCCATTATCCTTGAACCGTAATTGCTTGTCAAAGGTTTTGGTTAGTTGAGTGATTTGTGTATCAACTTTTGGAGAAGTGCTAGTAGTCGCTTCTCGATTGTTAGGAACCAAAGTGTCTTGACTAGCTTTGATGGTAGCACAAGTTTGAGTGTGACAATTAGCGGCCGATATCGTGATCTCCTATCCATCATAAGGAAACTTAAGACACTGATGATATGTAGACGGTATAGCTTGCATGTTGTGGATCCAAGGACGACCCAACAAGATATTGTATGCGAGATCACGATCTAATACTTGACATAAAGTATTTTTGATAATAGGTCCCACTCTGATTGGTAGCATGATTAAACCCTTGGATGCTCTTTCCTCATCATCATAGGCTTTAATGGTAATCTTTCTTCTGGGATCAATGGAATCCTCAAAAAGTCCTAAAGCCCGAATTAATTTCATGGTACATATGTTTAAACCAACACCTCCATCTATTAGAACTCATCTAACACGAAATTTATGGACCATGACTTCTAAGTATAATGATGAATTATGGGGATGTGTCATGGAAACATCATCTTTTTCAGAAAATGAAAGGCATGTGGGTGAGGACAAATGTCCCACCATGGTTTGAAATTGATCCACATTCAGATTATCAGATACAGTTGTTTCAATGAGGGCTTTGTCTAGAATTTCTTTATGCATGGGGAAATCTTCAGAAGTTCCAAAATAGAGATCTGGGAAAAAGTTTTTCCAAGTTGATTGATTAAATCATATTGATGTTGAGGTGGTGGTACAATGGATTTTGAAGGAGCACCTTTTAGGACAACTTTAGCTTGTGCCCTCATTGTTACGTTAACTTCTCGATACTCTACTTTCTCTTTGACTTTTATAACATTAACCCACTCATCATCAGTGTAGATATGATTGATTATATGCTCATTGATACAATTCACATTTTTTTTAGAAGATTCACCCTTTTGATAGTTGGGAAAAGGATTTCAAAATGTTTGGTGGTCTTTGTTTGATTGCTAGTTCCCTTCTATTGTGACAATGTCTTTGTCGATTAAATCTTGAATATAATTATTCAAGGCTTGGAAATTATTCGTATGATGGCCTTTACATCTATGATATTCACAATAGTATGCATCATTCCATGATGGTGGATTCACACTAGGTTCGAAGTTATGTTGAGGTGGTAGGGTAATAACATTCTTTGCCATCAAGTCTTTAAGGGAAGATTCCAGAGATTGCCCCAATGGAGTAAAAGTTCTTCTGTAGGAAAAAATGAAGATCGTTGTGGATTCGTGTTTGATGTATTTCCTAAGGTGTTATTGTTGTTGTTTCCATGATACCCTTGGTTGTTGGTATTACTTTGATTTGGAACAAAAGTTGGATTTTGGTTATTCCTCAGAGGAGGAGGATCGTTTCCCTGATTTGTAACTGAGTTGACATTGTTGTAGTTGTTGTTGTGAGGAATACTAAGCACAATTGGCTTAGGGGAGACATGATGTACATCTACAACACCATCATTCACCACATTCTTTTTGTGAGTCCAAAACTTAGATTTGTCATTGTGGTGATTTGAGGAGCTAGGATTGTCTCTATCAAGTTTGATTATCCCCCTC